>CM076245.1:19217153-19272153 GCA_038380765.1 Odontothrips loti
TAAAAATAGTATATCAACCAGTTTAAATATGCTCCCCGTGCGGGGGGGTGAGGCACGAGATCATAGTGGCGGGGGCTGGTGAGGTAGCAGTGGTGGGGGAACCCAACTACGGGCGTCTATAGCCGGGCCCGGGCCCCACCGGCCATCATACCAGCCGCCTCGCGGCTTTTGCGGTTTTCATGCGGTCAGCTTGGAAATTGGCGCCCTTCGGTCGGGTCGGGTCTGGGCCGGTGGGCGACCCGGTCTGGCCGGTAGGCTCCGTCGTCATCCATCCACGTCACGTGGGAAAACTCGTCCCGCCGGGGCGGGGGTTCGAACCCGGGCACCCGACCCGACCCGACCCGGGGCCGGCCACTCGGGTGTCCGTGATTGCGACAGCCGTGAACTCTTGAGTGCGCGCACCGCGATTGTCGAACTGTGTACGGCGTTCTCTTAATGGGCGCTGGGGTCCGGAGGCATGTGGGGGGGGGGGGGGGAGGGGCAGCGGGCGCAGAGCCAGAGCATGCAGGTGTTCGGTCCGTGCGTCTGTATTCTGTGCCCCGGCGTGCCTCGCCTCTCTGCCCTGGCCGGCTCGGTTTCTCTGTTAAGACCCTGTTAGCAGTCTTGCCTGGAAAGAAACGGCCCTCGGCACCCATCTGAGCCGCTTGAGTGTTTTTTGCGAAGCGCGATTCGTTTGATGGCTTCCATCAAACCATCGGATCTTTTCCCTCATAAGGACGTGCAGGAGTAGTAGTGGGGGGGGGGGGCAGACTACACGCCACACCCTTCCGGCCGTCGCGAGGGGTCCACTCGCAAAGGTCAGACCTCTAGTTAGGTAAGCAAGGACATTCGCCGGCGCCCAGGCGCCTTTCGTTCCGATTTCGTTGCCCAGTGACGCGTGCGACCGCCGGTGAAATTATTCTTTTCCTCTTATCACGCGTAATGGACTAGTGATCCCCCCCCCCCTCCCCCCATTCCGCGAGTTCACCTTGGTTGGGAACCGGCAGGGCGTGAAGCGGCTGGGGCCGTGGGGGCCTAACCGAGCCGGATCAGTGGGGATAGAGATCTGTGAGTAGGGAGTGGCGACCCCGCCGAGGCCCTGTCACACGTGTGGCACACCTGGGCATGCGTGGGTGTGTCCGCAGCAAGTCATCCATCCCTCCCCGCCCCAAATACGTCGATGGCCCGTCACGCTCACGCGACGCGCCGGCCTCCCCGCCGGCCTCCCCGCCGGCCTCCCCGCCGGCCTCCCCGCCGGCCTCCCCGCCGGCCTCCCCGCCGGCCTCCCCGCCGGCCTCCCCGCCGGCCTCCCCGCCGGCCTCCCCGCCGGCCTCCCCGCCGGCCTCCCCGCCGGCCTCCCCGCCGGCCTCCCCGCCGGCCTCCCCGCCGGCCTCCCCGCCGGCCTCCCCGCCGGCCTCCCCGCCGGCCTCCCCGCCGGCCTCCCCGCCGGCCTCCCCGCCGGCCTCCCCGCCGGCCTCCCCGCCGGCCTCCCCGCCGGCCTCCCCGCCGGCCTCCCCGCCGGCCTCCCCGCCGGCCTCCCCGCCGGCCTCCCCGCCGGCCTCCCCGCCGGCCTCCCCGCCGGCCTCCCCGCCGGCCTCCCCGCCGGCCTCCCCGCCGGCCTCCCCGCCGGCCTCCCCGCCGGCCTCCCCGCCGGCCTCCCCGCCGGCCTCCCCGCCGGCCTCCCCGCCGGCCTCCCCGCCGGCCTCCCCGTCGGCCTCCCCGCCGGCCTCCCCGTCGGCCTCCCCGCCGGCCTCCCCGTCGGCCTCCCCGCCGGCCTCCCCGTCGGCCTCCCCGCCGGCCTCCCCGTCGGCCTTCCCGCCAGCCTCCCCGCCGGCCTCCCCGCCGGCCTCCCCGCCGGCCTCCCCGCCGGCCTCCCCCGCCGGCCTCCCCGCCGGCCTCCCCGCCGGCCTCCCCGCCGGCCTCCCCGTCGGCCTCCCCGTCGGCCTCCCCGCCGGCCTCCCCGCCGGCCTCCCCGTCGGCCTCCCCGCCGGCCTCCCCGCCGGCCTCCCCGTCGGCCTCCCCGTCGGCCTCCCCGCCGGCCTCCCCGCCGGCCTCCCCGCCGGCCTCCCCGCCGGCCTCCCCGCCGGCCTCCCCGTCGGCCTCCCCGCCGGCCTCCCCGCCGGCCTCCCCGCCGGCCTCCCCGTCGGCCTCCCCGTCGGCCTCACGCGCGCTGCGGACGTCGAACAAGGCCGGGGCTGACAAGAAAGCGGGGATTAGCATTTCTGTGGGCCGCGAGGAACGCTCATGCATGCGGACGGGACAAGGAGTGCGCCACCAGCCCGACAATACCATGTGTTCCTGCTTCTGACCTTCCGAACAAGTCGACTAAAGTTCGCCTGTCTTCTTTCTGGTTACAGACGCCCAGCCACCTAAGAGAGAAGGTGCCCTCATCAGACAGCCGGCCGGTGTCGTGTTAACTCACCCCAATCATCATCACCACGTCATCACCATTTCATCGTCATCACCATCATCATCGCTATACTCACCGTCATCACCGCCACCATCGTGACCACACCAAGCGAATGGCCCATCCCGTGACGCCGGTGACGCCCTCTAGGATTACTTTACCGCAACCGCCATCCGTCATCGTCTTCAGCAGGATCTGCTTAGTGTTAAGGTTCACTAACGTGACATATCCTGCAGCGTGTTTCCAGCGACTGAGAATTTTTTTGGTGTAAATTTCAAGTGTAGCAGACCTGTAGACATTCACTAACTGTGTGCTAAAGCACTATTTGAGCCTTTTCATATTTTATTGAATAATTTATTTTGTTTTTCCTTTTATATTTTATGATTGAATTTATTTTGTAATTTTGGTAGTATGCGTTTCTTTTGAGTTCGTTTCTTGAGTTATTCAAAATCACTACTGCTTATTGAACTCTGGCTAAAAATGATTGAGGAAGCTAAAATTCGAGCTACACTTGTGGAATCACTGAGATAACGCACTCTACAGTGAAAGGTACCTGTTATTTTCTTATGAAAATCGTTATTTTGTTTTTATTAATTAAACTGGTCTTGAGTGAGAGGAGACTATACATTGCATCTGGTGAAGCATCAAAACAGCATTAATAAATGTGTGTCAGGGGTTGGAACAAAGTGATAAAAAGATACAAAGATGTTAAGGAAAACCACCGTTGTGTTGGTTTTTGATGCATTTGTTGACTGATGCCCTGCTTAGGCCAGTTTGTTATTAGTAAAACATTGTATATTTTGTTGTCTGTGATGTTAGATTTTTCTTTCTTTGTACAAAATGTATAAAGTAGAATGATATTTAAGAATTTACTTTATATGTTAGTCATACTTGTGAAAGCATACATTCATCTCATCCACGTTTGGTGCATTTACTTCACCAACTTATTTGTTTTTGACTGATGTCTGGATAAGGTTAATTATTATTAAACAAGTATGAAATGAATTTAATTCCCGTTGTCAGTTCTTTCGCTCTGCCGTTCCGGTTTCTCCACACCGCATACAGAGGAAATTGGGCCACGTATGACAAGTCATTCACATAGTACAAGCAAAATCAGTTGAGTAAAACACCTTAACCCACATGTCAGAGCGAGTTTTGATGCACGCGACTTCAAATGCCGAAACCTGCAGTTGCAGAAGATTCGAAAACACGGTACGGAACTCGAACTGGCTCGTTACCCAACGAAACTTCCTGGGGCGGATGGAGTGGGGGCGAGAGAATTACGCAATGTAGCTGGCCTTTGGGCCCCTCCAGTCCATCGAGGTGGCCTGGCTGCGCGAGCTGAACCGGGCGCCTGTTCCTGCCTGACCCCGCACTCGGCTTGGCCCCGGGAGGGTAGGCAACACATGTGGCTCCCGTGTGCCGCGGGCCTGCTGTGGCCCGCTGCGTCCGTCTCCCCGCGGCCTGCGCCGTGTGCTGGAGCCGCTGGAGCCGCTGGAACTGGAGCGGCAGCACCGGCACCGGCCTGGAAACGGTTCAGCGGTTCCCACCGGAGTCCGGGCCGGAGCATTGGCTCGGGCCTCCGGTGCCGGAGGTGCCCACGGGCTGGAGTCCTAGGCGCTCTTTGTACGACACACCGCGAGCGAGCCGTGTGTCTCTATGTCACTCCCACGGGGCGATGGTGACGTCAGCGACCTCTCGGCATTGGCTGTCTACTCGCCTTGGGAGAGCATGACCTGCGCAATGCATGCGGCGGAGCAACGCCCATCACGGCGCGGCCAGCGCGGCCGGCTCTGTAATGAAGCAGTTGCATTCACGTTGCGGCTTCAGTCTCGCCGTCGCACTCAAGGAATACCACATCGGAGCCTCGTTTGGTGGGGTGATTCGCCGTCACATTCACGTCCGTGGGCGAGGAGAGGTGAGGCCGTCGGCTCGGACGTGCCCTAGAAGTGCTGCTAGACAATTAGCTCTGACCATGTCGGGTCGATGAAGGGCTGAGCCGAGAGGGGGAGTGAGAAGGGAAGGACCTTGGGGGCGTATCACAGGGGGGAGGGCATCGATGGCTTCGCCTCGGTAAATGAGAGAGCCGCGCCACGTTTGTGACCGGCGCGGGGAAGAAGGCAGCCAACGAGAGGCCGCGTGTGTCCACGTGACCGCCACAGCCGGATGTCCTCTTTTCTGTGGGGAATCCAAACGCCTCTCAAACACGGAAACAGTTCTGAAACGACGACAACACGGATGAAAATGACTCGTCCCCTCCCCGCACAAACTTTGATGGTGTGCCTCAAGACTGTAGTACAGTATGCCGAGGAGAAGGAAGAGGAAACGCAGAGAAAGAGAGATGAATAGCGGACTGAGACGTGCAGAGTGCCGCCGTATATGCAGAGCTCATGCAGTAGTCGAGTCGACTCCGCGAGGCGAGGCGCGGTGATGACCAAACCCGCCGCCGGCGCCCCGCCGCGCCGCCGCCAGCCAACGGTCTGCCGCCGCTGTAAAAGGAGCCTTTCTAGGTGGCTCTATGGCTGCATAGAGGACCCTGGCTGGAGGCCGCGGCAGCGGCCCCGTGCCGCCATTGCCGCTTCCTGGCCACCCCAACGGGCCGCGCGGACCGCGGAAGGGGCGGGGGCCGTCCGTGAAGGACGCAGCAGGAGTGGCCGCGGTGCCGTCGGGGACCCCACGGTTGTGCGTCACGTCGGTCCCGGACGCCCCCCGACTCTGGCGGCCCGGCCGGGCACCCATGCATGGCGTGGAGCTGCAGTGGCTGCAGGGAGGCGCCGCGCCTCCGCTGCACTGGACTCGCACCGGAGTGGCTTATGGCCCCCGCCCGGCACCACCAGTTCGTTCACCTCCATGTCCTCCCCTCTCTCTGCCTCTCTCTCTCTCTCTCCCTCTCTCTCTCTCTCTCTCTCTCTCTCTCTCTCTCTCTCTCTCTCTCTCTCTCTCTCTCTCTCTCTCTCTCTCTCTCTCTCTCTCTCTCTCCCTCTCTCTCTCTCTCTCTCTCTCTCTCTCTCTCTCTCTCTCTCTCTCTCTCTCTCTCTCTCTCTCTCTCTCTCTCTCTCTCTCTCTCTCTCTCTCTCTCTCTCTCTCTCTCCTCTCTCTCCCTCTCTCTCTCTCTCTCTCTCTCTCTCTCTCTCTCTCTCTCTCTCTCTCTCTCTCTCTCTCTCTCTCTCTCTCTGACTGCGAAATATGGCGTCGCAGCGTCGATGAAGGAAGAGAGAGATATCCTCGCGGATCTAGGTGGACATGTTATACGCGTCCCTCCTCTCCTGCTTGAATCCTGCAACGAGCTCGCAGCGGGGCCTACGAGCCACCCGCGCGCGCGCTGCTGCAGACGCTGCAGGGAAGGCTGGAGGACAGGCGACTCCGCTCCGATGGTGTGTTGTATGCCTTCATCTGCAGTGCACATGGTGGCCTTGCACCTCCGCGATTTGCGCCCAGCCCCGATCCCCCGCCCCTCCTCCCTCCTCGTGACCTCCTTGTTGGCGCCCCGAGCAGCTCAGCTGGTGCTGCCGCTGGTCAACTTTACCCAGCCAAACCACAGCGTTGCACCGCAGCTACTCCATGAGTACTACAGAGTAGCGCGGCCTCGGCACGCGGCGCACGTGGCGGCGCGCAGGACGAATCTGGCATTTCTCATGGGGGACATGACCGGGCCGACGCTGCGCTGGCCTGGAGGCCTGGAGGCAGCTAGGCAGATTGCCAATGCCCGCCCTCCTCTCCTTTTACACCTCCCGCACCTAGATCCTTGTGATCTCTGTCGCTTGAGGCGTGCACATCCGCCTGACTGGAGCTGCAGCTCGGCGGGCCGCGGCTGCGGGAGCAGCTGCCCAGCTGCCTCTCCCTTCCGTCGCATCCGCCGCCTCCCGGGTGCTCCGTTACTGTCTCTGAGTGTATTCGCGGCATAACGGGTTGCCACCTCCCACGCGCGCGCCTCGCGGTCCCTTCCCTGGCCTCGGCGCGCGGTTTTGAAACTGACTATCCGGCGAGGTCGATAAATGCAATGTCGCCTCCGCGGCCCTCGACGTGATGCTGCTTGGTATTCCCCGCGAGGACCGTCACACATCCGGGGGGCAGTGGGGGCCGCCGAGGGGCCGAGCCCTGGCCATAGCGCGCCGCCTTACGAGTGGTCAGGTGTGTCCCCGCCGGTCCCCACCTCCCCGCCGCGTCGTGACTCTGTGCCTCCCTGCCTCTACGCCGCGCTGTGTCGCCAGGATGGAGTCGGAAGACAATGAGCGTTTCCCCAGGCGTCTACTCAAATTAGAGAACTGACTTGCGGTAGTCCCCCGGCGTCAGAGTTTGAGCAGCTATAGACTCTAGACTCTCCAGACTAGAGACCATAATGTCAAGTTGTGGTCAGTGACCAGACCTTCACCACACCCGACTTCCGGTGTCGACCCCCTTCGGTGTGCGCTCTTGGTGGTCTTGCAGCCAACTTTCTTGCGAATTGAGAGTGAGGATGAGGCTGTCAGGCTGCAGGCTGCGAGCCCTGGGCAGCAGGACAGGCTGGGACAGCGAGGAGGTTCGTCGTAAAAACGCGTGAGAAGCTGTAAAAGTCCGGCGGGCCGGACAAGCAAGTTGACGTCTTGCTCTGTGAACCACTGAGTTTATTTATAACCAATACGCGTCGTTTTCCCGCGGGCGCGTCCACTCCGTGCCGCTCACCACTACACAGTGCACAGGGGGCGGCCGCCCGGCCGCCCGGCCCGCCCATGAGAGCGCATAGACAAGCCGTTCGAATCGAACCAGGCCGCCGCCGCCGCCGGCCGCCTCACGCAGGGCACGTCGTTACTGGCGGTGTGGCGCGGTGCGGTGGCGCCTGGACGCCGCCAGCCGCCACCCTGGACGGTGGCCAAACATCCGTACCGCAGGGGCCTGGCTCGGCTCGGCTCGGGGCGGCCGCTGCGGGAACGTTTTACGCATTTACATTCACTACTTGGACGTTCGGAATCCCAGCGTGTCGCGCGCGTCGACGGCGCCGTCGGTTGTTTGGCCTCGCTTTGAACTCTACACTCGCACAACATGAGGCGGGCTGGGGCGGGGGGTGTGTCCTGCTCGGCAGCGCGGTAAATGTCACCGAGAACAAAAACACGGTGTGCTGGTAACCCTACTCGCGTGCGGCAGCGGCTTCATCCCCTCCCGGCGCGGCGCGGTTCAGTGCGGGGTGCGGGTGTCGCGGTACGTGAGGACCGCGGATGGCACAGACGTCTCGGTGATGATCGGAACACGGTGCAAAACGGTGAGGCCGAGTCGGGCCGGGCCGGGCGGGGTGCCGTGGCGCCCACAGGAAGTCTGCGAGCGGCGTCGCTCTCCCCGCCCGGCCCGGCATGCACCGCCGGCACCGCCGCGTCGACCGCAGGACGGGGCAGGGCAGGCCCACGACAGGACAGGGCGGGGCAGGACGTTGCACTTGGCCGTAAATCTCCGCAAGAGGCCGGGCTGTGCAGAGGCTGCAGAGGCTGCAGAGGCTGCAGAGGCTGCAGAGGCTGCAGAGGCTGTGCAGAGGCTGCAGAGGCTGCAGAGGCTGCAGAGGCTGTGCAGAGGCTGCAGAGGCTGCAGAGGCTGCAGAGGCTGCAGAGGCTGCAGAGGCTGCAGAGGCTGCACCGCCCAGCCCAGCCCGGCACCAGCATGTGAGCGTGTGTTGTTGCCGTGTCTGTTGCGTGGGGTTGGGGTTTGTGGCCGCGTCCGCTTACATGTTTGCAACTTTTTATCTAAAAATATGTATTTATTACTCGGCGCTGGTCTGAGAGCGTTTTACGCCGTGCGCCAGTGCGTTACGAGGTCGGCGAGCGGCGCGCAGAGGCCATGTTGGCGCCCACGGGGTAGGCAGCCGCGGCTGCCGTGTGCACGCGTGTCGTGCGGGCTGGCCTACCCCGACACTCGCAGGCGCTCGGCGTCGACGTGTCGTTTGCGGTGTGGCTGAGAGGAAAGTCGGACGCACCAGGACGCCAACACCGCCAGGGGGATGGTGCAGCCAGTGCTAGTGCCCCTCGCAGTGCAGTTGTGTCGCTCAGCTGCGGTTCGCCGGTAGTACCGCCGGCTGCCTGGCTGCCGGTGGTGTCGCGTCGTTAGCAGGTGCATCCCGCCCCGGCCAGGCCCGGCCCCGAGTGTTCTGCCGCCGGGCGCCAGCGCGCCAGCCCCGCGCGTGACGTCACTCTGCCTTCCTCGAAGACGGCCGCCCACTGGCCGCTGCCGGGTGCCGCGGGCGCGTTGGGGACGGACCAATTAGAAGCGGCCACGTGGTCGGTTGATGTCACCTGAGCAGCGGTCATCGCGGTGGTCCATTGTCCGCGCGGCCCGCCGGCAGAGCGCTGGCCAGCGCACCCACAGCCGCCATGCATCAGCCACGCACCAGCGCCACCCTTACCTGCCGACGGGGAGGTGCGCGTCCCGGCGCGGACACCCCGGGGGGGCGGGGAGCCGCCGGGAGCCGCCCCGGGAGGCGCACGGGGGAGTCATAAAGACCGCTGACGAGGGCGAGATCGCTTTGCATTATTTCGAGACACGAGTGTGCTAATTGGCAGCGAGCGGCGCAGCGCCCGGCGCGGCCCGGCTGCGCTCCCTCCGCTCCTCGGGGGCCGCGGGGCCGGGAGCCTTTGCCTTTGAATGCAGTCGACGAGCAGAAAATACGAAAATACGGCCCTATATTGCCTCCGTGAGTGTGGCTGGGTGCACGGCCGCGTCACGGGCAGAGCCGAGAGCCACGGCGTGTTGTGCCCCGCATGACAGCCGGGCCCGCGGACGCGTTGGGGGGTCGCGAGGCGGGGAGGGGAGGGGTGGGGGGGTGGGGTGGGGTTAGCCACACAGCTGTCGATCGGCCCCGCCCCGCCCTGCCTGTCCCGACCATATGGGCGTCACCCACCCGGCAGTGCCAATCCATCAGGAGGTACCCGGCCGGCTACGGGCCTGTGCTCTGCGGGTACGCGGGGCAGGGGGTACGGGGTACGGTGTACGGTGCACAGGGTATGAGGTACGGGCCGTACCGGCACAAACATCATAGCCGCTGGGCGTAGGTGTGAGTCGTGCACTCAATCCACCTTTCGGCCACGGTCTCGAGATCGACATTCGACGGCGACATCCTCTGGAGGACTCTGGTGGACTGTGCCGGGGCTGGGGGCCGGGGCCGAACAGCAGTGCCGCGAGTGCATGGCCCCATGCCTGCGGTCTGGTCTGCCCCCGGCCAGCACGGCCAGCATGGCCTGGCCAGGCCGTGGCCTAGGCCTGGCACGTCCCCCCGGTCGGCAGCTGTCACCGCCGTGTCCAACCGAGTGCCGCGGCCCACGGGGGACTGGCCGTGACACGCGGGCGCGCGGCGCTAGGTGCGAACAGCAGCGCTGGCGCCGCGGCGTGGCATGCGGGCGCTGCTTGTTGCGCTCCTATGCGACAGTTGGCCGGATTATTAAGGGTGTGGGTCTGCCGCCCAGTCACAGCGGCAGGAGCCGCAGGAGCGTCGGCCCTCCGCACGCCGCGAGCCTCGCGAGCTGCCGGCGCGGCGCGGCCCCCTTTGGGACGGAAGCCGCGACCATCTGTACTCTGCATGTGCCCCGGCAGGGCCCGGCCTCAGACAGCCCCGCACAGCCGGTCGAGACCAAGAGGGGCGGCCGCTCCTCCGCCCTCCCCTCCGCTCCTTCCCCACCCTTCACCCGCCCTCCCTATCCGTCAGAAGGAAACAAACCGCCACTTTCTTTCCCCCATTTCAAGACAACGCGCGAGTTGCTATTACAGGCATTCTTATTTCCGTACACCGTTGGGTGTGTCATGGGAGAGGACCCCCTCCCCCCCCCCCGGGGGGTCCCCCGCCTCTCCTCACCTGCGTGAGGCTGAGTCATGACCGGTGGGCACCCCTTAGACTTACTGGCCCGGCCGTGCTGGCTGCACTTGGTGTACGAACGTTCTCATCGCGTTTAATGTATGCCTGACCACGATCCGGGCCGGCTCTGGTATGCGGCCCGCTCCTGGTATGCTCCGCTGTGCTCCGCTGCGAACGCCTCCGACGACATTTTCCCGGGGATCACGGAGGCCTCTGCGGACCGTCCCCGGAGGAGCCGGCGGCCCGCAGGCAGCCCCGCGGCGGGCAGCGTCAGCAGGGTTCTCATTGTCAGTGCCGAAAGGAAGCGCCGAAACTCCTTACATTTCGAACCCTCTATTCTCGTTCGCTCCGGCAGCAGCCTCAGACCGCGCCACGCGAACGCAGCCTTTTTGGCATCGAAGCGGCGACACGGACACCTGCACAGGTATTGCAGACGACGCTGGCGACGTTCCCGCTCCCCCCCCCTTTCCCCCCGATCTTTCTCTTTCTCTCTCTCTCTTTCTCTCTCTCTCTCTCTCTCTCTCTCTCTCTCTCTCTCTCTCTCTCTCTCTCTCTCTCTCTCTCTCTCTCTCTCTCTCTCTCTCTCTCTCTCTCTTCTCTCTCTCTCTCTCTCTCTCTCTCTCTCTCTCTCTCTCTCTCTCTCTCTCTCTCTCTCTCTCTCTCTCTCAGAGCGCTTTGACAGCGCGACCCAGAAGGCGCCCACCCCCAATTAACAAGGCTGTGATAACTGATGCGAAAGTAAAATATACGACACCTCACAGAAGTCCCCATTCCCCTGCCTGCTCCTGCCGACTCGGAGACAATGCGAAGCGCCAACGCACCTGAGGAGGCCGAGGCCTGGCGATGCCTGGCGATGCCTCCTGAGTGGCCCCTAATAACTTCACGGTGACGCCGGCCAGTCAAACATTATCCCGTAATGCCTCCAACTTTGGTGCCGCAGCAAACAACGGGAAATTTTTCTTTATTTTTTTTTTCCTATTTTTTTTCTTTTTGGATTTTGGTTTGAGGGAAGATCCCTTCTGTATCTTCTGAGAAACGCCGCCAAAAACTACACCGAGAAAACAGGTGCCTCATGCAGTGCATCGATTTTGCGCTCTGTGAGAGCGTTAGTGTTCTCTGAGGAATACCTGTGGTGGTCCACCTGTCCTTCTACATGATGTGACACACTCGTGATGTTCTACCGACCGAACACACTTGTGATGTGCTCTGTATAACACTTGTTTGCTAACTGTAAGTCAAATGCGTTATATTCTTGTGACCAGGTGGATCGACAGCATCTATTTAAATAATTCCTCTAAACCGTTTTGGGTATATATTTTTTTACCAGGCACTTTCACATCGACTTACGTCCGACGGTTCGACGCGACAAAACACCGGCATGCCAGTCTTTTCTCTGCACAAGAGGTCATAAAACACCTGCATCATGCTCACCCTACCGGACCACACACACAATAGTGTTCGTCACAACGGAAGGGAGACCCGCTCGGAGAGCTCGGAGCACCCGCAGTCCGAAAGGGAGACAAAAATCAAGGCGCGGTATCGGCTAGGCGACTTGGAGGCATACCTACGTAGTCCCTGGAATCGACGTCTGTGGAATGCCCCTCAGGTGCGAACGAGTAATTTTAGTGGAGTCGATGGGGGTAATACGTCGCGGAGACACTGGAAAATGGACTGTGAGGTGAGAAATAAAAAAAATTCGGGGCAGGCTGTTCGGTGACGTTGTACTGAGGGAGTGTTCACAAACCATGTGATCTTTCTTCGAATCCTTTGAAGTCCTGAAGTGTGCGAAAGTTGGTGGTCGGGAGCAAACTGTCGATGCGGGATCGCGTCTCCTTGAAACTCCGAGCTTGGTGGGTTCGATTCCCACAGACACGGTTCCACGCCACTTCCTCGCGCTCACTTTTCGCTCCCAAACGCCAATCAAATTACCTCATGCAGTTCCTGAACGGTCCCTACACTCGGCACAAAAGTTTCGTCTCCGCCACCTGGACGGGACGAGGGGTGGCAGGGCAGGCCAGGGCAGGCATCCCCATCGCGTTGAGAAACCTTTGGCAAGGGTGTCCCACATACCGCACGGCATTATACGAGGGGCGCCAATCGCTTTGTCAACATTAGGCAACTGGCGGCCGGCCGGCTGGGCTGGGCTGGAGGGTGGCGCGGCCGTGGTGGCATGGCGGGGTGGCTCCTCTTTTCAGAGCGACACTCGGGGAGGATTTGGGAAGGTGAGATGACGCTCGTGTTGACCAATCGCTTCTGGATGCAGATGGTCACCTTCGGCGGCGGTGTGGCACCGCTACGCGCACGCGCCGCAGAGACGGACACCTCAGAGACACCTCACAGCCGTACCTCAAAGCTGGTGTCATGTCTGTCATGTATTTCGTACAGTTTGATTTGACAAAGCTGATGTCGGTAAAACATGACGTCCGAAACCACCAAATTCATATATGGTATGGTATGTATAGTGATAGCCAGGAAAATGCAAAAGGGGGCGTCTATCTGGCCGTAGCCTTGCCGGGCAGATGCTCAGCTACTTTGGCTGATTCTTGTTTCGAAATGTGGCGACATGTATGAATATCAAACACGCGCGCGCACACACGCACACACACACACACACACACACACACACGACGAGGTGGCGAAGGGGTACAGAGTGCAGAGAAGGGAGGAGGGATCGCGCAACCCGAGCGGAGGCTAGCGTCGCTAGCGTCGTGGTGCAACCGTGTGGGGCGGTTGGGAAACGCGCGGCCTCGGCATAAGGGCTGGTGGAGCGGGCTGCCGGCCCGGCTGCCGGCCCCCAGGTGATGCGAAAAGCGTTTTCGGGTGGACGATGGAATGAAGCAGCAGCAAACGTGACAGCATAGGATGCAAGCAAACACACAGGGATCGCCAAGCAGCCCGCTCTTTGTGAGGGGTGGTCCATAGGCCCGGCAGGCCATGCACGGCAGCCGACAAAGCACGTCTTCTTGGTTCGTCACCTGGGCGCAGCGCAGGGCGGCGCGGGAGGCGACACCTGAGGGGGCGGCCGGGGGCGGCTGGGGGCGGCTGGGGGCGGCTGGGGGCGGCACAGCTCGCCGCAGATGTTACGTGAGGGCCAGCCCCGACATGTGTGCGCCGCGAAGCAGATCAAAGGCACCAGCTGTACGGAACAATCCAGAAAGCAGGCCCCCGTATAGATGGACTCCCCTTTTGAAGTCAAGATAATGCACGTTGACGATATGCCACTAGTTACTACCACCGAAAATTCCACACAATTTCAGTCTAAGTGATTGAGAAAAGCCGCCCAGAACTCGGAACTAACTGGGAGAAGGCGTGACAAGTCTTACCAATTTGGCAGGCAGCATGTCTTTTAGTTCTCCCAGCCTCTATATATATAAACTCTATATGAGGCTAAGGATATTATCCGCGTCCCCTTGGTGTGTCTTGTTTCTAGGAACACAAGGTTACACCTGTCGGCAGCTTGTTTACCACGCCACCATCTTAATATGACATCAACACCTGCGCCGGGCCGCCGAAGCCGACAGACCCGGGAGAGTTAGCCGAGAGATGCTCCTCTCCGAGATCCCAATCAACACGTAGATTAAACAATAAACGGCGGTCTCTGCCCCCGCCGCTGATGTCCGATCTCGGGTTTGGACCGATGACGGGCAAAATGCGATGGTTACGACGTCATCTTTGCTAAAGGACGGAAACAGAGAGCGCGTGGTTTGCCTACCAACCCGTACCGCCCCCTACTCTCCCACCTTGTCGTCCCTGACCCTTCGGCAGAGGCTTATTTTGCCATACAAGACATTCGTCTCGGCGATATCTAAACCTCCTCTCCTCCCAGCAAATAAGAGGGCACCGCGCATTCCTGCAGGAGGGCCGATTTTATTTGTGTTTTTTGCGCGGAGCCGCCGGAGGCTGCCGGAGCCACCCCTACGTATAAACCCCCAGGTGCGCCGGGTCGGGGACCGGAGGGACCGGAGGGACCGGAGGTCACAAACCTCTGTGGGGCGGTATGGCGGTCATGATAGCCATCTGCTCGAGAAGATGAAGGTCCATGCAGAGACTGTTTTTTTTTCTCTTCCTATATTTTCCCCCCAATGCGTCTTGCCCGTCATATTGAACTCAGGCGACATCGAGGGAGAAACTTTGCCCCGTGCTCGATCACGCTCGCACGTACTGAAACTCTGACCTTTGATTTTGAGGTTTTCCTTGTCGTGGCGATTCGACTTCGACCGTCCGGCTTACGGGCGGTCCCCGTCCGTGCAACGGGCTGAATGAAAGAGACTGCAACTGACTGCGCTTTGTGTGAACACGTGGGACTTGCGCATGCACTGCGGGCTGTGGGCCCTGCAGCGGCCGTGGGTGTGCACACCAGCACGCCGTGCACGCAGGGGGCGGGTCGGCTCGGTTCGGGGATCATGGGTCGGCAACTTTACGACGTTTTGCGGGTTTCCATGTCACGGTTCCAAAGCGCTTCCTCGCCTCCAACGGATCTGTAGCTACGTATTGGTCAGGGGGCAAATGCCTTGAGGAGGACATGAAACGTGTTTTCGGATATATATTTTTTTTTCTCTCTTATTATTAAACCTGTGGCCAACAGCGCGCCGAAATAAACCGTCCGCATCCTCTCCGCGGCGATGACTGCAATGCGTTTGAAACGGACTTTATTTTTTTTTTTTCGAAAAGAGAATTGAAGAAGACGGAACGGAACGAAAAGGTGTGGCGGAGGTGCGAAAAACGCGCTGACACAAGCCTTTCACCACGGTGCCCCTTCCCTCCCCGGTCCTCCCCGCCCCGCTCACCTACCGCGTGGCCCTGGTGGCTGGTGGCCGCTGGGGGCCCTTACCCCGAGCCATAAAGGTGTCAGCACACCGTCAGCCGTGGACTGCGTGGCGCACCACAAGAGTGCAGGCGGGGCCGAGCCGAGCCGGAGCCAAGCCGGAGCAGGGATGAGTCCCCCTTCACCTTTCAATAAATCGCGAAAAAAGATTGTCCAATTATTTATTTTCGTTTACTCTTGACTCCGCGAGGAGGCCGTGTCCCGTATCAATAAGTCCATCAGGAAGCGGCTGGCCGGGGCCGTGGCCGGGGCCGTGGCCGGGGCCAGGCCTGCCCTTCCTGTCACACCCCCACCACCTCACCTCGCTTCCTGGCCCGTCTGCGTCTGCGGCCGACTTCTGTTCTGTGCGGCCCGTGATAACAGGTGCGCCGCTAAACGCCCCAACGATTCTGCAGGTGGGCAGTGAGTGAGGACGGGAGAGAAGGGGAAGGGGGGAGGGAGGGAGGGAGGGAGGGGGAGGGGGAGCTAGGCACCTGGAGGATGACACCGAACCGGAGGGATGACGCCCAGGTGTCCTGCTGTGTGCCGCGGCGCGCTCATATACACTGCTCATGCACTGCGCTGCGGCGCCTGCCTAACGAGTAATACTCGTCGTCACACACACACACACACACACACACACACACACACACACACACACACACACACACACACACACACACACACACACAAGGTACCACTTCGGGGTGGCCTGGCGCCTGGCAGCCGCAAAACGTAGCTTTTTTAGTCAAGCCGAGATAACAGCATATCACAGGTCACAGGGAAGGGCCGGCGGCCGGCGTCCGAGGTCGTCGTACGAGGTCGCCGTCAGAGGCCGCCTTGAGCAGAGGCCGCCGGTTATGGACGGGTTGGAGGTCGTCGCGCACGTGCTGCTCGTAGCCGCTGCGGCGACGACTGTCGTGTCGAGTCGATCGAGGCGATGACAGCAGCTGCTGATGTGATGGCAGGGCTTCGCCAGAGGCTCTGCGTCGCGCCCGCAAGGGCCGCGGGGTGGCGGCACGGGCGGCACGGCTCGTACGGCCTGCTGTGCGCGCGGCGGCGTGGCGGAGGCAGCTGCATATCCAGGGCCGGCACCGCACCGCACCGGCCGCACGTACCCAGACACACTTCCATCGGACGCGACACGCCGCTACGACAATTTCTGCATTTCCCAGTTCGGCGGCCGGAGCCGGCCGGAACGCTGTACTACTTTGCTTGACACGAGAGGCCCGCCCCGTCCCGTCCGGGTGCTAGCGCTTCTGTTCTCTGTGATGCTAGCAAGCGGCATGGGTGTGGACCGGTGCTCAGGGTGTGGACACCGGGCCGGGCCCCCAGGCGCGGATCCAGGGGCGGCTCTAGGGGGGGCGATGTACCGCTTTCTGCCTACTTTCAGGCGGATTGTAACGCGAATTGCCTACCTTTCGGGCGCCCTACGGGCGCCCTAGGGGGGGGGGCGATCGCCCCCCCCCCCCCGGATCCGCGCCTGCGGGCCCCTGGCCGGGCCCCTCAACCCCAACACTACTGCAACCAGGTGCGCCGGGCTCTGTCCTCCCCACACAGGCGCCGCGCGCCGCCTGCGTCTGCCGCCCCGCTAGTAGCGTCCGCATTCACAGGCCGCAGCAGGCCCGCAGGCCGTGTCGGGCAGGTGGGCACAGCGCACGGCGCAGAAGGGTTGCGGCCGGGTAGGGGTAGGGGTGGTGCGGCGGCCTGGCGGTCTGGCGCGGCGGGTGTATTCAAAACGAGGACGGCCCCGGGACCCAGCCCAGCCCAGCCCAGCCCGCCCGCGCAGCTGCCGGCCGGGGAAGGTCAGTACAGCGT
The DNA here is from genome assembly GCA_038380765.1 of Odontothrips loti. Lineage (NCBI taxonomy): Eukaryota > Metazoa > Arthropoda > Insecta > Thysanoptera > Thripidae > Odontothrips > Odontothrips loti. Next base: position 19,233,969 of record CM076245.1, read on the forward strand.
TATATGGCAGCCGCTGCCGCTGAGCTGCGCCGAGCCCAGGCCGCTCCCCGCCCCGCCCAACACCCGCCGGCTCCTGCTGCATGCCACATGCCGCCGAACCGGCTGGGTGTTTGACAGTCAACGTCATTGTGTGCTAGTGACACAACTGCAGGCCGATTCGCTGACCAGAGAGAGAGAGAGAGAGAGAGAGACATTGATTTGATTTGGAGAGAGAGGGGGGGGGGGATGAGCGCGAGCGCGGAGAAAAGCGTGGAACCGTCTGTAGGAATCGAACCCAGAAAAGCTTGCAGTCTCAGGCACACTGGTAAAACTAACGAGGCGTATTTTTTTAGAGTTATCGTTAGATATACTCTATTATTTTATTTTTTAAAGAATACCTGCTTGAAGCGTAGGGAGGGAACTTCCCTAAGTATAGTTAACACGAGTTCGAAGAGAGAGGTCACGTGGTTTATGAACGCTGCCGGAATCAGCCCCCGGATAGGGCCGTCCCGCGCGCTATACTTATTTATGGACGCCCCTCCCTCCTGGACGAGCAGCCGCGACACCCTTCGAACCCCGCGCCGCGTCTCGTCCCGTCTCGTCCGTCCCTGCGCCGCGAGTCGGGCTCGGCTCGGCTCCGCTCGGCGCGGCGTGGCTCGGCTCGGCTCGGCGGCCCCGCGCACGTGCAGGCTGCGGACAAAAGTAGTGCCTCTTGTGCACGTGTGAGCAGCGAGGCAGCGCCTTGCGCAGCCCGGCGTCACCGTCACACGTGTGTCCCACTGTATGGCCTTTCGCGAACTTGGCGCACCGCACCGGTGGGGCGGTGAGCCGCGCCGAGCCGCGCAGGGCAGGGCAGGGCTGTGCCGTTTGCGCGCATACAGCCCTGCCTTTGTGGCCCCGCCCGACGCTGCTGGCGCTCCCATGGCGTGGCCCCATGGCGTACGTGTACGAGACCGCAACGCACAGCTGCCGGCAGCTGCCATGGGGGTGGTGCTGTGAAGAGAGGAGCGGGGGCCGCAGGGCGCCGCAGGACTGCCTCAGGCCGCGGGGGCTGCGGGGTCCACGGGGTCCCGTTTCACGACACGTTAAAATAAGACCCTTGGAACAGAAAACAAAAGTACGCGCGAGTTCAAAACCAAGCGTGTGTGATGCCGGGTATGTTGGTAGCAGGGGTCGCGGACCAAGTTGGTGGCCGTTCGAATATAACGTCGCGCGCGGTCACGCGGTTTGGCCCGATTTTCGAGCAGCTGGTCATCCCTTGTCACACCCTGTCACAAATTCCGGAGTCCCCCCCCCCCCCCCATCCTTGTGACGTCACATCTACCGATATGGGCCCCGAAGCACGGAGGTATGCGAGATGTTCATTTTGAACTCCTGTTGCATAGTGTAAATTTTCTCCGATAGTTTTTAGTTGAATATAGCGGCCAAAAGTTTAGTGGCGAAACATTTCATATAGCACACCGCTGCGACCCCTCTTTTCTGCACACGTTCGACGCGAAAATTTGATTGTCGTTTGAAAAGAGGCCACACGGAAAATTGTGACGTCACATGACTGAAACCACCTACCTGTACCCAACTCGTCACCGCTGGTCACATTTTAGGAGACCACCAACCCGCCGCGTTTGACGTCATATTCGAACGGCCCCTTGCTCTATAACTTACTCGCACAGATGTATGGCCGTGCGCCGCGCACGAGCGCCGTGAGCTCTCCAGACAAACGTATCGTAACAGGGAACAAAGCCGGGCAGGCCGGAAGTGTGTGTGTGTGAGAGAGAGAGAGAGAGAGAGAGAGAGAGAGAGAGAGAGAGAGAGAGAGAGAGAGAGAGAGAGAGAGAGAGAGAGAGAGAGAGAGAGAGAGAGAGAGAGAGAGAGAGAGAGAGAGAGAGAGAGAGAGAGAGAGAGAGAGAGAGAGAGAGAGAGAGAGAGAGAGAGAGAGAGAGAGAGAGAGAGAGAGAGAGAGAGAGAGAGAGAGAGAGAGAGAGACGCGAACGGTGACGGAAGGATATCGCGATGCAAAAAAGGATTGTACGGATTGTGTGGTTCGCTTGTGTGTTGTTTGTGGCTAAAGAGGTAAGTGATCAGGGGGCAGGGGCACGGCTGGGCGGGGCTGTTCCGGCCGCGGTGTGGTTCCCCCCCCCCCCCCCCCCCGCGGTCCCCGCCGCGCACTGCGAACGCTGCGACTGCGGCTCACCGTGGTGCGCGCATCGCCCAGCAGCACACCGCCGATCGCAATCTGTCCCCGTCTTGAAACTGATACAGATCGGCGTCGCAGTTTTTAGGCCGCAGCAGACGGGTTGTTCAGCGCATATAAAGGGGGGGGGGGAGGCAACTTTGGAAACACTTCTCCGTCTGCACACTGCCTTCCGCTCAACCCATTCATCGCGAGGAAACCGCAGTGTAGTAACACGCAGCTTCCGCACGCGACAAATAAAGGGGGAAGGGGGGGGGGGGTCGCCGGCAATGCGACACGCGAGCGGAAAGCGGTGTATTGAATGGCCGTCGCGAAGATGAGTGGTTGTTCTGCCAATGGTGATAACGTAACGGTGCGCACAAACTCAGAAACTGGGAGATTCAGCGGTGTTACTGAAGTGGTCAGATGAGGCCGCCCCGCTCTGCGATGCTGTGCGCGGCGGCAGGACGCGCGTGCCGGGCGGGGCGGGGCGGGGCGGGGAGGAGCGCCGCCGTGCCGCCGAGGGGTGAAGTTGTACGGCGAGTGAACATGTGTGCCTTCAGAAATAACAGCCAGCTGCCGGTTGGTTTGGGACCTCCTCCTAGGAGCGGACGGGGAACTCGTGCCGCGAGCGCCCCGCTCAAGGAGGGAAAACGGAAACTTTGTTTAAATTTAGGAGGGGCGTCGTGTTGGGCGCCGCTGCGCCCGTTAGTGAAATTCACGCTGGCCGGCTGGTAACGCTGCTGCTACCGCCGCAGCCGGAGCTCCACACTCAGATCCTGGCTGAATGACTTGTTGCGATAAACGTTCGCGAAAGCGCCCGCGCCGACGAGGACCAAGAGGACCAGGAGGAGGCCGATGGCAATCAGCACGCCGGCACTAACTCGAGCACAGCCGGGTCAATGCCGTGAGTGCGAGAGAGACAGTCCAGGGCGAACGACGCGATGAATCAGCGGGCCACACGGCAGCAGCGGGCGGACCGGGAAAGGTGGGGGGGACCGGGGGGGGGGGCGAGAACGAGGGGAATGGGATCACACGATGCTTGTGCCAGGGAGCCGAGTACCCCCTCCCCATCCATCCGATATGGTCTAGTGGTTAGGATTTCTGGCTTTCACCCAGGAGGCTCGGGTTCGATTCCCGGTATCGGAATATTTTTTGTGACGCCGCGCTCTCCGTCATCGGCTTCAGATGCCGGCTGAAACAAGCCGCGCTCGCTGTGAAATTCCACATTTCCTTTTTTTAAACGAATTTTTTAAAATTTTTATTTCTTAGAATAAGTACAGTTTGTCTTTTGAATTATAATTTTGGGTTTCCAGGCCCGTCGCTCCACAACCGGCTGCCCTGCGTGCTGCCTGGTCTGCCCCCACGGTCTCCGACAGGAGCAGGAGCAGGAGCGGCGGCACGGCTGGCGGGGAGATGCCGGCCGCTGGCCGCCCGGAGCGCAGCCGGCCCCGCCACGCCGGTGTGTCGGAGGGGTTGCCTGCCGCTCACGGCGCACTGGCCGCTGCCGCACCACCGTCCACACACGGCCTGCCGTGCTCCGGCCTTTTCCCCATTTTCCATAAAGAATGTTATGTGTTGCTCACAGAACGCACACACCGTTCTCCATGCATGTCTTGTAATAGACACGCGCCCCGAAGGCAGCGCAGCCGTCTGCGGTCCAGACATCACCCCGCAATCGGGTCTAGTTAGGTCTGCCCGCCCAGGACAGCAGCACTGCAGCACACAGGGACGCAGGGTGGCATCTCCTGGGAAATCAGCGCTCGGTTCGGCTCGGCTCCCCCGTCCCGCCACCAGATAGCGCCTCGCCACGCCGCGCCTCGCATCCTCATTAGTGCGACCGCCGCGATGCAAACGGGGGCGTGGCGCGGCGCGACTAGGCGGCCCGAGACGGGGCGGATAGGGCAGGGATTTGCCATCTGTCCGCGAGGATGAGGATGCCCTCGGCGGTGTCAACCAGCAGAGTCGTGGTCCTGTCCTCAGTGCACACTATGCGTGCTCTGCAGCAGAGACTGTGTGCAGTGGTTCTGTCCTCAGTGCACTGACTGCACACTATGCGTGCTCTGTAGCAGAGACTGTGTGCAGTGGTCCTGTCCTCAGTGCACACTATGCGTGCTCTGCAGCAGAGACTGTGTGCAGTGCTTCTGTCCTCAGTGCACTGACTGCACACTATGTGTGTTTGCGCCCGACCAGCCCCAGCCAGCGCCTTGCGGTGGCACGGGTAGGCAACCGAGCCTGCGGCTCCGGCCGCTGAGACCACCACCCACCCCGAGTGGCCACCCCTCCCGTGTCCCTTTTCCTTTTAGCGGCCGGACCACCAGCCCGCCCCGCCCCGCCCCGCCCCTCTCGCTTCACAAGCCACAGGCCGAGACGACATTTGCCCTCTACTCTCGCCCTCCTCTCTACCCCCTCTCCCGCTTCCCCGCTCGTATAAGCGCCAGCGCGCCATCTCCCCGCAGAGCCGCTCTCTCTCTCTCTCTCTCTCTCTCTCTCTCTCTCTCTCTCTCTCTCTCTCTCTCTCTCTCTCTCTCTCTCTCTCTCTCTCTCTCTCTCTCTCTCTCTCTCTCTCTCTCTCTCCACCCTCGCCCTAGCCCTCCCCCGTCACGGGTACATCGGCGTAAATTGCGCTACAGTGATTGAGAGATGACTTCATACAAGCCGCGCAGCCCGGCTCGGCCGTAGGCCCGGACCCTCCCCCGACGGCCCGACGGGGAGGAGGCTGTAGTGGGGGAGGGGAGGGTTGTGGAGCACGGCGCCACGGCGGAGTAACAGCATGCAGCCGGCTGGTGTGTACGTATGCGAAAAGCGGACGGGTCGACGGGGGATGCCTCGGCCCTCCCCCGGACGAAGAGAACCCCGTCCTCATACTTGCACATACGGAACTTAAAAACTACGCTGCCGTCGCGTTGATATACCACAGGAATTTTAATTTATAACCTTAGTGTTGAAAAGTTTTGCGCAGGCGGCGGTTTCAGTTTCTGTGTACTGAAACACGTGGCCACTGCCAAGGGCGCGAAGAGGGGCCAGGGATGGAGCAGTACAGCGAGTGAGAGGGTTGTTTGACAGGGGAGGGCTGGGCCGTGGCTGCTGTCGTGCCGTGCCGTGCCATGCCGGCTGCCGGCTGCCGGCTTCGTTTGGAATGTGAGCCACCTGCTTTATTGGATGGCTCCCGGGACCCTGCCGGACGGGGCGAGGGCGCGCTGGGCGGTGCGGCGGTGCTGGGGGCAGTGGCAGTAGCGTCATGTGACCCGGGACCCGGCGCCGTGTCCGCCTGCTCCAACAAATATCTGGCGCAAATATTGGTTCGTTCCTAAGAATCGCACGTTTCCAGCTTCATGTTCTCTTTTTACACTGCCGCTCAAGACGAGCCCCATGGGTTGCTGGCAGCACTAGCCTCGCCCGTCCTCGTCCGCCCCCAGCCGCCCTCAGCCCTCCGCAGCTCATCGAGTTGAGCCCTGGACGTGGAGGCGGACCGGGGGCGGCCGGGGGCCGGGGTTGGCGGGGTGTTCCTCGCGGTCCCCACCGCCTCGCATCGCGCACGTGTTCGCTGAGAGGGGAAATGGAAGCTAGCGGAGGGGTGGCGCAGCGCGGCGCGGCCCGGCGCGCACTTGACTTGCTCCCCTCATGAATGTAAGAGCGGCATTACCCACCCGGTCCTCCCCGGTCCTCCCCTCCCCCTTCCCCCCTCCCCCGGCGGCGCAGATCCGGTGACGGTGGCCTCCCCGGCCCCAGCAGTCCCTCACCATCAGCGGAGCAACAGCAAATAAATGTCACAACGGTGATCACGTTCCCCGTGCTCAGGGCCCGAGGCGCTGAGACACGGCACAGCACGGCACCCGGGTCGGCGGGTCGGGGACCTCTCTGAAAATCCAGCTGGAAGCCGCGTCGCAGCATCCCTGCAACTGGCGAGCGCGGCTAGCGGCCTGGGGGGAAGTCCACGGAAAGCTAGGAGCACGAGTCGCCACCGGAGTCCACGGATGTGCCCTATGTGATGTGGTATGAGCCTCGCCGCGGCCCCCCGGGGCACCCTTCACCTCCCCCGCCCGCGGCCCGCGCCCGGCTGCCCTACCCTGCCCTATCGGGAGATCTCTCCGAGGAGTTGGTTTCCACATCTTCCCCAAAAGTGCTGGCATTGCTCCTTGGAGACGAGCCCAGCTGGGCTTGGGCTCGGCAGGGGCGGCCGGCGGGACCATTTCGCTGACCCCGTCGTGGTTTCACGGTCGCGCTGCCACCACCACCACCACCACAACTACCACCACCACCACCACCACCACCACCACCACCACCACCACCACCACCACCACCACCACTACCACCAACACCACCACAAACCACTGCCACTATCAGCCGAAGCGCTGCTGTCCATGTTTGTGAATTACGTAACCATTGCAGTGGTTATCGAATGTACCTCATGAGGCACCGTGTCGACGAAAAGGTCACCGACATGCCGATCGAACACAATCGTCACCGCCGTACGCATTTGTCACATCGCCCGTATATGAACCCGGGACGACGAACGACGACGAGGATCGCAAGATCCACTCTCTCCTAATCTGTGGAATTCTCATGGGGCAGCCTACGCCGAACGCCAGAAAACGGAAACGGAGGCCGACAATACATATTTCCCAGCGGATTCGAGACGAGGCGAAACGATTTCGGAACGAGCGGGCGCCTCGCCTTCCATATTTTATTATCACTCCGAAAGGGGGAGAGGAGGCACAGCGCAGCACAGGGTCATCCCGCTGCCGGTGCATAATGCAAAACCAATATCGCGGCCGAATCGCCGCGCCATATCGTTGTGCACATCAAGTGATCCAGTTTCACGAGTGTGAGTGAAAGCGATCGCCGAGTGGACCAGCTAGCCGCGGGAACGTTCGTTTCATTCCTCCCGCGGAGGGAGTTCCCTAGCTCCGCGGATCCGAGGTCCTCTGTGCAGAAATGCCGGGGAATGGCGTTGGAGTCTGCTATTCGTGGACGAGAGCCGCAGTTCGGTCGCGGGGTCACAGCGAACGTCGGGTCGGGAGTGTGGGCCATGCCCGGCTCGGCTCGGCTCAGCTCGGCTCGGCTCGGCTCGGTGCTGCCACGGCGGGGCGGGCGCCGCCCCCTGTGTTTGCGCGCGTTTTAATATTGCAGTGCTGCCGGTGAGCGCGCTTGGCTCGGTGCTTAGCCCCCGTGCAGCAGCAGCGCAGCGGCGGCAGCAGCAGCGGCGGCAGCAGCAGCGGCGGCAGCAGCAGCGGCGGCAGCAGCAGCGGCGGCAGCAGCAGCGGCGGCAGCAGCAGCGGCGGCAGCAGCACCCCCCGCCGCGCCGTTCGGCCCGCGCTCAGCACCCTGGCTTGGTATAGCCTTGGGTATAGCACCAACACACCGCAAAAAAATCACCGAAGAGCTCGTTAGAAAACAGTCAGTTTCGGAGAGATCAAGAAATACTCAGTGGCCGTTCGACCAATCCCTCGCGGACTCGAGCACTGCGAGCCGCAGAAGTGAGGGGGCTGATGGTCTCTTGAGCGTTGGGGACCAAACCTATATCCTATATCGTCCCGGCTAACGCCGCAACCCCTGCCTTCAACTTCGGTGATACTATGGTGCAGTAACCGGTGCTTTACGGCTCCCGGCAACCCTTCCCCTGGACACTCAAGAAAAAATCGAAATGGCGATAATTTTGTGAATTTTCTGAGTTTAGTCAAGACGACAGTCGAAATTACATCAGACATTCTTGGTCGTATCGACTGACAAGACAGGCGTGGAGAACGAGCGTTCTAGGACAGACTCGCTCTTTGATTTTTGGGGAAAATAAGGTTTTTGAGATTTTCATAATTCAATGTTCTCAAATTTGCAATCAGTATTTGTTATTTTTGAAAGTCTGTGTTTTTATCACATTTTAGCTGGACTTAGCCACTGATATATTACTCCAAGCCCTATGCAGAGTGTGCGGAAAGTGATTGTTGACTGCGGGCGACGGCTGTCCCAAGACAAACTTCCACCGTCTCTAACAAAACAGGCATGGAGAACGCTTTACCGTTCTAGGACAGGCTCGTTCTTTGGGGCTGTTCAGATACCACGTGGACACTTAGAGGGGAAGGGGAGTTCACGAAATGTCCACAACTGTCCAGGTGAATTCAAATGATGAAAAGTTTTGATTTGTTGGCCGCGTGCTTCCTCGGGGAACTGGAGCATCTTCCCTCTGACAGGTTGGGTCTCCCTCACGATCTGCGGCTCCTTCGATCTCCGCCGACATGTTTCATTTAAAACTCCCGATTATAAACAATGCAGCGACGGCCGTGGATTCGGTGCGGGGCCGGCCGCCCGGGCCGGGGGCGCACGCTCGGCCAACGCTGGCTGGCCTTCTGCTGGCCTTCTGCTGGCCTTCTGCTGGCCTTCTGCTGGACGCGGTGTCGCGTGACGCGTGACGGGCGTGTTGCGTCCAAACGGTATGAAAAATTGAGCGCGCCGCGAGGCAGATCGCGCAACACAACGCACCTGCCCTAACAGCACGCGGGCCGCGGGCTTGTGTTGTGCCCGTCCTCCGTCCATCGACTGCTCGCGCCATGAACCGTTCGCGATGACAGGTTGTTTGCGTCTTACGTGAGCAGCACTAGCCGCAGCAAGTGCGACTAAGCCCAGCTTAAAATTCCATTGCGGATTTTTCTCTTTTCCATCTGGATTTTGATTTCCCATCTGGAATCACGGATATCCATGTGGATTTTCATATGTCCATTCTGGTTTTATGTTTTTCCATCCAATGATGGTAATTGGTTTTGTCAATCCCACAATGGGTTTGAGAAAATCCAGATGGATTCTAGGTTCCCATATGGAATTGACATTTCCGCCAGGGAATTTGAGATTCCACAACAGTTTCACATGTCTGTAAAATCGATACCAATAGGTATTTTTAGTTCGTATTTGGAACGCATGATATACAGAAAATCAGTTGGGCAGTTTTAATATATCATTCCGATCAGACGACATTTTTATGGTATCTCGAGAACGGTTAATGTTAGCGAGAAACGGACCGCAGATTTGGATCAGACGTCATTCGGACACCTGTAGACCGGAAGCGCAGAACGTTTTTAGGCGTAATGTGGGAAAACTCAATCCCACCTACTCCAGATGGAAAATTTAAACCATAATGGAAATATATGTTTCCATTATGGTCAGACATTTCCATTGTGGTTCAAATTTTCCATTTGTTCCAATTTACATCCGGGTTTCATAAATCCATATGTAGCTTTTTCTACTCTGGAAAATATATTTCCATACCTCTTTTCCACAATGGATTTTTAAGCTGGGAGGGGCCGTTCAAGAACCACGTGCCCGAGATACTTTGGTGATTTGAACGCGGAAAACGTGCGAGGGGTAAGTGCGTGGAACCGTCCGCGGGAGTCGAACCCACGGAGCCTGCAGTCACGTGGTTGACTCAGGCCCGCGCCGACGACAGTTTGCTTCAGCACCACCAAGCACCACTCCCACACCCTGCAAGACTTCGAAGAAATGTCACGTGGATTTTTAACGCCCCTATCTAATTTTTTAATTTTATAGTGATGTGTATTGCAGTTCCAAAAGCATACACACACACACACACACACACACACACACACACACACACACACACACACACACACACACACACACACAGGTATGCTGCCGAAATGATGCCAAATCGATATACTAAATTCCTTTTTCGAATCCAGCGACACGATATCGTTCCGACAGTCCACTCCTGGCTGGGCAGCCCCTATCCGGTCCGGTCAGCGAGTCCGAGTCCGGCCCGACCGGGTTGAGGGGCTTCGCTACGGCCCCTGCGGTGCCCTGCGGCCTCCCCGTGTCCCACGCCCACCCCTCACCACCCCTGGAGGGTAGGCTGCCGGCGAGCCACGATCAATAAGTCAGACTGCGGGGAAGGAGTGGAGTGGGGGTGAGGGGCGGAACGGCACGGCACACGGCGAGTCGTTAGTTGGTGCACGCCGCACCGCACGCCCCGTGCCCGGGAAACAAATCTCCATATAGCCCGGGAAATTCAAAGCTTCAAGAAACACTTATTTTTTAATTTCTATCACTCTTTGGCTCCGGTATCGATCGTTAACAACGCTCTTTTTTGACCCGTTCTTTGCTTCCTCCACCAACCATACATGACGTAGAAGCGAAAATGAATGAGTATTCCGCTCACCATGTCTGTTAAAGACCCCTATTCATCTTGAATACCAAGTGATGTGGGCGCTGGGGGTATTTTTTCGGTTAGTGGCTATGGCCAGGCTCAGGTCAGACAGCAAAGACAACTAAGGCTGCCCCAGTATACTTCTGTCTCCCCTATCGGTCCACATCAATGTAGCCCAAATCTGGAACACAAAATTGTTTCGGGCACAAAACAGATAACACCTTACCAATTTTCCAAATTTTGACGAAAAATTAAAATCGAGTTTTTTCGGTGGCAGTATGTTTGGAACAACCCTTGAGGAAAAAAAAAGGCAAAAATTATGCGTAAATTTCTTCGATCCCTGTACAGTACCCACTCACAAAAAAAGCCTGTGCTAGAGCGCACTAGCTCTCTCCAAGCCTGTCTTTTTTTTCTCACATGTCAGCCCAATCATGCCCTGAACGTGTTGAATTTTAAAATTTTCGACCAAGGATTTCCCGAGCGCGAACTTTTCCGCTCGAAATCACACGCAACGTGGAGCTCATCGTCTCATCCCAGCAGAACGCCATTGTGCGGCGCGTGGCGGCGCGTGGCGGCGGCGCCAAAAAGACACGGCGTCATCGCTTTTATCGGGGGTGGGGCTCCACGCTCCATGTCTGGCCGCGTGGCGCGCCGCCGACTCTATCGCGAATGAGGGGTGCATTGTGAGATGAGCGCGCATGTTGGACACGAATGGCCCCCAGAAAATATTCCTGAAAGCAGCCTGTGTTACTTTAGAGAGAATTCTAGGAACAAAAAAATGCAGCTGCTTGGCTCGGCTGCTGGGTGTTCTGTTCGTCCCCGACATGTTGGGAGTGACAGCCTGACAGCGCTGATGCATTAGTTGGCTTTGCCTGCGGCTGTACCGCACCGCTCTGCCCCGCTCCGCCCCGCCATCGCGGCCCTTCCGGTGCAGCCCAGTGCAGCCGCGGTGCCCGGCGCCCCCCATCGCCTTGAACGTTCGGTCGCTGCACGCGTCCTATGCTACTTCCGGTCGCGTGGCGCCCCCTCCCCCCACAGAGGGGCGTGGCGTGGGAGCCGATATGGTATACGGAGATATGCATCGAAGGCCCGGCGCTGAATCAGCCTCCCCTCCCCCACCCCTCCCCCACCCCGCACCCCCACTTCCTCTGCGCCCTGCGTCGCAAAGACCGAAGGTGAGAGCGTCGCACATGAACATGAGCCTGCGTGGGAAGCTAGTGAGAGCCCCGAGCGCCGTGCTTGTGTCGGCGAATCGCACGCCGAGGGCCGAGGCCGAGCCGGCGCGCTGACAGGGTGGCCCGGGGTGGCCGCCGATCTGTGCTCCCCTCCGACAGCCCGCTCACACAGTACCTGCTGGCTACCGGACGCCAAACTCGCTGGGCTTAAATACACGTTTGACGCGGCGTGATTTCGCTCATGATGACAACGAGCCGAGATGACACAACTTTTTTCTTACCATCGATCGCCGCGCGGACTATGTCGTCCATTTTCTGCGCACGGACACGTGGCGCGGCGCAGAACGGGCGGGTCGCGTGCGCGCCGCGTGACGTACACGACCGAGGCGCGTGCCGCGCGCACGCCGGGCGCACGCCGGGCACGCGCACGCGCCGCCCCGTGTTATCCATCCATTCCGTCCCTCCGTCGTGTTTGTGCAGGTGCAGCGCCAGCCTGGCGCAAGGACGATCGTTGTGGGAAAAACAATAATAAGTCGGCGAGTTTTCCATCAACTTTCTACGGAAGTAGAGAGAAAGAGAGAGAGAGAGAGAGAGAGAGAGAGAGAGAGAGAGAGAGAGAGAGAGAGAGAGAGAGAGAGAGAGAGAGAGAGAGAGAGAGAGAGAGAGAGAGAGAGAGAGAGAGAGAGAGAGAGAGAGAGAGAGAGAGAGAGAGAGAGAGGGGGGGGGGGGGGGATCCGCCAATACAACAAGGACCAGGGAACTCGATTGCACCCACCCCGTCGGAAAGATTCTCGACGTGACTCGATTCCCCTGGCAGACGTCGGCCCGTGTTGCTCCACGAAATCCCGACAAAATTTCCTCACAAAATTAAGTGGAGCAGGGCGGGTGGCGACGGGACGAATGGGGCGGCGCTACGGACAGGCCGCCTCAGCCCAGCGCCGGGAGGTAGGCAATATGAGGCCTCGCGCGCACGGGTGCGCCCGCGTTGCCTACCTCGCAGGCGCTGAGACGCTGCGGCGGCCGTCGCACGGCCCGAGAGGCCTGCTCTCTCTCTCTCTCTCTCTCTCTCTCTCTCTCTCTCTCTCTCTCACACACACACACACACACATTTTCAGCCACCTCTGCACCTGGGAGACCCGCACGGATCCTCGTCGTGCCGTGAGTTAGTGAGGTCTGGCCGATTTCTTATTTCATCCGACGAAAATACGTGCCGTGTCGTCGCGGTGACCCCCCTACCCCCCCCCCCCCCGGCCCTCGGCTGGCGAATAAACATGTCCGTCAAGTCTCCGCAGCGTAGCGAGGCGCCAACGGTCGTGCAGACGAGATATATGCGGGGCCGAGGGCCGAGGAGGGAAGGGAGCATCAATATTTCCCCCGACAGGATGGCGACACTTTTCGAGTGCGGATGCCGGGCCCGGGCCGTCGCGGGAGCCGGGAGAGGAGAGTGCCGACAGCTGACTGCCGTGCCGTGCGGCCTGGCTGGCCATTTGGGAAGAGGTCTCGGCTCTATGTTGCTCTTGGCGCCCGCTTCGCTTTGGCCGAAAGCGTCTAGAAAACAGAAAACACGGAGGCGCCATCGATATGCACGCCGTGGCGTCGCGGGGACGTCCGCACAATCCACGTAACGAAAACCACTGTGATGCGGATGAAAAATTTGGCGCGCCCCTGCATGCATTGAGCCCCACGCCGGCGTCCGGCCCGCCTCGGGCGCCAAGAAGATGGCCGGCGTCGGTGTCCAGTGCGTCCAGTGCTGCGCGAGTCTCCGCGGGGCGTCCTCAAATGGAACACGAATGAAGCGCGCGTTTTAGTATCCATTTAATAATCCGTGCACGCACGCGTGGCGGGGCGTGGCGGGGCGTGGCGGGGGAGGGGGAGGGGAGGGGACGCCGCGCGGAGGGCGCACTAATGAACACGGCGGGCCTGCGGAGGCACGTGCCTTCGAGCCGTCGGCGGACGGCGGCGCCTCCCCCATACGTCCCCAGGGGTCCCCGGGCGTCCCCGGCCGCGCCGACCGGGTGCGTCATCCACTAAGGCCGCTGAATCCGCATCGGAAACGCGGCCGGCCGCACAGCACGACCGCCGGCCGCCGCAGAGCCGAGCCGATATGACATGACAAGATAGTCCTCATTAGGGCAGGGTCCCGTCCAGTTCCCACGGCCTGTGAGTGCCACGGCAGGACTGACCAAACTGGCGACGGCGGCAACGTATCGTACGCACCTCCGCATCTACTCTGCGCGCCTAGATGGCTGTTCTTTCTTCCCGGATTACAAACCCCCGCCGTGCTCCAATAGACCGGAGTGTGGGAAGGGGACTGGCCGCCCGGCTGCTGTGCCATTAGAAAAATGAAGGAGGGGCCGAAGCCTTGGCCGGGGAGGTCATTCCGGGCGCGTGTCCAGTGCGTGTGGGGCGGCTGTCGGCCTGATGAATCCATTAGGTAAATACTCCTCGGCCGCGGCCTTACAGAGGCACGGGATGGGGTTGTGCCGCCCGGTGTTAGGCATGCCCGGCACGACGACATGCCGTAGCCGACGGCCGATGCCGATCGGATCGGATCGGGATGAGAAATTCGGACGGCGGCGCCGCTCTGCTGGCAGCGCTGGCTTTGCGACGAACAAAGCCGTGACCGGGGCGAATTCCAGGTCCGGGCGAGTGCGTACCCCGCGCATCAGCGCTGATCCCGAGGCTCGGCTCGGCGGGGTAAGCCAGGCCGACACGTGCGCCGTATCGGCGTCTCCGTCGCACCCACGGCCGCGGGCGCGGGGTGGGCCGCGAGGGAGTGAGACGGCGAGCCGTGCACGTGGGCGGGGCGGGGCGTAGCCGGGCCGCCTCGGGCGCACTCCGCGCCCCTACAGAGCCGAAGCCCGGAGCGGCCGGAGGGGGGGCGTTAGTGCGCCGCCGCCCATTCCATTGGGGGCGCGTCAGTAAAAAACGGCCAAGGCGCGCGTCAACCCTCCGGTGAGGATCTTGGTTTACGGGCGGGCCCTGCCCGGCACAGCGTACAGAGGACCGAAATCGCCTCCCGGCCAAACCCAGTCCAGCACAGCACATCGCGCCTGTGTGGGTAGGCAACCCAGAGTCGTGAATGCAGCCGTGGCGTGCGGGCTGGCCTACCTCGCTGCGCGCAGGCGTCCGCAGGCGCTAGGCCGAGGGGTACACCACTCCTGAAAATTTAGGACAGTGACTGAAATACCAAATGACTGGATGTGACTGGAGAATGACTGGAGAAAGGGTGGGCGAAATTACTACTAAAAGTGTCTGGAAAGCGAGGATCAGTATTTTTCTTCATGTTCTGCTTTGGAGACATGTGCTACAGTCAGCTACAGTGTAGGAAGCCTCGGCTGATGAGTATCGTGGCACATTAGCCGTACCGATTAAAGCGCTGAAATCTCACGCCCAGTGTCCCGGGTTCAACTATTGCCTCCGCCTTCAATTTTTTCGGTTTTCTGCTCTGCTCTGCGGGGATAGACTTCAGGGAGCGCGCAACGAACAGCACAGCGGCTCGGTAGCCGCATGGGTAAGCGGACCGGGCGGCGACCGATGGGTCTGTGGTTCAAATCTTGCCGGACTCCCAACTTTTTCTTGTGACACGGCTCGGAGGACAGTAGCTAGAGTTTACTTCCGAACGTGGCATTGGTATGGCTGTCCAAGCGACCGTGCGGGCTAAGGCGCCGCCGGCACAAACCCCCGGTCCCGAGGGTCTAGGGTTCGATTCCCTAGATTCGAGGGTCCCGCCCGGGGGGGCGTTCTGTGCCTCGGGAGCAATCCCGGGGGGAGACTCGGGGGATGTACGGGAGCTTCTAGGGTTCGAAGCTTCTGTTTTCCTCTCTCTGAATCTGGCAGGTGCGGACATGCCGCTACTCGGTACGTAGCGAGTAGAGTACAGCGGCTTCGGCCGTGTACGAAGGGAACCTATGTCCCCCAAATCTTCGCAGGGGCGGACTCCCACGATTAGTGGGGCCAAACCAGACTGCGGTTGAAGGGCACTACAGTATGATGGAGTCCCGGAGGCCGTGGTTAGCGGAGGGGGCCTCGCGCATTGGCGCGGGCTAGGGGTTGCCGGGAGATCCGTCCGGCGCAAGCCGGGTAGCGGGTTCTAGTGCTGTGTCCCGGGGCCAACTAGCAGCCGTAAAGCACCGGTTCCCGTAAGATCACCGAAGTTGAAGGCAGGGGTCCTGGCGGAAGCCGGGACGATATAGGTTTTGTAACATGCGGTCAAATATGCCATCTGGATTATTTTCAAAAACAGTTTTTGAAAACATTTCGTGACTGGAGTGATTGGGAAGGGACTGGTAATGACTGTACATGGGACTGTTTTGTTAGGTGTACAGTGACTTTACCACGTGATGTACCCCTCGCGCTAGGCGCTTCCCCAGCGCAGCGCAGCAGCCAGCAGCAGCCAGCGGCAGCGGTCGGCGGGACGGACCAGCAGCCAGCAGCCATCGCATTTTTCATATACTCGGCGTGCGACAACTGCGCGCACCACACAGTGCGGCACCAAATCATCATGTCATCATCGAGGCAAAGCTCTCCGCAAATCCTCGTCGCGGTGCTTGTCGCTGCTGTATGCTATGGAGGCCGAGGCTAGGCTCCCCTCCCCCGCCCAGCAATAACATGGGGATTACGCTGGCGCGGCTGGTGCGGCGGTGGCGACTGGAATCCGGATTCATCATGCCCGTCGTTTGGGAACCGCTGGAGGGTATTTGAACCCGAAGCAGCTCGTGGTGGCTGAGACAAGGTCGGCTCAAACAAGAGCAGCTTCGCAGCGCCAGCCTTTTTAAAATGTTGCTCTTGAGGTCATTGTTGGGTGCGCAGCAAGGTTCGGGTTCGGAGCGGCGCGTTGGGACTGGAGAAGGAGGCCCTCTCGGCGCTACGTACGTCGCGGACGCTCCCCGGCCGGGCCTCTGGACTGGCGGCCTAGCCCGCGGGGCCCGCGGGGCGCGGAGCGTGGGGACGGGGTGGCAAATCGATGCGAATGTCGGGGCCGAGGCCCCGAGGCGAAGGACCCAACCCCGCCGGGTCCCCACCCCCACGAGGCGGCGCCATGTTGCACGGGCCACCAATGGGAAGCCCCTCCCCTCCCAGGCCGAGGGGCGGATGGGCCGGGGCCGCGGCGCCGGGGGTGGGGGTGGGGCGCCAACCACCCCGGCCGCAAGCCACCGCCGCCCAGCCCCGGCGGCACAGGCACAAAGACCCTGCCGGCATGCTCACCGCGCCGCATGCAAAAATTACAAGCTTTTCTTCTTCCAGCAATGCAGCGGACAGCAGAGGACTTTGCTATGTTAGCCATCAACTTCTGCCCGATGTTATCGATCAATCCGATGATCTCACGGCACCCCCGGTGGTTTCCGAACGACGCCGTGGTCATGCCGTATGCATGTATCGGAAGCAGTTGAACGGAGTTTCCTCCTTCTATTTTTACAAGTTGCTCTCAGGGCGTGGGGTCGAAGGACAGATGCGCCCTTTCCTTGCCAGCTGATCGCCGTGGAGTAAAAATAGGGAGTACAACTAACTCTGAGTACAGAGGGAACTCGACAGGGGAATAGGGGAGGTCCGCTGCTGCCGAGCACTTTACGTACGGTGAGGCCGTCGCCTTCGGGCCTTAGGGACGGGGGGGAAATGTCAAAATGTGACATTCTGCGCTCCGCCGGGATTCTAACCCGTGGTACTGCCGAAGGCGTTGCGCTCTGCGCGTGTCTCTCCCATCCAAGCCCATGCCGCCTGCCGTGCCGCCGGCCGTAGCATATGTCGCACTGGGCTGCGAGCCGCTGTGGGGCCGCGCCCCGCGCCCTGCCCTGTCGTGGGCCGTGCTGTCATCCCCTGGGGGCGCCGCTCCGCGCTCCGCTCCCCACCCGGCCCGGCACCACCCCGACAGTGCAGGTGGCGCCTGGAGGGTGGCATCCCCACTTGATATTGTATGCAGATTAAAAGCTAACTGTCCCCTCTCCTCGCGCCCTCGCGGCCGCCGCCGCCCACGACCAACCCGCAACCAGCGCCGCCGGGCCGGGAGCACCATGCCTCGCCACGCCTCGCCACACGGTACGGCACTACAGGACAGAGACTTCTGCTGACCACCTACGCATATCCAGTCACTTCAAGTACCTTCCAGTCTTTCCAGTCACCAACAAAATGTTACCGAAAAAAAAATTCGGAGATATTGTAAAGATTGCGTTTCTGCACTCAAGAAATACTCAGTGGCCTGTCGACCACTCCCTCGCGGACCCATGCACTGCGGGGAAGTCTGTGCCGTCGTCGTCGTCCCACCCAATGGCTCAAAACATTTAAATGGGCGCTGCAAGGACCATTCTTTGAGATACCAGCCCCTGAGGAGATTAACTCATCATTGGCAAACAAATAATTTTTCTCTATTCACTTCTGGGTTTTGGCATTGCAAGCGAACCCAACAAGCTCAAAGCTTTGTCAGTTTTCAACCCCTTTTGGTGTTTACCACTTTTGGCGTTTGCCCTCTGGTTTGAAATCGTCACCAGAAATATTTCAGCGTGCTCTATCTGACATTTTTGGTGATATGCTTGGAGTGGTTTAGTATTTTGATGATTTGCTAACAGCTGCAACCTCAGAGGATGATTTGCAAACAGTCAACAAATAGTGGTACAGTACTGCAGGAATTTATTAAGTATGTCCAAACTGATTGGCCAAGTAAGTGTAAATTGTCTGACCAAGCTCAGTGTCATAATTATCCGGGACTGCTGACTGCTCCGTTGCTAGGCGGGCGGCGTGGATACCCCATGCTCTGCGTGCTCAGAGTATTGACGGAAGTTCTCGCTGGCCGTCGGGCTGGGCGCGCCGCGGTATGGCGCCGCGTGCGTAGTCCGGATGGTTGACAGGTCGTGCGCGACGGTCAAGATGAATAGTAACTAGCTCTCAACCCCAGGACAGATCAGCCCCCTTGGCGCACTCCGCCCTGCGGGCCAACGCCCGCCATTTGTTGACTGGTGCGTATGTCCATCCATGGGCATATCGCTCACGATTGGCTGCCTATCTCCAGGGCGCGCGTCTAGTCCGCTTGCTAGGTACCCCAATTTAGGTGTGTGTGTGTGTGTGTCTGCCTAGCCGTCAGGTGCATCGCGCCCTTGCCTGCGCAGCGCGGGCGCGGGGCCGGGGTAGTGCGGCGGGGCCAAATTTCAGTCGGAGGTTCTGCCTCCATCTCGGGGCTCCCGCCGCCCACCAGTGCGCGCGCGTGCAGTCGCAGAGTGCATCTTTCCATATGTGGGCCTGCTACTCACGATAGGCTGCCTACCTTCCCGGCGCTCCAACCCTATACTGCGCTAGCTGCCCAGGTGGCTTCATCCGCCTGACATCAGTAAGTAGTTATGGAAGATGATTTATTGCATTTCAAGCATGGAGTAGTAATATCTAATGATTTGCTCAATCAGGTCTTACAACATCTTTGTGTAGGTCATCTGGGCATTGATAATTGTAATTTACATGCTTCTCAAACTGTAGATTGGCCTTCAATATCTACACATGTGCTAAGAATGCACGAACCCAATAGAAAGTACATCTAATGCCTCATAGTATTCCAGAACTTCCTTTTAAAAAAATAGCTGTAGACATTTTAGATTATCAAAATAAACCTTACTTGTGTGTTGTTGACTGTTTCTGTAAGTGGATTGATGGTGCAAAAATGTGTGACTAAACGTCATTAACTTTTATCAAAGTTTTAGATTCACTGTTTTGTATTCATGGTGTACCAGAAGTATTATATTCTGAGAACATGCCGTTTGCATCCATGAAATGTCAAAACTTTGCTAAAAAAAATGTAGGCATTGCTGAGACACTCCTTTACAAATATAGAGATGATTCATCTTTATCATCAAATAATGCTCTTCTTCAATGTAGAGTTACTCCCTTACCACACATTGGCTCAAATGTTAATGAGTTGACAGTTATGCACTCCTCTTCCGGTTCATACCTCTAAGCTGAAACCTTGTGTTTTTTATGATGTAAGCTCTATACTGATTTTAAACAAAACAATTGAAGCATAATGTCAAGAAAGTTAATTTTTCGATTGGTGATAATAATGTTTTATATAAAACTGTTGTTACAAATTTTGGGGAGCCTAGAGTTGTCCTTGACGTTTTTCCTGAACCAAGATCCCACATTGTTTAAGTTGGAGATGGAACTTATAGGAGGAGCTTAACTGTACAAATGTCATAAATACTGCCGTGTTGCTATGAGGGTTGCCTTCCCGTACCCGCGCACCCTGGTGTAATTTGACTGTCCAAAGTATGAACCTATCTCTTTTGTTCTCAAAAATTCATTTGAGGAAAGCATTTGATGCAATTGGAGATACTCATTTAATTTTATTTGTAATCTTTATTTTCCAGACAACTGCCTTATTTTTTCTTTTTTTTTCCTGTGGAAAATAAAAGGGTAGTTTCAAATAAATTAAGTGACTGCTTGTTTAAAAATCTTTATTTGGAGAGGCTCTGAACAATGATTGTGTTTGGTCCTTTAATAACAAAGCATCACTCTTAAGACTACATGCTTAGCTATCAGAACAGAAAACTGCTGCAAAATAATAAGATAGCAGGGATGGCCTCTAAAATGGAATTATGAGAGTACTTAAAGTATTGACAATAATAGCATGCAGGGCAAGACTTAAATCATTTTGTTCCTGACGCACAAGAAATGAGCATAAAACAAAACTCTCAAAATAAAAGCGTTAACAAAAACATAACAGAATTACACACTAAGAAAGATAAGGAAACATCTCAGTTTCTGTGTAATACCCTTGATGCAATAGGTCAGATCTGTCGGAGTTGGAACATGCCAATAAAGCAAGCCAAACAAAACTCCGCTCAAAGTTCCTCATCTTAAGGAGAAATTAATGGAGATTTCATGGTTTAACGCTAGCAACAGTCCCTGTTGGCTAGACACAGATCTAAAGTCACGTTCCAGGACCGCACCAAAAAAGTCTGCTCCCATCAATTAATAGGCTGATATGAACCCAGAGAATATAGAAAGAAGTAGCAGTTCATAAAACTATGATCAAAGCATGAGAACAGCAGAAGTTGCATTCTGAAGCAACTTCAGGCGCGGATCCAGGGGAAGGGCGACGGGGCGATTTCCACCCCCCCCCCCCCCCCCCCCCAGGGGGCCCGAAGGGCGCCCGAAAGGTAGGCAATTCGCGTTACAATCCGCCTGAAAGTAGGCAGAAAGCGGTACATCGCCCCCCCCTAGAGCCGCCCCTGGATCCGCGCCTGAGCAACTTATTATGCCTTGCCATTTTCTACTCAGGAATGCTGCATTAATGCTTACGGTAAAGTCACAATTTCCCAATCATAGATCATCTTCCCTGATATTCATTTTTTATGAAGCATAAAAACTAAATGGCATCATAAAAGGTGAAAAAAAAAAAAAAAAAGACGCTCACTAACATGATCATTGCAGATACTGTTACATTAAAAGTTAACTCTGATAAGGATTCTTAAAAGATATGACAGAAAATGCATTGAAAGTCATTTAGAAATAAAATCTAATGGAAGGTATTATGAATGTATAAGATATAAAGCAGTTTTGCCAACATTTCAAGCAACTTACTCTATCCATAATTTCTATTATATCTTTACAAACCTGGTATGTACCTCAAACATGAATCTCACAACAGCATTACTAATTGGTAAAATGGTTGACAGCAAAGTTACTAAATCTTGCGTTCAATTCCTCTAAAATCAAATCAAAACTTATTTACAAGAAGGTTATGAACAAAAGAATCACTGTAGCATATTTCCAGGCTTTATTCTAATTTACACCGCTTACAAATGAAACATATTGAAGAAATAAGAGAATGGCTAGCCAACCTCTTTCCTCTGAGGTATGGTAAATTTACATTGAGCCTATGCATTGGCAACTAGTTAGAAGAATAAAACATAACTGTAAAATGGAATGTTGGAAGGATCTCTCCTACCATGCTTCAGTTACAAGATAAAACTAAAATTTTGTCCACCTCTATGCCGATTTGACAGTGAGCACAGTCTACCAATTTTTTCATATTTAGGTCCTTAATGTGAAAATTAGAAGCAAACAAGGTTACAAGGTTGAACATTTCAGTTTAAAATGGCACGTAAGTGTAACGACAATCATCTAAGAATATTGGGTAGAGTCAATTTCTGAATTTCAGCAACTCACTTTCACAAAGCTTTTTTAAATTTAAATTAGGAAGGCACTGCCTGTTAACTACGATATGACACACATTTCAATGGACTAACAAGCAGAAAGGTAAAAATGAACTCAGCCCATATTCAAGGTGGTATCTCTATTTCCTTTAATTCTACTACAGATGTGCTATTCACAAGAAATGGAATATACAACGCAAGAGCACAAAAATGTGATGATCAACACACAGGCAGCAGGCACTCACTGCAGTGTAGCACTCACAAGAAAACAAATGGATTATACAGTGAAATAGAAAGAGCACCGGTGACCAAGACATAATGGTCAGCATACACGCACATTTTGCCATATTTTTGAGCAAGTCATAAGAAGGACATTTGTAAAAGCAAAAACAATTTGTGCACATCTGTCATTTGATTGTTTTCAGACCTTCTCCACAAAAGAATTACTTCATAACAAAAGAACAAACGTAAAAGAAACTCTCATGTCACAAATTGTGATATACAAAACAGTGCACAGCCAATGATTCAGTAATTACAGTTTCTTTTCAACAAATTCATTCAGGAAATAAAAATCACTTAAATACTGACTAAACACATGTTGTAAATGACATTACAAAAAAATAAATGCATACATATATGTATGCATGGATGGATATAAATTTGTTTGTGTGTTGTTACATTGGCAGTAAATGTTCTCTTGTAAATGCCCTATTGCCAGAGAAGGAAAGAACAAGTAAAATCCCTGGTATGTGAACTTCAGCAATCATTTCACACACCACGCATTGTATCATCATTCAGCAAACATTCTTGTAAGAGCATTGAGAAGAGACACTTAGTTTAAGTAACTACTTTTTCTTATAACACACACCATTCCCAATTCTACAACTTATTCAAACTACGCTACCCCATTGACAGCGCACTTCCTACACCAGACATTTCTAAGGCTGTCAATAACTCTTCACCTTGTAAAAGGCTCCCTTGGCTGGACACAGGAGCATTTACATCATAGTCCAGTTGACTAAGATCAGTAAAAGAGGGTATCATACCCTCTGGGTCCAGCAGGGAGAACGAATTTTTACGCAGTAGTTCCCTTCCTACTGGTGTTGGTGTAAATGAACTTTGTGACTTTTCCGGTGGTTTTGTTGGCTGAAGAACAATAGGCGCATCATCTGGAATTTTGTCACCGGCGAGCTCACGAAGTATCGATGATGCAGATGCTACTAAGTTACCCAGAGCAACAACAGCATCTTTTTTCTGAATTGGAATCTTAAACATCCCATCTTGACCCTGAAAGCAAACACAAATATTCATTAAAAAAGTCTCATTGATTAAGAGGAAATATAAAATAATTGTAACAGAAATGTATTTCATACAGGGGTTTTCGTATTTGTCAGGATAATGGCAAGCTCTGTTTGTTAAAAAAAAGGGTTCTTAGACAATTTCCAGGCTTATGTTTGGAAAGAAGCTGAATTGGGTACGACAGTTTTGGAATACAAAGCTGTGTCTTTCAGTGCCTGAGATTGTTTCAGTTCATTCCACTTGTGTAAGTGATGGAATTTTTAGAGCATGCATTCATAGAGTAAGTTAAATTCAATTCAAGGCCACCATATACCATAGGCTCTACTACTGTAGGTTTTGAGGGAAAAGGAAACAAAGTACTCAATTTGCTACATTTGTGTGATGAAGTGGTGCCAGAAAATAAATTAACTTTTTATGAAGAGTTTTGGCTTGATCAATTTAATCATAAACCAGTGAGGGCTACGTAAAGAAGTTACTGTTAACTTTCTACCGTTCATCGGTATCATCCCAGGATCATTCTCGGCATCAACCGTACTAGAATCCCCATTAACTCCGGCTTCTTAGAGATTCCTTTAACTTTCTTTGGAATCCGTTCTGGTTTTATTTTGAAATTAATGTGTTCATAAGGCAATCTGGTTGAGATCCTTTAAAACATGAGCTCTGTGGAATTAACAGTACCAAAGAAGGAGGATGTGAAAGAAGAAAGAGTGCTGATGTAAAAACAAGGCAGTACTACAATCTTTATTTTACAATTGACTACACAATAAGATCATCATCCCACTGTAACAGTCAGTGCAATGACTGCTTACACCCTGGGACCAATCTCATCACGGATTTTTCTGGTAATAAATAAATAGTGAGGGTAACATGTTACTAAATATGTCTTTGAAACAAACGGAGAAGTGGGAGGGAACTAAATCTAATTATCCTGATTACCCTTAGAGAGGCCTAAATGGAAAACAAATTTGGAGCAATTATAATGAAATTCGACATGTATCCTATTCATTGCTTACCAATACATTATGTATTTCAATGGTAAAAAATGTTCTAATGAGCTGATGACTTTTTATTTTGGCAACCTTACGACAATCAGTTGAACTTGGAATGTTTCAATAACTGAGAAAGGGTGACGAAAGGCTGGCAGTATGAAGAAACCATTTCCATTCATTTCACCAGGTACAATAAAGTGAAGATCAACCCTATCAAGGGAACAGTCTGAGCTCTTGCAAACACTAAGCATTTGCAAAAGTCAAAGCTACACTGTTGAATATTTAAAGCAGTTATCTAAGTGAAATGTACATAAAAAGGAGGATATTTTTGGTGTGGAGGGCTGATATTTGTGTATTTGGCAGGGAAAATGAAAATTATTTTGAAGACATAGCCTATAGCAAGATCATACACAGAAAGTTCACGTCCAAACATACATCACAAGCCTTTATAACATGGCACATCATGTCATATATACAAACATTAATAACCTGCTGAGAGCAAATCATGACTAGTACAAAACAGGGGTGCAAACTGGAACTGCCCAACCTGAGAATTGTTGTGGGTTGTGTCACTGGCTCCTTAGAGTCCACAGTATTGTCCAAACTTGTCACTGACCCTTTGTTGAGAGCTTGCCATTCTTCCCAAACCCAATACAAATATACCCTGCACTCACATCACAACCACTAACCAAAAGGTTCATTAGGACACTATCGCTGGGTTGATGTAAGGACACTGGCTTTTGCTCAGTTCTTGAACCTCCACCATCCAACACCAATACTGAGTCTGCTGAATGCATATCTGCTATTGCCTTCTTGGAACGGTTTGTTGCCACATTTAACCGACTCCGCTTCGCTCCGAGGTAATGCCCCAAAGTACTTGCCCCTCGTTTGTGAGTATGGGGGGGACCAGAACCAGGCGCTGTTTTATGTGAGCTAGGACGACCTGGACCACGCCCACTACTCCATGCTGAAGCTGGAAATAATTTTTAAAAATCATGAAATTTCATGAAGACAATTCAATTTTACTGAGTTGGCTAAAAACATGAAGCAATAAATCCTTACATTGTTTCTTAGAATATATCTGACCCAAGACCTCACAAGGGTCCACTAGATCAGACGCTGTTTGACGATGACTTTGATGAGATGGCATATCTGACTGTAACAGTCTTGCTAAACTGGAGTTCATATCAGGTTTGCTGGATTTCTGGGGCTGTGGAGACCTAGAGGAATGTTATTAATTAAGTTAAATGGGTAAATTAGGAAACGTGATCAAAATTAAGGCATCAACAACTTTCAGCTCAGCTTACCAGCAACTACGAGAACTGTCAAGAGGACTACTGATGCTACTGTTACTATTATCTCCTCCTCCACTATCATCTTGACATCTGCTACTACTGCTGCTGCTGCTTCTGCTGCTACTGCTACTGCTTTTGTACGGTAATGAGGATCCCCACATCAAATCATTTGACATGATCAGTGGAAGGTCTTCACCCATGGGTATATATGGTGCTCGTAAACTCAAGTCATCATCAGTGTCCGACAGACTTGTCATTCCGGTGTCCATCGACAAGGACATGAAGGAATTCATGTTGTCGTCCAGGTCCACAGCTCTGCTTGGACTGCCCAGGGACGGCAGGCTGCAATCTCCAGGGCTCTGTGTAGAGAAAATATCACTGCATTACAGCACAGCTCTACCAGCCCGGAATATCTAGTCGAAAAATATCCGCCGAAGCTCACCTCAGAGAGGGCTGAGGAGAGAGTGGGCGACAGGGTGGGGGACAGAAGGTGGCGGGAGTGTCCCGGCGGGGACAGGTCGCTAGTAGTAGGGTCATTATCCCGGTAGAGGAAGAACTTGGAGTTGCTACTGTCGTCGCTCAACAGCGGGCAGTAGTTGTCAGACAACATGAAGTCATCGAACACATCTCCGAGGAACGGCCCGTCCAGGGGGACGCACACGTCCCCGGCCGTGGGGGCTAAATGCGTCAGGTCCTCCGGCTCATCCTTCAGGACTGAAAGAGAGAAAAGGTTCGATTGAGTGTCCGCCGAAGACCGGAAGGTACTGTGACAATACCACGGCATACTTACTCGTCAGACCCTCGTCCTCCGAGAACATGAGGAAGCCCTTGTTCATGTCCTCAGTGCGCGGGGCGAAGATGGTGGCAGTGGCGGCCTGGGGCCGCAGGAAGTGCGAGGGAGTGGAGGACGACGTTGAAGATGACGTCGAGGGTGTGGGGGAAAGCGCCGAGGACGACGGGGAGGAGGCAAAGATCCTACTCGTGGCGGAGGTGGGACGTAGAGGTTCGGAGAGGGCTGGAGAGAGGGCTGGAGAGAGGGCTGGAGAGAGAGCTGGAGAGAGAGCCGACGACAGGGCCGGAGAGAGGTCTGGAGAAAGTACCGGGGGCAGCACGAAGCTGGAGGCGCCGGGCCGGATGTACTGGTTGACGCTGATGTCCGGCGCTGAGGCTGGAGCCGGGCTCGGGCTGCAGGGGGGCTCCACCACCACCTGGGGCACGGCGGGCACTGCCTGCACGGCCACGGGCACCGACTTGAACAGGGTGGCCGTCACCGACTGGAGGCGTCCTGCTGCGGACGTCGGCGCCGGGGTGGCCGGGATGTGGTCTAGGGCTGTAGTCGGGGCCTGGACGATGTCCTTGTCCGCGGCCGGGATAGGGCCTGCGGGGGCCTCGGCGAGGGCCTTGGCAGGGGCCTTGGAGGAGGCCTTGGCTGCCTCGACCGCAGCGGGCGTGTTCAGCTGGCTGCTGGAGAAGATCTCATCACGCTCCTCGATGCCACTGCAAAAAACAGAGAAAAGAACGTACGATAGGGGTGTGGCCTGAGGCCGTGTGGGCGGGCGGACAGGCAGCTCGCACCGAAACCATCAAACCTCTGCGCAATCGGGTAGTCCGGAGAAGTGTCGGGTCGGAAGCGAGAAGTTAGGGATCAAAAAGGGGCGGAAACGGAACCAGGCGGTATGGGAAATCGCGCGCGCAGTCCAGCTTGTTTCCGGCCGCCGTCTACCCCGGGTCACCTCGGATTACATCGGATTACCTCGGATTACTCGGGTTACCTGGATTACCCAGAATACCCGGATTACCTCGGATTACCCCGGATTATCCGGAATACCCGGAACTTTTAACTACGGATTACCCCGGATCAACCGCATTGCTCGGATTACTTTTCATGACCATGGATTACCTCGGATTACTCGGATTACTTTTCATGACCCCGGATTACCCCGGATTACCTCGGATTACCCTATTACCTAGGATTACCCCGGATTACCCCGGATTACTTTTGCTTGTCTAGCGGATTACCGGAGTCGATACCCCCTTGCCACGCTGTGTTTTGATTCGCGACGTGATCACCAGTTCACACTACAGCCCAACAAGTATTGACCAGGACGAAGCTAGCTTATTGAGGGCAGGTGCTCATTTCTACACGAACGGATAATACTGTTTCACAAAATCCAAAACCGGCTGGTGGCCGGCAAAGGTCAGCACTGACTAGTTTTAAAGGTTATAAATACAAAGCATCAACGCAGATACCGAATGTTTCAGACTATTTTTTTCGATTGTTTTACGGAACAGATCCACACCGGCTCGCTCTAAATATCTTTAGAACGCTACCAAACACCTGTAACATCTTACGAATAAAAAACACGTTCTAGCGCCGGTCGGAAACAAGCCCAAGCGCGCGCACTTAGCCATATCCTCTAGTTCCGTTTCGGCTCCATCTGATTCCTACGTTCTTCTTACTTCCGGCGCAGCTTTTGTCCTGACTAATCCATTTAGAGCGGGGAAAGGAGAGGGGGGGGGGGTGAGTGCGGAAGTGAGTAATACAAAATGAATCCGTGGCTGCGGCTGTCAGAGTAGCCTCAGCAACAACAAGTCACTCTGAGCCATCTCCATACAGGTTTCCAACGAGGCTCAAAAGCGGAAGAACAAAAACACTCCTAGCCCGGAAACTCTCGAGAGCAAGAATGAGAAACTTGGATGCAGAAGGGCGGCGCCAAATATGGCAGACATTTCCCAAATTCCCTTAAAACGCCATTCAAGTTCCCCATACCTGCCCTCGAGAGTTTCCGGTCTTAATTAAAGTGCTTTTCTTCTTCAACTTCCGTTTCCAAGCCTCATTGGAATCCTCTATTCCAGACGGACAACAGGAGCAGAGAATGACGCCCAACAGCCGTGCCGTGGGCCTCCTGCTGCTCCCACCTCCACTCAGGCAGACTGCGCCTCCGCCGCCTCCACATTCAAGACAATTACGTAAACAAATCACGCGCGCGGCTTCTGGACACGACACGACGCCTTTCGGTTCGGTTCGAGACGCTACGCTGCTGCTGCTGCTGCTAGTGCTGGTGTCAGCAGCGTGTCGCCAACGTGACGCGCGGCTCCAAACCCGAGAACGTGTCGACGAGCCGAACTTCTCCGCCACGCTCCGCAGCGGTGCGAGCAGTGGCGAGATGACAATGTTTGTCGGCAAGGCTGCTGCTGTCGGAAGCCGTGTTCTTAATATCGGGCGGGCCCTAGCCCGTGCCCAGAAATCTCCTAGGCCGGCAAGAGTGTGACAGAGACAGAAGATGCTCTTGCCCGAGCTTGCCAGCCCGATTAAGAACACTGGTCAAGAGCCGAGAATGACAAACTGTCGCGAACGCACAGAGCGCAAGAAAATCCGAGTACTGCCGAGAATGCGTGGAGCAGGGCACCCTTTGTGGACGCCACAGGAAATCCTGGTACGGTGGTGTGGCGTACAGTCCGGAGAGACAGACGACTGATACTTCTACTTGTTAGTACACTCTTGCTGAGTGACAGCACAGAAATAGAATCGCCTGCCCACCAAACCGAAACCAGCCCCCCCCCCTTCACTCCAATGTGTTTCATATTCTTCAATCCAAGTGTACATCATTCATAACTGGTCCGCACTGATGCAATATGCATTCGATATCAGATTCCGGCCGCGACGCTACGCTGTCGTGATGACCGCCCCCCCCCCCAATCCCCGGCTCCCCTCCCCTGACTCCTGACCCCGGCACCAGACGCTGCCGCCTGTAGGACGTAAACAAAACGATCACCGCGATGGATATCTGGGCGGGGTGGGGCGGGGGCCCGCGGTTAGAGACGATCGACAGATTACAACCCTGTCAAGGGGGCGACGACGGCGATGCCCGCAGATAAGGCGATGCGCCCGGCACCACCCGGCACTGGAGGCACACGGACCGCACCGAACAGAGTCCGGCACCGAACAGCGATGCGACGCTCTTTCGCACGAGCGCGCTAACGCGGCGCCAACGAAATGCAGATCGCCAGTGCGTGGACACGGCGCCGATGCAGCACGTCATTGGCGGCACGGCCAGGCACGGCAGGGGGGCCAGCCGGCCGGGCCAAATCATAGGCCGTGTTGTACAAGAATCCAAGTGCCTTTCTCGCCCAACGACGCATTTTTGTCTTTCTCCCTTCCCCCCAAGCGAGAGTTTCCTCCTAGCCCTGGCGGCCGAAACGGAGACAACCAGTCCACCCCGGAGGCGGTGCGGTGGCTGTCGGAGGCAACGTCAGTGTCCATGTTGGTGCCGCCGGGGGCGTTGCTAAACCGATTCCCGCTGTCTTTCCTTCCCCGTGACGTCTACGCGCTGTGCCACCGTGCAGGGCCGTGCCGGGCCACGTGCTGCTCGCTA
This sequence comes from Odontothrips loti, assembly GCA_038380765.1. Classification (NCBI taxonomy): domain Eukaryota; kingdom Metazoa; phylum Arthropoda; class Insecta; order Thysanoptera; family Thripidae; genus Odontothrips; species Odontothrips loti. Next base: position 19,263,540 of record CM076245.1, read on the forward strand.
CGAGGGTCGCCGGTGTCTTCCCTCCTCGGGGCCATAAGCACACCGCCGGGGAGGGGGAGGGGGGGGGGCACGCTGTCATCCCCCCCCCCCCTCCGCATTTTAATAACGAAAAGAACACATAGTACAAAAACAGCACTGTCGTCGCGGTGCTCCTCTCGTTTAAAAGAAATGTTTCCTCATTCGCGCGGCCGGCCAATTGTAAAAAGCCTGACGGGACTGGCTGACTTGGCCCCGGGCACCCCGGGCCGGGGCCGGGCACTACTGGGTGCCAGTATACTATTCCCCACTGCGCCTCGCGCGATGAGCACCGTGATTTACGTAGACGTCTGCGATGACACTGCCACTGCCGCCACTGCCGCCACTGCCCGCCGGGCCCCGGTTCGGTCGGGCTCGGCTTGGAAGCGGACCGACCGTCTGTGCATTACGCAAGGCCGGCCTGTCCACCCCCCACGGGAACACCGTCGGCGCGCTCGCGGCCCCGCCGTGTTTACGGACGCCCCCCGACGCTCACGTGGTGCGGCTGACAGACCCCCCCCCCCCCGGTCCCCAGCGACGCGCGGCGCTATTACAGACGATTATCGTAGTATCTCCTCGTAGAAGCAGTCGAGTCGACGCTATGCGGCGCGACGGCGGACTCGCCTTCTGGGGGGGGGGGGGGGGGCGACGCCGAGGCCCGCGGCCCGTGTCGGCGGGCGAACAGAGGCCTTCAGACGCGCGGAGGCAGGCACGCACCCCCGGCTACCCCCGGCCCGGCGGCGGCACGAACGCGCGGGGGATGATGGGCGACAGACATCCGCTGCGCCGATGGTCGAAAGCTGGCGAGGCCACCCTGCGCCTGCCGGCCAGGCCTCATCGCGCCAAATACAACAGCGCACGCTTGGCTCCCCCCCCCCCCACCCACCCCCACCCCCTCGGCTCCGCCCCCGCCCGGCTCGGAGAGCCAAACTGACGGGAGCAGGGCCGGGCCGCGGGCAGCACCTCGCCGCGAGGCTAATGCGACGACACGCGTGTTATTGCATTCCCTCTGCCTTCCGGTCCGAGGCCGAGGGCTCCGCGCCCGGGGAGGGGAGGGGGCGTGGCCGGGGCAGGCCGGGGCAGGCCGGGGCAGGCCGGCGTGACTGGACCAGTCCCAGCCGGCCCTGGACCTGTGGGCACCGGGCACCTGCGGCCTCCACGCGTCTGGACGACAACGGCCGGGCGGAAGCAGCCCGACCCGGTCAGGTCCGAGGCTGAGACGGGGACCCTCCACTTGTGTTCTTGCAGCACTGACATGCTCTCTCAGCGTGACACTCGGGTCCCGAGCGGACGCGCGGACACGGCCGCTGCACGCCGCACACAGTCACAGTGGGCACTGGGCACTGCCCGTATCCAGGGGGCGAGGCGAGGCGAAGCGAGGTGGTTGGTGTTCCGGTGCGAGCGTAAATCCACAATCAGGACGGTCCGGTCCGGTCAGATCCATCCGGCGGGGGAGGGGGCGGGTCGGCACGGCGCAGCCTACGTCCCCCACCCTGCCGCCCCGCCCCCCGCCGGCGAAGGATGGCCGGGAGGATCCAACAGCAGGTGAGGTGAAATCCAGACGGGGGATGGCCGGGCGCCACAGACACCTGTGGCATGGCCGGGCCGCGGCGAAACTAACCAGCGAGCAAAAAGGCGGGGCTGGCGAGTTGGAGGCGCACTTGCTGACGAGTAAGCAGTACGCGTGCTGCGCTGCGACGCGCTCGTATCACTGCCGCTACTGCAACCGCAACGCTCTAGTGGCCACCAGAGCAAGGGCCGCCACACATTGTCGCAGTCGTCCTCGCGCCACCAGGCTATTCGCAGCACTGAAGCAGAAGCAGCCAAGCACTCGCCTACGGGGCCCCCGAGCCCCAGGCCCGGCCCGGCCCGGCCCGCCGCGGCCCGCCTAGCGCGCCGTCGACTCGAGCCCGCTGCCGCGCGGAGGGGCGGGGGGCGTGGCGGGGCGCGGGGCGGAGCGGGGCGGAGCGGGAGGCTCGACTTGGCGCAGGCCAGATCAGCTGACCCCACCGCCACCGCCACGCTCCGACACGCCGCAGCCCTCTCGGGCCCTCCCGGGGCGGCGCAGCCCACCACGTGACAGCGTACACGCAGCGGCCCGAAGCGAGCAGAGCGGCGGCAGCGGCGGCAGCGGCAGCCGGGGCAGCGGCAGCAGCGGCAGCAGCGGCGGCAGCGGCGGCAGCCGGGGCAGCAGTGGCCCGGTGGGCCCTTTCCTCATTCAAATGGAAGCCCCCGCCCCCGCCACGGCCACGCGGCGCGCTATCAATGCACACGGGCAATTCACGCTCGACTCACGTTCACATTCGTATGGACAGGGCGGGTCAATCGGGCCGAGGCAATCGGTGTGAGTGAAAGAGGTAAGGGAGGGAGAGGGAGAAGGAGAGATAGGGGGAGAGGGAGAGGGGGGAGGGGGGGGGAATAATGGATAGTGTATTGATAGCGTAACACTGCATTCGGGGTTTGCGGCAGGCTGGTCTAGACGTCCTCCGGCCCCCGGCCGCGACCAGCCGCAAGACAATACGAACACGAGATGCGCTGCTGCTGCTGCTGCTGCTGCTGCTATTGCTGCTGCCGGGGACCTTTGAGTCCCCTTCCTCGTCATCGGGATAGGTACGAGTCGGTAGACACATATCTAGGCGGCACGGCACTGCCTGGCGCTCTGGTGCGGCCTCCCCGGGCCTACTACTGTACAGTGTACACACGACACAGCACGAGCCCCGGCTCCATAACTTGCCCATTCGTTAACTGCCTCCAAGACGGCGGGCCTGGGGCCTGGGGCCTGGGGCCTGGGGCCTATGGGGCCTCACCGCGTCCCGGCGTCCCGTGCTGTGCTCGTCATGCAGCCGGGGCCGGGAGGCCGTGCGGAGGCCACCTCCAGGCCGGGGCCGAAGGACAAGACACGCTCCCACCGAAGCGTCGCTGCAGTGCACACGTTCGGAAACAGCCTGCTGCCGTGTGCAAACGTTTCAAAATTCGCGCGTTTTGTTCCTGGACTAATGACACCGCCGAGCACCAGCGCAGAGTGCGCCGACTCTGGCGGGTGGGGGCGGTGACGGGGCGTGGCGGTACGTGGCGGCGCGGCTGCCGAGCCAACTCTCTCGCCTCACCTTGCGGACACACCAACACCACATCCCTTCCCTTCCCTTCATTGGCGCGGTTCGAGGCGATTCGACAACATCGCTAAGTGAATTACACGACGACACAGGCAGGTAGGGCGGGCGGACTCGGCGGCCACCGGTGCAGCACACGCCCCCACCCCACCCCGGCCACCGGTGCAGCACACGCCCCCACCCCACCCCGGCCACCGGTGCAGCACACGCCCCCACCCCACCCCGGCCAGCGCGAGCAGCGCGAGGAGGGAAGTGCTTCACATCTCCACGTCTCCATTCCACTTGGCAGGGCCGTGGCCCCACCCCGCTCCGCCCCGCGGACATCAACTCAGCTCGCCTCGCCGTGCCCAGCCAGCTCCCGGGTCATAACTGCGACATCCACTCTCGCTTTCTGAGCCCCCTCCGCTCCCCTCCCCTCGGCACCCACCCGCACACCAATCGCACTGACCCAGAACGCCTCTGGAGAGGCAAAGGGGGCGCGGCGGGTGGCCGGGGTCCTCACAGCGAGGCGAGCGCCCGTCGGGTAGGCCAGCCCGCCCGGCACCGTCGTCCGACGGGACTGCCTACCTCCCCGGCGGCACCCCAGCTGCCGATCCGCTGCCGCTTGGAGAACGGAGAACGGCCCCCCTCCCCTCCCCCGTTGGCGGGCCCCGCGCCCCGCTGGCGTGGGTTGCCAAATGTCTCGTGGGTCCTCGGGCGTTCCGCTCGCCGTGCACTGTGCGGTATGCACGCTTCGACAGCTAGTTGAGGTGAGCCACCGCCCGCTGAAGGATGGTGGCGTGGCGGGGAAGGGCGGGGCGCACATGCCCCAATGCCCTGCATTGCCCCATCGCCAGCCGCGCCGCCGAGACGGACGTAACTCGAGACGGCGACATTTCCGACGGGATGGGATGGCCGAAAGGTGAAGCGGCTGCAGCCACGAAAAGCTCTTTGTTTTCCCAGCCCCCATCCCCGTGCCACGCTTCCACCCGTCGGCCGCTGGGGCCTCCGAGGGGCCGGCCACAAGTTAGCGCGTCCGGCTCTAGCGTCGGCACGTCATTTACGGACGGTTCCTAATGGGACAGAGAGACAGGGCGGCGAGAGGCTGGCCGATGATAGCGCACCAAGGGTCCGGCCCAGAGATAAGCCCGAGGCCACGACGGGCAGGGCTGGGCTGGGCAGGGCGCTAGCAGAGCTCCGGCCAAAAGGCGTTTCGCCCGGAGGCGTCCGCAGCAGCCTGCAGCCAGCCGTCATAAGAACACAGAACAGAGGCCGCCGCGGGCGGACCAACCGGAGCAGCTGTGCAGGGGGTCCATATGTGTGTGTGTGTGTGTGTGTGTGTGTGTGTGTGTGTGTGTGTGTGTGTACTGGACACGCCGCCGCGCCCCGCCCCTCGGGACGAATGTCAAGGCCGCGAGCCCCAGGCGAGGAGGAGAGACTAAAACAAACACTGGAAGAAACGAAACCACAGATAAACGCTAATTTCTAATCTGCGCGCGCCAGTTTCGCCAGCGGAGGGTGACAATAGAGCGCTGGCCGGGGCCTGGCTATAACCATGACCGGACGCTTTCTTTATCTCGCCGCCGCGTGCCGCCGCAGGAGTGAAATCAGTTCTGGGGCGCCGCACTCAATCAGAGCTGGGTGCTGACCGCCTCGGGCAGATGCCGCCGAACGCACTCGGATACACGTCGTCATGCCGCGCTGGCGCTTCGGTGACAACGGCGCGGTGACACCTCAAGTGGCGTGCAGCAAGGCGTTCGCGGGCGCGCCTCCATGGCCCCCCCTCCCCCGCTAGACCAGGCCTCAGCCGCAGCCGCAGCAGGCGCTACGCTGTCGCCATCCGCCAAACAGTTGCGCGGCGAGCCAAGCAGCGACGCCAACACGCGGCGGCGGTAGCGGCGGTGGCAGCGCACCTTGGCTGAGACCCACCGAGGCCCCGCCGGGTCCCGCAGCACCGTGTAATGTGATGGGGCCTCACGGAGAAAAAAAGTCGACTGTGTGTGAGTGTGAGTGTGTGTGTGTGTGTGTGTGTGTGTGTGTGTGTGTGTGTGTGTGTGAGTGTGTGAGTGTGTGTGTGTGTGTGAGCGCGCGTGCGCGCCGGGACTGGCTGGTCTGGGCGTGCGGCACACACAAAAGTGTGCGCGTCATCGAACAGTGCACACAGAATGTGCGGAGAGCCGATGCACTTGGCACCGGTGGCATATTTTTGGTGCAGTCGAGAGAAAGAGGGGGGGGGAACGAGTGACCGGACAAGACAAGCTGGCGAAACCGGAGCGGACTGTAAACACACGCCGTCCATTGTGTAGTTACCACCCAGTTACACGATATGCATACCGAGAGGGCCGACGGCCGCCAAAACCCGGAATGGGGGCAGAACCGGCACGGCACGGCTGGCCGTGCAGACCCCCCACAAGTGCATTGCCCCTGCGCCCACCTGCCGCGGGCGCGCGCGCGCCGTCAGAGGAGACACGGGGTGTCAGGCGACACCTTACCTGCCCCCCCCCCCCTACCGGACCTACTGGACCCTACCCTGTGCCCCCGGCCCCGGCCCGGCTCAGCGCTCGACCATGCCCCATGCTATGCCTCCTGACCACACCGAGAAATCAACCGTGGCGCGACCAACACGTAATTAAACCCCAAAACCGGGCGCAGCATCATTCCTCCCGGAAACAGAACCTGCGCCACGCCAGCCTCTTTTGGAGTGTTTCACAAATGCATGCGTGCATATACACTGTTTGGACAGCAGAGGCAGCGGGCGGGCGTGTGTGTGTGTGTGTGTGTATGAGAGAGAGGGGGCGAGAGAGAGAGAGAGAGAGAGAGAGAGAGAGAGAGAGAGAGAGAGAGAGAGAGAGAGAGAGAAGAGAGAGAGAGAGAGAGAGAGAGAGGGGGGGGGGGGGGGGGGGGGGGGGGAAAAGAGAGAGAGCCAACGCGGCCCCGCCCCGCCACTGCAGATGCCGGATGACCAGCGCGACTGTGATTTGCACACGGGTATTCCGCCCGCCGGGCCTCGCCGGGCCTCCCAGGTGTTGCCATGGTAGCGGCGCTGCAGGTCGCCGTACAATTCATCCCACCTTGGCGATCTGATCGGTCTGGGCTCACTTATCGGGCCTACAGAGACCCCCCCCCCCCCCCCCCCCCCCCACGGCTCTAGTGAGATAAGGGGCCACCACAGCTGGCCGCCGCGCCGGCCGGGAGTATTACCGGGCCTTATGGCAGAGAGAAAAGAGAACCCTCGAGTACGTACGGTGGCAGATCCCTGTCGGCAGCAAGCCAAGAGGAGAGGTGTGGTGCGGACGTGTGAGTGTAAGTACGTGCGCGCGCGCGTGTGTGTGTGTGTGTAAGTGCGCGCGCGTGCTCCCGCGCCGCTCTCAAAACCTGGCGCGAGAAACCGAAAGTCAAAGAGGAGCGACGACACTGCCCCCCCCCCCCCTCCCCTGGCTCTCACCGGTCCCCAGCCGTTCTGCCAGTTACCTAGAAGAATGAGATCAGAATCCATACCCTAGCTCCGCGCCGCCCCACGCTAATCTTATCGAACCTCTTGTGCGCCCGCGTCAATTAGCAAAGCGGTCCCATCCCAGGGCACCGCGCGCACAGAGGCTGCCGAATCGCCACGGCCAACTTCATCATTATGACCGTCTTCACGGAAAAAAGTCTATGGACACTTTTGTCCATGGACAGGCCAGTGACAATATTTGTGACTGCAGACGAACAATATTGTTACCAGCTGTGGACAAATGAAGTTTCTGCCCATAGCTGGATTGACAATTTTATCCCTAGGTCTGCAGACGTACACTAGCCGGGGGACGTCCATAGCCTTTTCCCCGTGTTCTTGCGGTGAATCATTGTCAGTTTCAATCGGTAGCAGCGTCACAGCGTCGCTGCTGCTGCTTATCCTAACCCTAAGGCTCGCGTGCCAATGCCGTGTCCTGGCGCGGGGAGGAAGGGGAAGGAGAAGGGGAGGGGTGCGTGGACTCATATTTTTCACTCCAATCGGCCGGGTGGCACTAGCCGGGGCAGCCAGTGACCGGCACAGCGCGGCACAGCGCGGCACAGCGCGGCACAGCGCGGCACAGCGCGGCACAGCGCGGCACAGCGCGGCACAGCGCGGCACAGCGCGGCACAGCGCGGCACAGCGCGGCACAGCGCGGCACAGCGCGGCACAGCGCGGCACAGCGCGGCCTGCCGGGCCGGTCCATGCCATCCCATACACACGCGGCTGCTGAGTGCGGCTGGGGCTGACTGACGCGCGGCCTTGAAAAACGCAAAAAGCAGCCAGTGTGTGTGAGAGCGAGAGAGACAGGGAGGGCGGGCAGGGAAGGGGCTAGAGGAGGACGGGCCGTGTTGTACGAGCGTCACAGGTCCTCCTCCTGGCACGGCACAAAACCGGGTCCAAATAGCGAATCAGAGGGTCACAAGGCCGACGTGGTCGAGAGGGGAAAGGAGGTGGGGGGGGGGGGCGTCGTGCCTACACGCCCCTCTCGCCTGCAGGCCAAACCAGTGGCGGCAGCAGCGGCGGCAGCAGCGGCGGCGGCCTAGCCGAGCTCATAGGCAGGCCGGGCCAACAGCTGACATGACGGCCGCCGCCTTGTTTGCCGCGCCCGCGTGCGATAACAGAGCCGCTGCGGCTCAAAATTAGAGAGGGAAATCGTCAAAGTGCAGAGTAAACCGGCTGCGGTCCGGTCCGGGAGGCCTGCTGCTGCCGCTGCTGCTGCTGCTGCTGCTGCTGCTGCTGCTGCTGCTGCTGCTGCTCCTGCTGCTGCTGCTGCTCCTGCTGCTGCTGCTGCTGCTGCTGCTGCTGCTCCTGCTGCTGCTGCTGCTACCACCGAGTATACACTAAAGAGCGGTCGCGGAAGGCGTCGAGTCGTTTCCTCACATCCAGTGACGCCAAGTTTACACCGCTTCGTCGTCCGTGAGATTTCGTTTCAGTGCGAGGAGATGGAAACGGAGCGGAGCCTGGCCGCGTCGAGCGCACAGCCGCATACTGGTGTTAAACAATTAGCGCATCGCGGTCCAAGGCTGTCGTGGTGTAGGGAGCTGCGGGGCAGCCGTGCAGGTCCTGTGCAGGCCCCGGCCGTGAGAGACAGCGATGCGCGGACGCGCGATACAAACACGGGAACTTTTCGCTGAAAACTTAAAAAAAAAACAAAAAAAAACACTAGGATTTCGTAGGTTTTGACCGTTTTGGCCGCCTTTACATAAAACATTTCAAGAAAATAAATGCAGTCGACTTTCGTATTCTTCTGAAAATTTATATCTCTAACTACAGCCATTATGGTGGGCACTCCCCCGCCCCCACGGCCGGCCGCTCGGCCTGGCCCCCTGACCTCGTGGCCTGAGCGCCTCCTGCACATCCGATACGGCACCGAATTATGCAATTACGTACTCATAACGTCAACAGCGATCGCCCCTGCTTCCGTGTGATTGTGGAGCGGGGCAGCGGGGCGGTGGCGGGGCGCCTTGGTCCCATCTCCTCTCGCTCCGCAGCTCCACGCCGCCCGCCTCCGCCTATC
>CM076245.1:19277153-19709653 GCA_038380765.1 Odontothrips loti
TAATTTGCCGCCTCCCCGTTGGCCCCAGGGGCCCCGCGGGGTGCAATGTCACGGGGGCAGACTAGGGCAGACCGGCCGCCGCCTCCGGCCGCAACCAGCCACACATTCACACACTCCCCGCCACAAACTGCACTGCGAATGCATCCGGGCGGACAGCGGGGCTCTGCAGGCAGGACTCCACGGCGATGAGGCCAAGCCGAGTCCGGGCGGCCGGGGCAGGACCCTCAATAGACTTTCTATTGAGCAAAGAATTAAGGGTCGGGAAATGTCAACACTGTTCCCCGGGGGGGGGGAGGAAATTGGGAGGGCGAGGGAGTGAGAGCGAGAGGGAGAGAGGGGGGAGGGAGAGAGGGGGGGGGAGGAGAGAGAGAGAGAGAGAGAGAGAGAGAGAGAGAGAGAGAGAAGAGAGAGAGAGAGAGAGAGAGAGAGAGAGAGAGAGAGAGAGAGAGAGAGAGAGAGAGAGAGAGAGAGAGAGAGAGAGAGAGAGAGAGAGAGAGAGAGAGAGAGAGAGAGAGAGAGAGAGAGAGAGAGAGAGAGAGAGAGAGAGAGAGAGAGAGAGAGAGAGAGAGAGAGAGAGAGAGAGAGAGAGAGAGAGAGAGAGAGAGAGAGGGAGAGAGAGAGGGGGGGGGGGGGAGAGAGAGGGGGAGAGAGAGAGAGGGAGAGAGAGAGAGAGAGAGGAGAGAGAGAGAGAGAGGGAGAGAGAGAGGGGGGGAGAGAGAGAGGGGGGGGGAGAGAGAGAGGGGGGAGAGAGAGGGGGGGGGGGGAGAAAAGGGGAGAGAGGCAAGGGAGGATCACATGATGCTAAAAATACGCCCTCCTGCGTGGGGGGCGGGGCGGGGCAGAGGCAAGCAAAGGGGGCGACAAATGATGAGCGGCCGACTCGGAACCATGTCCCTGTCCGAATCGACAGGTCAAGTCAGCAACAGCTCACTGGCGGGGACGAGGACCTGCGGCGGCGGGTTCGAGTCCCGGCCGGCGGGGACCACACCAAAGTCCCCATAAAAGTTTCCTAAAGCATTTTCCCCGACTTTCCAGTCAAAACTTTGAAAATTTCCATGACCGTTACGGCAGTCCCGCCATTTCAAAAATGTTTTCAAATTATAATTTTATTATAATTTGTTCTACTTTCTCCATGACTACCCAAAAATTTCCATGACTTTTCCATGGCTTATTTTTTTATCATGACTTTTCCCCCCGTTTCAGACTTTGTAGGAGCATTGCACACTTTCCTGCGCCCATCGAGCAGAGTAAAGGAACACGTTCGGAGATACCGAACGCACCGGCCGCAAACACCACACGGCTCTGCCATGGCTCTGCTCGGCCCGGCCTGACGAGGCGAACCCCCCGAGGGGACCAGCGGGGACGCGGTGGGGGAGGCGCGGGTGGCCCGAGGGGGCAGAGGGATCTTCAAGAGGAGTACCGCGAGGCGGTATGCAGCGGGGACTATTTTTAGGGGGCTGTGGCTGAACGCTGGCCGTGTACCCCCCGGGGGGTGGGGAGGTCAGGCGGGGCGGCTGTAAAACCGAGGCGAGCAAAACACATGAGTATGCGATGGCCGCGTGACGCGAACCCTGCCCTGCCCCATGGTAACAATATCGGGCTGGCCCCAGCGAATCACAGAACCTGCAGAACCTCAGCAGAAACGGAGCGCGTCACCCGCCGCCACTGCTCGCTCTCTCTCTCTCTCTCTCTCTCTCTCTCTCTCTCTCTCTCTCTCTCTCTCTCTCTCTCTCTCCCCTCTCTCTCCTCTCTCTCCCTCGCTCTCTCCCTCTCTCTCTCCCTCGCTCTCTCCCTCTCTCTCCCCCCCCCCTCTCTTCTCTCTCTCTCTCTCCCCCTCTCTCTCTCTCTCTCTCTCTCTCTCTCTCTCTCTCTCTCTCTCTCTCTCGACGCGGCCCAAAATCCGGGAGAAAAGAAGACGGGACACTTTTACAGGTTGAAATATATCGGCGCCAAAAACATTTTGAGAACTGCACACGACAGGGGATTTTTCAGAGTGGACGCCGCGCGACTTGTCTTTCTTTTTTAAAGATCTGTTCGTTTTTGTGCCGATACAGAACAACATTTTGTTTATCCGATATGCGGTGGCCTGATGCTCCTCGCAGACGAATGATGACCACCCCGGCGCTGATAACTCGAGCAGGGTTGGTAACGGGTCCGCGATAGCCACAAACCTTCCTGCTGCCGCTAACCGCCCCCCCCCCCCCCCTCCACCCACGCGCAGAGGACCGCCGGCTCACCGCCCCCACACGTGGCCGAATTTGTATCAGTAAACTCTCTCTCTCTCTCTCTCGTACACATGCATAATGCACATCGTTTTGAAAGACTTTTCGTGCGCTCTAAAACTTGTCATCATGAATAATGCGGGCACACGTCACGACCAAAACTGCGGGCGGGAAGACGGCGGCAGCAGGAGTTGTCGGCGCGGGGAGATGCACATGCACATGCACATGCACCATATCACAGCACGCCCGTCCCTTCGTCGCCCACCCCGCCGGTGTCATTCCCCGTGTGTTACTGTCCCATTCAGGTTCGCGCGCGCGGCCGGGAAATCAGGAGCCCGCCGCTGCCGGTGGAACCGGGCGGAAAAGGCGAAACCGAGTGCTATCGCATCGCCACTCCAACGACTCGACCCGTCTCGTCAATATTCATCGCCCGCCTGACGTCGAAGGTTGCTTAACAGGGCCCATTGTGGACGCGCAGGCAGGCAGGCAGGCAGGCAGACACCATGACGGGCAGAGGGGAGGCAGATGCGCTGCTTCTACTTTTCATGTGACGTAAATGAACGGGAGAGGAAGGGGGGGGGGGAGGGGGCGGGTGGAGGAGAGAGAGAGGGGGGGGGGGGCGGAGAGGGAGAAAGAGGGGAGAGTAAGGAACCACTGGGCCAAAGGAAGAGAGAACGGCGCGACAAGAGAACAAGTGAGCAAGGGCTGAGCGGATCGTTGAGCGAGAGCAGCACAGTACAAGGGGGAAGAGAGAGAAAGAGAGAGAGAGAGAGAGAGAGAGAGAGAGAGAGAGAGAGAGAGAGAGAGAGAGAGAGAGACAGACAGACAGACAGACAGAGAGAGAGAGAGAGAGAGAGAGAGAGAGAGAGAGAGAGAGAGAGAGAGAGAGAGAGAGAGAAGAGAGAGAGAGAGAGAGAGAAGAGAGAGAGAGAGAGAGAGAGAGAGAGACAGACAGACAGACGGAGACAGAGAGAGAGACAGAGAGAGAGACAGAGAGAGAGAGAGAGAGAGAGACAGACAGACGGAGACAGAGAGAGAGACAGAGAGAGAGAGAGAGAGAGAGAGAGAGACAGACGGAGACAGAGAGAGAGACAGAGAGAGACAGACAGACGGAGACAGAGAGAGAGACAGAGAGAGAGACAGAGAGAGAGACAGAGAGAGACAGAGAGAGACAGAGAGAGACAGAGAGAGACAGAGAGAGATAGAGAGACAGAGAGAGACAGAGAGAGAGAGAGACAGAGAGAGACAGACAGACAGACAGACAGACAGACAGAGAGATAAAAGATACATCGCATTTTAACTGATCGCGGACCAGTTAAGTATGTATCAGAAACCTTTGGCAGAGAAATACTATGTGCAGAAAAAAAATTGACAAGATAAGAAATGGAAAGTTGTGTTCGGATACAGACGGGGCGTTAATCAAAGGCACGGACAAACAGGGCCTTAAGGCCACGGAAGGGGGCTGACCATATCACATTGCCGCCCGGAAGTTTTTTCTTCTTATTTAAATACGATAAGAGTCCCTATATCACTGCTATCACTCCATTTCTGATAGCGAGAAGGTTTAAGAGAGCCTTTCTCACGGCGCGCTGCATCAGACATCGGCCTGCTCCAGTCGGGGTGAGCGGAATCAGAATAGAAACGAACACGTCCGACCCGACCCACGGGCGGTAAATGGGTGGCAAACGTTAACGACAACTACCGACTACTCCGCTTGGCCTGCTGACCTGACCCATGCGGAGCACACTGGCCACTGACCACGCGGGGTCACGTATTTTCTTATCGGGTGCGAAAAGGCCTGGCCTCGACCTGCGGCCCCCTCAGCCCCCGGGGCCCCCGCAGCCCTTGCAGCCCCCGGGGCCCCCGCAGCCCCTGTGGCCCCCGCAGCCCCTGTGGCCCCCGCGGCCCAGACCTGCCGCACGCCACGCCCAGCACGCCTCGGGATGTTATCAACGCATTCCATAACCAGTCGATCCAGGGGCGTAGCCAGACTTTGGTTTCGGAGGAAGATATGTCGCGCTTATCGCCTACAATGAGGCGTTTGTTGTGCGGGATGCCTACCCCGGTTGCCGGTCTAGGAGGAGTTGAAACCGCCCCGTTGACTGCGCCCCTGCAGGCGCGGGGGGGGGGGGGGGGTAACGGGGGTCATGACCGTCCCCAAAAGCCCTCGGCGCGCCTCCCGGAAGGTAGGCAACCCGCACAGCATTCAGCCTATGAGTAGGCAAAAAGCGAGACATGCCCCCCCCCCCAAACGGGAATCCTGGACACGCGCCGCGCCTGCGCCCCTGACATTGAGAATCGATCGACGGACCAATTGTACGCTGATCCGTACTAACGGCAGGACGGAGAGGAAAGGACTACCTGCTGACAATCCGGCGTCGACGGAGAAAGACACGCGTGCTGCCGCGTGCTGCCGCGTGCTGCCGCACTGCACTGCCCGGACCTGAGTGCGCCCAGCGGGCCCCGTGTGCCGGCGGGAGCTGGAGCCTGATGCAACCCTCTACCACAACCTCTCACCTCCCAACCTCCCATCCCACCCCCTAGCGCTGCCAGGGGGCTGACGCAACCGGCGACTCGAAACCGACAAATCAGCAGAACCGGCGGTGGCGGGATTCGAACCCGGAGCCGCCGGGTGGAGGAAGGCCCGGCCAGAGTACACAACACGTGGCGAAGTGCGCGGCAGAAGCACACCACACCAGCATCCCGTCCCGTGACGCGTCGTGTGCGCGGCCTCCACCAGGGTCTCGGACACGGCCGCACGGCAAAGGCTTTAACAGCCATGGTCGGCTAGGCTCATGGGAGGGGAGGGAGGAGGAGAAGCAGGAGGAGGAGGAGGAGGAGGGAAAGGAGGGGGAGGAGGAGCCTGCTCTGGCCAGGCTCAGCCCACTACTGTCCCCCAGCCCGTTGGGTTGCCTACCTACTGGGGGCCCCGCGGAAGACGATTCAAGTTGCGCGTACCGCAGGCGCTGGCGCTGCCTCCCCCCCCCCCCCCCCCCGAATCCTCATACGTGTCGCGATACTGTACAGAGGCTGCTGGAGGGTAAATTCTTTGACAGAGGTTTGATGGTTTTCGGAGGTTAAAAGACAAAAGTAATACACAAAGAGAAAGGCATGGTTACAAAATAGGGGCACAATATGAAACAATGCGCAAAATAAGAATACAACCGTGGCAATGCACAACAAAACGAAAATCAGAGCGCATCAGAAAAGCAAGAGCACTGAAATAAAAAAACAACAAAAAGGACCTGCAAATATGCACAACACAAGGGCGTGGAGAAACAAGGGGTAAACGTGTAAAAAAAAAAAAAAAATAATTCCGGTGAGCGTGACGATCCTGCAATAAACGACTCTGCGATCCCTACACAGAGAACAACTGAAAAACAGTGCCAGAGGGGGAACAAAAAGAGCACGCACATGCAGTGGCTAACGGACCTCTAACCTAAAGAGTGACAACAAAATGGGTGCGAACCGCACAAAAGAAGCTGGGCATATTCCTAAAATAAAAGGAAAAAACAAGCTCGTCGCGGTGGTCCTACCTGATGACGAAATGCACGCAGACGACGGACTGCGGCTTGTGGCCCTTGGCGGCGTACAGCAGCGTGGCCTGCGTCACCACCCACACGTAGCCGCCGCGGTGCGCCAGGAAGCGGAACCGGCCCGTCTGGCACTGCCCCTTGGAGAACACTGAGGACACGGACAAGAACAAGCATCAGCCCGGGAGCCTCCGGGCCTCCGGCCTCCGGCCTCCGGGTGCCCCGCCCCGCCCCGCCCCGCCCTGGCCAGACTCGGCCTGGCCTGCACACGGTCAGCCTTCCACTGACTTTTTCACAAATGAAGAGTCCCGCCCCGCCTCGCCCCAGCCCAGCCCCTCATCGATTGACCTCATCGCCCCGGAGCTCCGGCGCCACTTATGATAAAGGCTCGCCCGCCCGAGTCCGGACGGCATAAAATCTGTTCTGGAGAAGGGAAAGGGGAACGGATGTCCCGCCTGGCCGGGGCCGCGGGACGCGTTAACGCGGACGGACACCGTCTGCAGAGGGGAGGCGGCCCGGCCCGGCCCGGCCCCGCGGGCCCCACCTGCCGACCTGCCGCGTTAGGCTCGGCGCGGCGCGGCCGCACGCACCCTACCCCAACCTTATCGCGCTGCATGATGGCGGCCCGGCCGCTCCACTCCCGAGTTATTTCCAGCCAGCGCCGCCCACCGCCCCGACACATCTGGCTGCGCCCTGCTGTGCCCGGCCCGGCTGTGTCCGACACAAGGGTTGGGCCTGGTCTGGCCTACCCGGGCCGGGGCCGCAAGAGCAGGGAATTCCTGGACAGCGGCCAAGAAGAAGGGCTGCTCGGGCTGAGGCTGAGCTCAACGGCAACTATTCACAAGGTGAGGACTAGCCGGGGGGCACACAGAGGCCCCTGTTCGGTTAGGGGCCAGCGGTCGCGGTGTCAGCAGAAAAATTACCCACCCGCTTATACCTCTAATCTACTGCCGCCCCAACAGAACGCTCCTTCACGCGACTCTAATGGGACCTGTCAAGCCAAGACGACAACGGACCACGGGGCCGGGCCGGGGGGAACGAGGGGGGGGGGGGGATAAGGCCGGGCAGGACAGCAGGGCGCGCCAAACCTCAAACCAAGGCGATTAACGCCCAACCCGTACAGTAATGATTAGAGAAAGGGAAAACGGACTTACAGCATTTGAAGCCTTTCTCCACGACCTCGCTGTCCATGGCATGATGAAAATCGTACATCGACTTCCCCACTAGCTCGCTCGGATTGTAGCCCAGAAACTCTCCGATTCTGCAAAGAAAACAGATTATGAAATTCCAGCGCATCTTTTTAAATCTCCACAATAGGAGGGCCTGCCAAAACGCAATTTCCAGGGTGGACCGCACCCCCCTCCCCTCCCCTTCCGTTCTTGCCCATTACTATACCCATTATCCTTACTTGTCATCGGCGTAGGTAAACTTCATGTCCAGGCTGTGCTTGCTGAGGAACGTCTGCTTGTCGAGGGGGATCTCGATGTTGGACGGGTGCGGTATGGGCTCCCCGATGGCGACCAGGCAGTTTTGGCTGACGCAGGCGCTGCCGACCCCGCTGTAGCCTGAGGTGCTGCCGCAGTCCGAGTCCGTCTCCTCCTTGAGGCAGCTCGGCGCCGCTCCCGTCAGCATGTGGCCGGTGTAGTGGATCACCTGCGAGCACAAGGACGCCGTCAGCGACTCCACGGCGGCGGCGCTGCTGTCACAACCCGCGCGGGAAACACACCTTGTAGGTGGCCGACTTGAGGTTCACGTTGCGGCCCTTGCTGGTCAGGGTGCACTTCATGCGCAGGAAGGAGGACCGCGGGATGACGGAGCGCTGGCCGCCGTTGACGACCGACTTCTCGGAGAGGATCTCCTTGATCTCGTCGTGGTCGCAAGGGTGGCTGAACTCGTAGATGCTGTGGCCCATCATGTCCAGCTGCAAGGACAACCCTGCTGTCAGTAACGCGGAGTGGAGCGGAGCGGGTCCCGCGAGGAAACGCCTGGCAGGTAGGCCACGCAAACACAGCCTTGTTCGGCGGGCTGGCCTACCGCCCGCTCCGCAGGCGCCCGGCGTGTGCGTCGGGCCAGACCACTCCTGTCTGACGGCCGGCGGGAGGAAGGCTTACCTGGTTCAGTCCGAGGTAGTCCTGGACGTTCTCGGAGAGGAACACCATGTCGCCGTCGGCGGACAGCACGAGGAGGAAGCCCTCCATGGCGCTCATGACGAGGGGGTCGCTCAGCGAGTCGGATTTGGTGGTCACCTGTTCCGGCACTGGAAGGAAACAACGCACACCGGTCAACGCACAGTCATACGAATCGCGCCCGAAATGCCAAAACAGTCAGGTCGTCGTCTGCGCCGCTGGCGGCCTGAGGCAGTGTGGTCGCCGTATCCATACTCCGCACCGCGGTCTCTACCCCGCGCACGGAGCGAGTGCCGCGCGGGGTATCCCCTTACCCATGTGGATGAGGCTGCGCACTTTGAGGTAGCAGATGGCCAGCCTCATGATAGACGCCTTGTCCAGGTGGGCCACGGCGGTGGCCGGCAGCGGCAGCGCATCGCTCAGGTCCGTGAAGATCTCCGTCTCGCGGCTACGCCGGAAGCGGGCCGCGTCGCGGGACTTCTCCTTGCGCTTCTCCGTGTTCCTGAAAGAGAGAGAGAGAGAGAGAGACTCGGTCAGCGCGGGCAGAGCAATAGAAACAGAGCCCAAATGACAAGACTCGAGGATCTTGGCGAGTTCCAGGTCCATGCGAAACGAATGGCCGGCAGATTTTAAGGTGCGGTGAAATACCGCTCCTACGCAATGTAAAATGATGTCGGAATACTCGGGTCAAGAGAACACAAAAGACAAGCCCCAGCTGTCCCACGGCTGGCGAACGCGCCTGACGGCTGCCGACTAATGACCGGCGATAGGTGGGAGCGATAGGCTGCCGAAATACCACACACCGTCAAGATGGCAAGCAAAGCTAGGCGGCGCCATCTGCAGGAGGGGGAGGCGCTGCCGTACCCCTCGGGGTGTACGCTCTACTCGGGGTTGTACGCTACTCCTCGGGGTCACTGTTTTCGACATTGCAATACAGTGGTTATTGCCAAGAAATAGTGATACATATTCCCTGTACGATGTAATGGGCCCGTTACTGCAAAATTAGTCTGTATCGCAAGAAAGTTTGTAATACAATGTACATTGCAAACCGTTTTGCGACAACGGGCTCATTACGGCTTGTGGAGAGTGTCTCGCTATTCCGTGCAATACCAATTTGTATAATTTGTGAAATACAGTGGTGTACGCTGCTCCTCGGGCATGCACGCTGCCACTCGAGGTGTACGCTACTCTGCGGACACTCCCCCCGCCCTCTGTTGGCACTCAGACGCTCGCGGGGTCAGCGCGGTGCGGCGGGCCAATCTCTCGGGAGCCTCCGCTTTGAGTGGCCAGGTGTGGGCGGGGCCGGCCGGGGCCCAACAAGCACTCGGATCAATACAAATCCCCGTCGGCCCATTGGCACGGCCGCCACGGCCCCGACACACGACTCAATGAACATGGGCGTAGGAACGGGGGGAGGGGGGGGGGGAGCCGCCCCGGAGGGGCGCCAAATTCGCCCCCGGGGGGGCGTCAAAAGGGGTGCCGAGGGCGCCCGCGCGCGTGGCATGTGCGATGGCACAAAGGGCGCCAGAAAGGGCGCCGACGGCTCCCACAGGTCACAAGGTGCACAAGATACGGATTCTGAGACGCCTCACGGCGGTCACTAAAGGGGGCGCCAAGGGCTCTGGCATTGGCGACGGAACGGGGCGATCGCTCCGGACAGCATTGGTTGTCTGTCACAACGGTTGGCGTCCCTAGCAGGTATATATGTGTATTTACGCGCCATAATATAATAAAATGGAAAAGTACTTAATGTTAAATTACGATTTTTATTACATTATTTTGCCTTCCCACGAAAACTTTCTATGATTTCCGTCGATCTTCGAAAAAGGGGGGGGGGGGGGGGGGGGGGCCGCCGTCGAGCCCGTGGACTCAGCCCCCCCCCCCCCTCCTGACTTCAAAACGTTCCTACGCCCATGTCAATGAAGTCACACGGCGCATGTCACATACGTGGAGCAGCAGCGCAGCAGCAACCCCTCGGCGAGGGGTCCGTGGGCAAATCAACTCAACAAAACAATTAATGTTTCTCTCCGTGCGGTTCTGACAGAGACTCTCGGCCAAACGTTAACGCAGACCGAAACTCTGGGACGCGAGAAAATCACTTCTCGAAACTTCCACGCCAAAACACGACGCGCGCTGAGCCCAAGCCAGCTGGACGAGCGGGCCGGGCCGCCTGGTCCGACCGTCTGTCTGTGGCCGGGCAGGGGCCCACAGCCGGGGCCCACAGCCGGGGCCCACAGCCGGGGCCCACAGCCGGGGCCCACAGCCGGGGCCCACAGCCGGGGCCCACAGCCGGGGCCCACAGCCGGGGCCCACAGCCGGGGCCCACAGCCGGGGCCCACAGCCGGGGCCCACAGCCGGGGCCCACAGCCGGGGCCCACAGCCGGGGCCCACAGCCGGGGCCCACAGCCGGGGCCCACAGCCCACAGCCAGGGCCCACAGCCGGGGCCCACAGCCGGGGCCCACAGCCGGGGCCCACAGCCGGGGCCCACAGCCCCCACAGCCGGGGCCCACAGCCGGGGCCCACAGCCGGGGCCCACAGCCGGGGCCCACAGCCGGGGCCCACAGCCGGGGCCCACAGCCGGGGCCCACAGCCGGGGCCCACAGCCGGGGCCCACAGCCGGGGCCCACAGCCGGGGCCCACAGCCGGGGCCCACAGCCGGGGCCCACAGCCGGGGCCCACAGCCGGGGCCCACAGCCGGGGCCCACAGCCGGGGCCCACAGCCGGGGCCCACAGCCGGGGCCCACAGCCGGGGCCCACAGCCGGGGCCCACAGCCGGGGCCCACAGCCGGGGCCCACAGCCGGGGCCCACAGCCGGGGCCCACAGCCGGGGCCCACAGCCGGGGCCCACAGCCGGGGCCCACAGCCGGGGCCCACAGCCGGGGCCCACAGCCGGGGCCCACAGCCGGGGCCCACAGCCGGGGCCCACAGCCGGGGCCCACAGCCCACAGCCGGGGCCCACAGCCGGGGCCCACAGCCGGGGCCCACAGCCGGGGCCCACAGCCGGGGCCCACAGCCGGGGCCCACAGCCGGGGCCCACAGCCGGGGCCCACAGCCGGGGCCCACAGCCGGGGCCCACAGCCGGGGCCCACAGCCGGGGCCCACAGCCGGGGCCCACAGCCGGGGCCCACAGCCGGGGCCCACAGCCGGGGCCCACAGCCCCACAGCCGGGGCCCCCACAGCCGGGGCCCACAGCCGGGGCCCACAGCCGGGGCCCACAGCCGGGGCCCACAGCCGGGGCCCACAGCCGGGGCCCACAGCCGGGGCCCACAGCCGGGGCCCACAGCCGGGGCCCACAGCCGGGGCCCACAGCCGGGGCCCACAGCCGGGGCCCACAGCCGGGGCCCCCACAGCCGGGGCCCACAGCCGGGGCCCACAGCCGGGGCCCACAGCCGGGGCCCACAGCCGGGGCCCACAGCCGGGGCCCACAGCCGGGGCCCACAGCAGGGGCCCACAGCCGGGGCCCACAGCCGGGGCCCACAGCCGGGGCCCACAGCCGGGGCCCACAGCCGGGGCCCACAGCCGGGGCCCACAGCCGGGGCCCACAGCCGGGGCCCACAGCCGGGGCCCACAGCCGGGGCCCACAGCCGGGGCCCACAGCCGGGGCCCACAGCCGGGGCCCACAGCCGGGGCCCACAGCCGGGGCCCACAGCCGGGGCCCACAGCCGGGGCCCACAGCCGGGGCCCACAGCCGGGGCCCACAGCCGGGGCCCACAGCCGGGGCCCACAGCCGGGGCCCACAGCCGGGGCCCACAGCCGGGGCCCACAGCCGGGGCCCACAGCCGGGGCCCACAGCCGGGGCCCACAGCCGGGGCCCACAGCCGGGGCCCACAGCCGGGGCCCACAGCCGGGGCCCACAGCCGGGGCCCACAGCCGGGGCCCACAGCCGGGGCCCACAGCCGGGGCCCACAGCCGGGGCCCACAGCCGGGGCCCACAGCCGGGGCCCACAGCCGGGGCCCACAGCCGGGGCCCACAGCCGGGGCCCACAGCCGGGGCCCACAGCCGGGGCCCACAGCCGGGGCCCACAGCCGGGGCCCACAGCCGGGGCCCACAGCCGGGGCCCACAGCCGGGGCCCACAGCCGGGGCCCACAGCCGGGGCCCACAGCCGGGGCCCACAGCCGGGGCCCACAGCCGGGGCCCACAGCCGGGGCCCACAGCCGGGGCCCACAGCCGGGGCCCACAGCCGGGGCCCACAGCCGGGGCCCACAGCCGGGGCCCACAGCCGGGGCCCACAGCCGGGGCCCACAGCCGGGGCCCACAGCCGGGGCCCACAGCCGGGGCCCACAGCCGGGGCCCACAGCCGGGGCCCACAGCCGGGGCCCACAGCCGGGGCCCACAGCCGGGGCCCACAGCCGGGGCCCACAGCCGGGGCCCACAGCCGGGGCCCACAGCCGGGGCCCACAGCCGGGGCCCACAGCCGGGGCCCATAGCCGGGGCCCACAGCCGGGGCCCACAGCCGGGGCCCACAGCCGGGCCCATAGCCGGGGCCCATAGCCGGGGCCCACAGCCGGGGCCCACAGCCGGGGCCCACAGCCGGGGCCCACAGCCGGGGCCCACAGCCGGGGCCCACAGCCGGGGCCCACAGCCGGGGCCCACAGCCGGGGCCCACAGCCGGGGCCCACAGCCGGGGCCCACAGCCGGGGCCCACAGCCGGGGCCCACAGCCGGGGCCCACAGCCGGGGCCCACAGCCGGGGCCCACAGCCGGGGCCCACAGCCGGGGCCCACAGCCGGGGCCCACAGCCGGGGCCCACAGCCGGGGCCCACAGCCGGGGCCCCCACAGCCGGGGCCCACAGCCGGGGCCCACAGCCGGGGCCCACAGCCGGGGCCCAGCCGGGGCCCACAGCCGGGGCCCACAGCCGGGGCCCACAGCCGGGGCCCACAGCCGGGGCCCACAGCCGGGGCCCACAGCCGGGGCCCACAGCCGGGGCCCACAGCCGGGGCCCACAGCCGGGGCCCACAGCCGGGGCCCACAGCCGGGGCCCACAGCCGGGGCCCACAGCCGGGGCCCACAGCCGGGGCCCACAGCCGGGGCCCACAGCCGGGGCCCACAGCCGGGGCCCACAGCCGGGGCCCACAGCCGGGGCCCACAGCCGGGGCCCACAGCCGGGGCCCACAGCCGGGGCCCACAGCCGGGGCCCACAGCCGGGGCCCACAGCCGGGGCCCACAGCCGGGGCCCACAGCCGGGGCCCACAGCCGGGGCCCACAGCCGGGGCCCACAGCCGGGGCCCACAGCCGGGGCCCACAGCCGGGGCCCACAGCCGGGGCCCACAGCCGGGGCCCACAGCCGGGGCCCACAGCCGGGGCCCACAGCCGGGGCCCACAGCCGGGGCCCACAGCCGGGGCCCACAGCCGGGGCCCACAGCCGGGGCCCACAGCCGGGGCCCACAGCCGGGGCCCACAGCCGGGGCCCACAGCCGGGGCCCACAGCCGGGGCCCACAGCCGGGGCCCACAGCCGGGGCCCGAGGAGCACTGCCAAACACTCCCGTCCCCGCCCAGGCCGTTAGTGAAACCGGCGCCTTGACCGTGGCCAGGAAGACGAGATTGTCTAAACTTGACCTAACACCACACACACGCAAAAAAAAAAGAAGAAGCCTTTTCACAAACAGGGTGTACCGCTAGATTTCCCCAAAGTGCGTCACGGCAACAAGGTATGGAGACGATCCCAAGTGAAGGCGGTGAGCAGACCGGACCGAGGGGTCCACAACTCGACCCAAAAGTGTACACTGATAGTGGTCATTGTGTCGATTGTTGCAACTAATTTGCAGAAGGTTTAAAATTTTAGTCTAGTAATGGCGATTTGCGGCTGTTTTTAGCCCGATAATGTAGCTCAAGCCTCATGTTAACGCAGATTTTAAGATTTTTAATTGATGATTGTGTTTGATTGTCTGAAAATGTGTACACTGATAGTCTCGAGTTGTGGACCCCTCGCATCGGACAATGACGTCAGACATCATCAAGTATTACGAGCAACGAATAACAACAAACACTTTGCTTCCAGCGAACATCGCCACAGCATCCTCTCGCGCGCAGGAAAAACAAGATCGGATCAATATCTGCCATTCACAGCACTTGATAATAAAATGTCTGCATCCTCGAGCAAGTCTGTCTTCACGCGGTTTTGATACTTCTGCGATCAAGTGGAGCGACGGGTGTCACCAAGCAGATTAGAGGACCGCAGGTAAGTTACACTCTGCGACATTTCATGTTTATTGGTATCTTCAAATCTGTTATCACTTTTATCACTTAGTATCAAGATGCCCACAGTGTACAGCCGCCGGCACTCCCATTGCTGCACGTGCACGTGACGTGTCACCTTTTTCCCCCTCTCATTTTTTTTCGGCAATGCAGTGCCCACCTTCTCTGTCACCAGGTGCTGATAGGAGTTGGCAGCGCACTACACTGATAGAGTTATTCATCAGGACACTGATAGAGTACGGCCACTCGTCATATCCTAGCACGCCGCAGATCAGCGCATAGGGAGGCAAGTAACACCGTGCCGGCAGAAACTTATAAGGAAAGACACGCAATCTGTCCCTCTCTTTCTATTTATCTCTGCACTAAAGGGCATTCGAAAGCAAACTTGGCTTGCTCGAAGGATTACCGGTTCTTAAAGATGCTTAGAGAGCATCCCAGTGACGTCAAGGTCCGGAGGACCCGGCTCGGACCTGATACGTATTCTACGGTTTCATTTCTGTGTTTTTCTGAACTGTTGGAGGCACTGCCCCGTGCCCCCGTGCCCCCCCCCCCCTGCCCGCACGCGGTATACACCACTTCCGAGCAGTTGTCAGTTGAGAATCACTCAGACGAGGACAGCAGGGCCCGCTGGGCCCGCTGCCCGGCCCGGTCGGTCCCTCAGCGCGGCCGCACACAAAAATGCGCAAGTCTTTTGTGCGATCGCCCGCCTAAAGCAGGCGGGCAGGACGGCGTCGCCAAGGTACGGCGCGAGTCAAGTTCAAGGCGAACCACGTACAGCTCGGCATCCAGCTCGTCGAAAGGCGGACGCTGGGGCTGCTGCTGCTGCTGCTGCTGCTGCTGCTGCTGCTGCTGCTGCTGCTGCTGCTGCTCTGCCGAGGGCTCGGCGCCCTCCAGCCACTCGGTAATCCACTCCGGAAGCATGTTGTGCACTACGTCCCCATGTCACCACAAAGTCGCACTGCACTTGACACATTCACACACAAGTCCACCACGCGAGCCGGCTGGTCTGACTGTGGGGCCGGTGCCGCCGGTGTCCGCCCGGCCGGACCCACTCGAGCCGTCCACTCCGCGCCCCGCCCCGCCTCACGCCAGAGAGGAGGGGATGGGCGGTGCCGGGCTCATCAGGTGATGCTGGACCAGGCACAGTCCGCTCTAGGACTCAAAACGAGACGCACTAGTTTTTTGCATATTTTTATTTTTTTCGCACGCCCGCGGCACACGAGAGGAGCGCCTGCCAGGTCGTGGGTAGGCAAGCCCGCGGCGCACATGTGTCAGCCACGCCGCCGGTGGCCTACCCCGCCCCCGTCCAGTCGACCCATGCCAGGGCAAACGCTTCATGAAGCCCTGGGTTTAAATGCCGACTCCGGGTTAAAATACCTTCTGCTTTTACTGAACAAGCAAAATTTTATTGTGGTCAAAAAAAAAAATCTCGCCCGAATTAAGCACTGTGTTACACTCCACAGTTTACACGAGTGTTCCCAGGTCACACGTTGTCGAACGTCACAACGCAGCCAGGGACTTGAACTTGAACAGCCCTCGCCTGAAATCGGCACGCGTCGATCCGCATCGACAATAAAACATGAATCGGGCGCCGTTAGAACGTTTACACAGCACCCCGGCGCTGCCCGCGGTGCCCTGCACGGCGGGCGGGGGCCTTGATATTTGCATAATCGCCAACATAGGCCGGCGTAGACATGGCTTCTGTCACGTTGCTATAGCGAGGCGCGCCGATTCCGAGAAAATTCCGGCGCCTACCGGGAAAGTGACGTCGAAAGGCATCGCGGGGCGGAAGGGGCGCACGCCGCATAAATCACTGTACTGTACGCCCACGTAGTGGGGACAAGCAGGGGCTCGGCTGCAGTGGCGATTAGCGGCGTCACCTTTTGGGAGCTGCGCCCGGCTGCGCCTCCCGACCCGGCCCGGAGCAGAGAATCCAGCCACAGATAGAGGGCTCTGCTGCGCTATCTGGCCAATGCGAACGGTCAATGCACTTGACACTGCCAACACTCCTCTCTCCCTCCCTCTGTCTGTCTGTCTGTCTGTCTGTCTGTCTGTCTGTCTCCCGTAACGTCATTCCCTCCTTCCATTACCCGGCCGGACACCAGGCGCCACCTCGCGCTCCAAAGGGAACGGCGAGGAAAAACACCGACAAGCCGAGGCGCCCTCCAATAACAGACGCGGAGCTTCTCGCCAGAGCGCGCGCCAGCTAAAATACTCCCCCCCTCCCCCTCCCGGAGCGCGAAATGGGTCCCAGATGCAAACGAGCTGTGCATGCCTCCCGACAGGCTTCTGGCAGGCTAACGTTGTCCTGTCCAGCGATTCCCGGGGCTCCTACCTGCCCGTCGACTGTTAGAACGCACAACCGAGCGCATGCAGCTTCAGAAGATCGAGCGGCAGCTCAAGCATCTTCGCGAAGGCCGCGGCGGCCGGGCTGGCAGGAGGCAGGGAGCGCGCCCGCGAATTTCGATGAGGCACCAGCGAGCCAGCAGCGCTGTGGTGGAGAGTGCCAGGAGTGCCGGCTAGTGCCGGCCGGGAGCCCCAGCCCCAGCCCGCCCCAGCAGCAGACGATGGAGAGGACAACGTCGTCTCGAGTCGCCGGCCCAAACAGGTCCACTCTCCTCCCATTGCTCACCTTGCCTTTCGCCGCGCGGAAGTGCCCTCGGCAGCGTGCGCGTATATATATAAGGGACGAATGCGAAATACACGGCGGAGCGGACGGCGTGCAGACAGACCGGTCTGGCAGCCGGGGCAAGGGCTGGGGCGGCCGGCGGGCGGGAGGCGGGGGAGGGAGGGGAGCGACCGCGGCCCGTCGTCCATTGCCGTACTACTTGAGTACAATCATTTCAAGGATCGGCCGATCGGCGTCCACAACCATGTGAGAGAACTGAAATTTATTTGCGAACACAAGAGTAGAGTCCGCATTTACCCCGTTCCCGGCCCTGCCGGGCCCTGCCGGTCGTCGGGAGCTGTATAAGCGCTGTAGCACTGCAGCACGCACCCTCAGCGGCTGACCACACGGGCTCCGCAGGGCTTAGGGGGGACTCGAACCGGGACCCATCAACAGACGAGAGCTCTCCACCATGTCTCGGTCTCGGTCTCGGCTGTCTAACCACTAAGCCACTGGGACGACGGTCAGAAGGCAGTTCCGTAGCGATCTGCCTGCCGAGTGTGAGATCTTTGGCTTGGCTGCTACGCGCTGCCACAACACAGGCACCGAATCGAACGATGGTTCGTCACCGGGCCTGGCTGGGCTGGACTCGGCCGTTCGGTAGCAGAGCTTCGGCAACGGCTGGCGCTCCCAGTCGCCCCCGCTTCACCCTTCACCCTTGCCAGGCAGCGGTCAGGTCGCGCAACAAGACCGACAGAGATAGATGCGTAGACGGAACCTGACCCACTACATTCAGCGTGGCCAGGTGGCGCAGTGGGTAGAGGCGCCGGTACAGCCGGATATTCCGTTGCTCGGTTGAATCCGGGTTCGAACACCACTGTCGCCCAGGTTTCTTTTGCTGTTCTGCTCCGGCAGCGGTGGGAACTCCGCAGCTCCACAGGCTGCAGCCCCGCGGGGGTCCCCCTAATCCTCGTCTCTTCCCGTACGTGTCCTCTCACACGCGGCTAGCATCGCCAGGCTTCGCCGATTTTATCATTTATTAATTGGCGCGACTACGTTCGGCGGGATCTGCGCCGCTCCTCCTGGGTGTGTCCGCTCTGGAGCCCGGCCTGGAGCCCGGCCTGGAGCCCGGCCTGGAGCCCGGCCTGGAACCCGGCCTGGAGCCCGGCCTGGAGCCCGGCCTGGAGCCCGGCCTGGAACCCGGCCTGGAGCCCGGCCTGGAGCCCGACCTGGAGCCCGGCCTGGAGCCCGGCCTGGAACCCGGCCTGGAGCCAGGCCTGGAGCCCGGCCTGGAGCCCGGCCTGGAGCCCGGCCTGGAGCCCGGCCTGGAACCCGGCCTGGAGCCAGGCCTGGAGCCCGGCCTAGAGCTGGACGACACATCCTCGCGTCCATGAAAATTGACCCTCGGGAAGAAAGCCCTTTCGAACGGACGCAACCTCAATCCTGAATGCTTCACGCAAGGCTCAAATACTCGCGGGAAGTACAGGTTACTCTCATTTTTCTGACAAGCAAATTATCTTTACTGCGAGCCTTGAATGCTTCATCCAGGTATCCCATGCGTAGAGCAATATAGGGGATATCCATGCGGGAAAGCTAGAATGTATTAAACAAGAAGCGACAAGAAGAGTTGCCAAGAAATATGATTGAGCAGAGTATCCTGAATTGAGGGTGCGAGCTCACGAATTCACCCTCCTCCAAACACTTCTCCACCAACATGCTCTCGAGTGAGAACAACTAGCTGCTGCACGATTCCGTGGCAAGGCTGCGGACTGTGTCTGGCATATCCTTCAATGCCGCGGCTTCACAGCGAGTATTTGAACCCAAACTACCGGTCCCTGGACTGGCATTCTCTTCAGGCCTGTACACTCCACGTTAAATATCGTCCCGCACGGAGGGTAATCATCGTGCAGCCAATGGGGAGCGCGCTCGGCGGCACGGCACCCGCCGATTGGCCCAAACTGGCCGCGAGGTCCGACGTCTGCGACCAGCACGCCTAAGACTGCCCAAGGCCCAGTGATTGAACCAGAAACCTCCAACTTCGGCTCCGGACTCAATAAAGCGAATTGAACCGGCGACTGGTCAGGCAGGACTTGGCGAGTCCGTTCGGACGGACCGGCTGTCGGCGCCAGCGCCGCAGAGGCACGCAGCCCAACCGCCGGCCGTGTGTGGCGGGCTGGCCTAGTCCGCGGTTCGCAGGCGTTCGTAGCAGCGGTGGGAGAGAGAGCGCGCTCGGTCTGTGCGTGTGAGTGACAGGGCTAGCCGCAGATGCTGCTTGTCAGGCAAGCGCGTCTGACAAGGCCTCGCCACGAAAGGCGCCCGATTAACTTGTTTACCCGGCTGGCGTTCTGTCACATTGTCGCACATCCGCGGACATCGTCTGGCGTTGGCCTCAAGACAACGGCAGAGTCCTCAGGTGGGGCGTCTACACCGCTGTCCTGGGCCGCGGTGATAAGGGCCGGGTTATCGGCGATATGACGAGCCTAGCACATCCAGCACTCTGTGCGATACCCCGCGCTCAAGGCGGCTCAAGGGCTGCAAACTCCACCGCCGGGCGCTCGAGCGCGGGGTATCGCCTGTTCCCTGCGGACTCGCTGCTGCGGTGTGGTGTGGCGTGGTCTGCCCGGGTGGCATGCCTGCCTACAAGATTATTCGGAGGACGCTGGCGGCGGCTGAGCTTTGAATATGATGATGACGGTCTCCGCTGCTTCGCGGCTCCGCGGCTCCGTGTCCGGCGGCGGCGCGGCACGGGAGGCTGGCCGCCAGGGTCAAGCTCAAGGAGGGCGTGCGGCAGGCCTGGGCAGGCCGAGGATGTGGGAACGGCCTGCAATCGGTGTCCTCAATCGGGCGGGCAAGGGCCTCCCCCGGAAATCTCAATCTCCCCCCCCCTCTCTCTCTCTCTCTCTCTCTCTCTCTCTCTCTCTCTCTCTCTCTCTCTCTCTCTCTCTCTCTCTCTCTCTCTCTCTCTCCTCTCTCCCTCCCTCCCTCTCTCCCTCTCTCTCTCTCTCTCTCTCTCTCTCTCTCTCTCTCTCTCTCTCTCTCTCTCTCTCTCTCTCTCTCTCTCTCTCTCTCTCTCTCTCTCTCTCTCTCTCTCTCTCTCTCTCCTCATAAGGCCGAGAGTGACGGAGATAGAAGATGTAGCCCGAACTTGACCGCCCGTTTTGCATGCAACGCCCGGCCGGCCGGCCGCCCATTCATCCGCACAGAGCAGAACAGAACCTTCAAACACCGCGGCGCTGCGGCGGCACTGCGGTGACACTCTGTAGTGGGGTGTCTACTGTCCTCGCGCAGGTGTTTGCTTTTCTGTCGCGTCCGGCGCGGCGGTCGCATATACTGCTACTATGTGGGTCAGGATGCGGGAGGGAGGAGAGGGGGCGGGTGCGGGCAGGGTGTCCCCTTCGCACTCCTCGCGGGAACCCATGGCATGAGAGCGACGAAGGGAGGTGGAGGAGGAGGGAGGGAGAGGAACGCATCGTGGCGGCGGCGGGCTGAGGGTGTGTGTGTGTGTGTGTGTGTGTGTGTGTGTGTGTGTGTGTGTGTGTGTGTGTGTGTGTGTGTGTGTGTGGAGGCCAGCCAGCGGGCCACGCTCCGCCACTCATGGGAGCGCGCGGGATGGCGTTCGAGGTGGTGTCCATAGCCGCACGGCACGCAGCCCGCGAACGTTACAAACACGGCAGGCGCAGCGGCAGTGCACTGGCTGGCACTAGCTTCAGATGCCGGGCGCGAGGGGCCGCCGTAGGCGGGCGGAACCCAACCTGTGCCAGCGGCGGCCGGCGGGGGCACGCATGGGGGCACCGGGCAGCCTGTGTGCACCGGCAGATACTATTATGTCTGCCGTGACGCAAGCGCAGCAAGCACAGCCCCTGGCCGGGTGGGGTAGGCGGCGCACGCCAAACAGACAAGCGCTGCTGGCAAGATAGGACAGGGCCTTCGTGGGGCGGGGCGGGCTCATGTAGGACGCGGCGGGTCATGCCGTGCCGTGTCGCGTCGGGTGCTGTCTGCAAGCCGGCCACCCCGGCTAGCCCCGGCGCGCCGCGTCAGCAGCATCTAGACTAGACAAAAATCGGAGCCGGTCGGCATGCCCGTCTTATCATTATTCGAGCTCTAATTCCCCCCCCCTCCCCCCTCAGCCTGAGGCACGCGGCCAAATCCGCCGCCGCGCATTCACTGGGTCGCGCTGCCTGGCGGCATGGGCGGTCGGCACCGGCCGGGACGCGAACCTTGCACCACAAGAAATATATACTCTGAATTTTTCCGCGCGCGCCGAGGTCTCAATACTATCGGCCTGTTGTGTCGGCCAAGTGCCAGGGCCAGGTAGGGCGCCCGCGGGCTGCTATCGCGGCCAGACTCATTGTGCCGACACCATAAATAACACCTCGGCTGGAATGCCTTTCTGTGCACCGAGGAGCCCTCTCGGCCACCACCTAGGGGGCGCAGCAGGCGCAGCACCGGTGCATCGGGCTGCCGGCAGGGCCGACAGCGTAACAGGTCCTTATGGCCCCGCCGAGAAGGAATTGGAGGGGCCCGATCTCTCTCTCTCTCTCTCTCTCTCTCTCTCTCTCTCTCTCTCTCTCTCTCTCTCTCTCTCTCTCTCTCTCTCTCTCTCTCTCTCTCTCTCTCTCTCTCTCTCTCTCTCTCTCTCTCTCTCTCTCTCTCTCTCTCTCTCTCTCTCTCTCTCTCTCTCTCTCTCTCTCTCTCTCTCTCTCTCTCCCTCTCTCTGTCTCCCTCCCTCTCTCTCGCACACTAGGTCGTCAGGCAAGATAGTAGCCATCGAGCGACAACAGCAGCAGCACAGTGCGCCACGCTCGGCCACGCTCCGCCAGGCTCAACCAGACTGCGCTAGGATCGCTAGGCTGGGCTCGTATAGGAGTCTAGAAGCCACGATAGCCCCGGCCCGGCCCGGCCCCGTCGGCGGTCAACACAAACACCGAACCAACCGGCGGACTGAAATAAACGGGGAAACGCACGAGAAGGACGAGAGGCGGGTGGGAAGGGAAACGGAGGCCCCACCAGCCAGCCAGGCCGGCCTACCACCAGGGCTGGGCTATCCAGGGACCAGCCAGCGGCAGTGTTCGTGATGCACCGCCACAGAAACAAAAACAACAAGGGGAGGGGGGAGTGGGAGCAGACCCGACTAGCCTGACCGGCTCGACCGGAGTGACGCGCCTGCACACGGCCAGGGTAGGCAAGCTGCATGCGGGCTTCACTGGCTGCCTACTCGCCACGGGCCCGGCTAGAGAGAGTCCCTCTGAGTCTCTCTACGCCCGGCCCAGAGGCCGCTGCAGCTAGCTGCAGCCCATGGCTCGTTCGCCACTTCGATGCCCAAAGCAGCCGCAGCGGCCTGGTCTGGCGGCGTGGGGACTTTCCGAGCGCTTTGCTACAGCATTCCCTTGGCAGCTGGCTGTCTTCTGGCTGCTCCATCCGATTTAAGAGAGGGAGACAGAGAGCGAGAAAGAAAGAGAGAGAGAAAGAGAAATGGGGAGTGGGAAGGGAAAAGAGGCCGATAGAGGTAGAGAGCGGGGGGGGGGGGGGGGGGGGTCAGAAGAAAAGTGTGTGAGAGAGGGGAAGCGGCGTTTGGTTCATTACTTTCGAGCTTCGTCATTTGCGGGCGGGGCGGGAGGGCCACCGTCTGCCCCCGGCGGCCATAAGCTTTGTCATTGGCGGGCGGGGCGGGAGGGCCACCGTCTGCCCCCGGCGGCCATAAGCTTGCATGACCTCCAATCACATCCAGTCAAGGGGTTGGCTTCCCCGGTTCAGCAGACGGCCGGCGACACGACCGAAGCGCACAGAGTAGCGGGCCGCCGTCTGCCTGCCCACGTTCTGCTGAAAAACATAGAGTGCGGATGGAGCCACATGGAGCCGCGGAGTCCTCGCTGAGATTGCATACAGATACCGGGAGGCCCAGCGCCGGCGGCGGGGCGCCTCCCCGAGGTCAACCTCGCGGGGCAATGCGACCAGCTACAACTGGGGATGGGCGTGCTGGTGCCGGGCGAATCGTCTCTCGCGGGGCGGCAGTGGCAGCGGCGCGGTCATATTTATGGAACTGCGGTGGGGGAAGGGGTGCGGGAGGGGGGGCTTGACACGGAGCGCGGAGCACAGAACATGCCACTCAACGGGGACCCGGGGGGGGGGGGGGGGGCCTCGGCGGACCAACGGCAACGGCACCCTCCCGCCTCCCCTCCCAAGTCCGGACCGGTGGACGGTCCGGTGGACGACAAGTGACCGCTGTGACGTTCATGACATGCCAGCAGCTGGTGTAACGAGAGGCAATGGGACACCCGACGGATCCTGAATTTTCGGCGTGCGTTCCCGACTCGTTTTCAACATCCATGAGGCCTGCCAAAGTCCACAAGTGGGGTTTCCTGACATGATAATGCCACAATATGACCTTCACAAGGGTATTTTATAATCCCTCATACACTCAGGTTCCCAAAATAACGAAAAAGCAGGACAGTCAAAATGTCTCAAAATCTAAATCAAACCAAACGTCTAGGTCAGTGGCATGCAAATGGATTGGAAAAAACAAAAACCGTAAAAATTAAACCTACATCTTAAGGGAGGAAATGCACTGGGCAACTACTGATCAAAAATTTTAAAACGGTTTCATTGGCATCGATAATACAAAATATTCAATGGTAATGTTAGAAAAGTGACTTAAATAAAATATTGTCACACAGCACTCTTAAAGCTTTTTCTAAAAAATCTATAGCATCTGAGATGCTACACGCCCACAAAATTACTGGCAACCTAAAAAACTGAGGATAACAGTGAAATGAAACTTTTGTCCACTACATGCAAATCAACACACACACTAAAAAATTTACACAACATAAACATCCTTGAAAGGTTATGGGTAACACAACCATCCCCTGAGTTTAGTGAGCGATTATAATAACAAAACACATTGACAAAGTATGATGATGATGTTGAAATTGTAGACCATGAATGTATTGGCATTTTTAAAAGACACATTTAAGAAATTTCCATGCTCCCTCCCGGGAAAAGAATGGTTCCAGAACTTGCATATGTATGCACCAAGCTGCTATGCACTTGACCCAGACATGAGAGTATCTTAGGATAAAGCAGCAGAAGTTTGGATAGCTGATCAGAACTACCTACAGTAAGGACAGAAATAACATAGTGATCACATCGTTGTTCTCGTGTCACATCGATAGGGCATGAGTATGTTCCCACTTCCAGTGTTGGGGACAGACACAAACAGACCCTGATGAGGTGAGACTAACCTTCGTCTTTCCTTTCGAGGTTTGGATGCCTTTTTCCCCTGCATGGTTGATGTAACAATCGCAAACCACTGACACGGATAAAGTCCACCATACAAACGCACTTAGAGTCTCAAAATCGTTCACAAACGGTTTCAATAACATTTAACACACGGTTGTACACAACTTTCCATTTTGTAGCTTGCAGCTGACGTCTTTCACTGACTCCTAGATTTCTTGTGATGCAACTCCGCCTGAGACGCGAGGGGGCGTTTCCAGCAGGCCGTGATGGGCGGATGCGAATGGATGAGAAACTGCTGCTGCAAGTGCTGCTTGTCTACCGGAGATTTCTCATACAAATTTCATTTGCACAATTTCTCAAATTTTTATCTGTATATCTCTGTGTATCAACCACATTAAAAACGTAATTTCCATGTAGCCAGTATGAGTAAATTCTTTTACTTAGATGTGTCGTTGTTAGTATTGCTTTGTTCATTATTTAATTATAATTATAACTGCACTAGATGTGCATGCTTAACCTCACCGTTACATGCACGCAAGAACAACATTAATTTTGTAATTTGAGAAACGATCTGTAACGTTGAAAGTATTGATTGACGGAACTTGTCCAATGCTTTGCTCCCTACCAGATTTATTTTCTTACATTATTCACTCTTCCATGGAACCTGTATCTGCCTTTGTACTTTTGGTGTATGTAATCTGTTTTCTGCATTTTAGGGAATTCGATGTCAAGAGAGAATCCCAAGTTGATGCAATTTCTTTCAAAAATTATATTTGGACAGCCATCAGAACGTTATTTGGTGATGTCAGTACATTTAAGAGTGATCCACCGCGTAAATTCCTTACGCAATTTTTTACCATTGTTGTCTTTTCTTTTCAGTTTGGAGCAAGCATTAATGTTGATTTGCTGAAGTACAACGAAAAAGTCAATCGAGGAATTATCCGTTGTCCAGCCAAAGAGTATGTCAAAGTAAGAGGGTCTCTCACCTTTTGTGGAAAGATTGAGGGAACTCCTTGCCGTTTCCTAGTGCATCAGTCATCATCTTTACTCCTTTCTCTCTGTGGGAACAGTCGGACCTACAAGCATTGTTGGTGAGAATCATATTTTAAATTACTGTCAAATTCTGTTTGCATATAAAGACATCATTGCAAATGTTGACAATGATCAAAACCTCCCTGCCTGCCAAAGATGAGAAAGATCCTGTGTTATTTGGTTCAAAGCTCTTTGTGTTAACCTGAGACATAAGAAGGTTTGATTTTCCCCAACGGAGACATGAACTGAATTTAGACCTTGTGGTGCAGAATTTTTTGGAGCTTTTAAATGGTTTGATAACTGCCAAACTAAATCCCACGGAAAGGATTGTTCGGAAATATTTCATTTCATGTAAGACTGCAAAAATACCCCCTAACAAATCGTGAAGAAGATATGCCAACGAGGCCATCCTCATAGAAGAGTTTGGTACAAAGAGTGGATGCCTTTTCTCTTTTCTTTTTTTCTTTTTTTTGAAAGCCACCACATTAAATCCCCTCTTAATTTTCTTCTTATCCTTGGATTTTTATCATTTCAATACTACCTCAGGAAAGTCTTATACTTAATCCTTGAACCTGGAATAAAACTTTTGAACTGTTGTGCAATTAATTGTTTAATTAATTTTGAATTATTGACTGACAAGTTTTGGGCAAGTTCTCTCCCTCCTGAGTCTTCAGGCCAATAAATCCAGCGCTTTACTGAAAGATACTGTCAATGACCGCCACACCATAGGCCTACTGGATAAAAATGTAATATTTTATTAAATGTGCCTGTTTCAGAAATCTATTAACATCATTATGGCTGTTTGCAAGAAAGAAGGCAAAGATATAATTATTTTTGCTGTAAAAGAAGATCATGACATTCCAAGTAAAGTGGTGCTTCCTGAACTTGAGCCGCAACCAGGCTTAATATTTCCCAATGGAGATATTAACTGGAACTGCCCATGTTTGGGTGGTATGGCCACAGGGCCCTGTGGTGTTGAGTTTCGTGAAGCATTTTCCTGTTTTCATTATAGTGAAGCAGATCCCAAAGGAAGTGATTGTGTTGAAATGTTCAAAGAAATGCAGAGCTGCATGTCACTTTATCCATCACTTTATGACAACAAAGATGGCAAAGATGAGGATGATGATGGCTTAGAAGATAGTATGGGTATGAGTGTAGATAGTTCAAACCAAACTCCAATAGAACCAACATCAGATAAAACAACAGGAGACACTGGCAGTACAGATTCAAAGCCACAAAACTGAAATTCATTGTGGTTACCATAATGTGAACAATAAGGTGTTTGAATGTAGAATATCGCAATTGCATTATTACTTAGAAAGCCCAGAAAGCTGAGGTCATGTAGAACTTTTATTGTGAGAGCTGATGCATTTACTGCACAGTACTGCAATAAATTAAATTATTCTTGATTTTGAAACCCTTCTATTATTTTTTTCAACTATGTTTATTTGTGAATGAGCATGAGTACTACTCCATTTGTAATTTGAATGCATCGAAAGATGATTGTATTTGATTCCTTGAACTGTTGTATTGTTATTGTTAAAAAATAGAATATAAATGCCGAGTATTTTCTCTGGTTTTCCTATGGTCCCAACAACTCCAAATTTAATTCAAATTTGATTTGGTGAAATCTGTTGCGAAGGGAAATAAACTGAATAAGTTATTGATTTCAAAATTTTTATTTTCTTTTGTTAGAAGCTGATAACAAGTGAACTCGGTGAAGATTTTTTTTGTTTTAAATATACAGAAAAACGCGCCACCTTTCCTAGTCTCGCACCGGGCCACTCGTTCTAGTGACAACAAAACACAGCTTTTTCTAGCTCATTCGAGACATCCATTTCTGGTTTCTGGCGTCCCAATGCAATCTGATCCAACTGGTGCCAACCACTCTCACGTCTCTCTCACATTTGTGGCGAAAACAAACGGCGAACCTCTAGGGTGAATCGATCGATTTTTATTCCAGAAAGATCCTGGCCGACACACACCCAATCCGCAGCCAGCAGCCCTCCCTCCCTCTGTGCCCGCCTTCCTCTCCGTCCACCCTATCACTCTTCCCCTCTCCCTCCGCGGTGCGTAGTCTCGAACGCGAACGTCACTGGCGTCGGCCTGGTCTGAACAGCCAACAAAACAAGTAAATAAACAGACGGGAAAAAGTGTCGTGGCATACGGGTGTGTCGCTCCGGCAGTTCACGGCTGGCCAGTGTGAAATCTGCCCGCGACGTTCCTGGGCCCCTTCATTCAACCGCGGGCCAAGAAGGACTTGAATGAGTCATGGACGGGCTGGCGGAGGCGGTGGCGGTAGCGGACGGCCACGGGCCCGGGCTCTGCGCCATGGACAACAACGGCATCATGACCAACGACGGCGAGAAAGGCAACGGGGGCTTTGAGGAGTCCAATGGTGAGTTGCCGGGTATGACCACGACCGGGCCAGGACGCGACCACCGGATCCCTGTGCATGTGTCGCCGGTCCCCTGTTTCACCACGTTAGGCAAAGAAGGAAGGGGTGCAAGGGTGGGTGAGGGGAGGGAGGAGGGAAACTGTCAAAATCAGCTGATTTTTCGGAGGGAGCAGCGGTGGCGGCGCTGGGCCCGCTGCCTCTTTCGCAGGGCTGCTGCTGCTGCTATGCTTTAGGCCGCCCGGCTTGAGCTTGACGGTGAAGCGCAGCATGCCGCTAAGCCTGTGCCTGTCCGCGTCATGCATCAGGCCTAGCCTCCAGGCGCAGCCCGCAACGGCGTCAGAGCGCGAGCGCAATCGATTTCGCACGTCGCCTGCGTCGCGGCAAGAAAGCATGACGCTCGGAACAATTGCTGAGGCAGGCGTGGCGCGATCGCTGATGGCCTTTCCCTGCTGCTTGCTTTCCATTCCGCCTTTTGTACCGGGAATCTCAACTTACCCACTGTTTTGCTGCAGTCTCTGTAGTAATTCGATGCTGAAAGACATATCCATGGGGAATTCCTATTATAGGAAGTCCTGGTTTTGCTCCTGTAATATCATATGCCACATTTTAATATACTGATTTAAACGGCAGAATATTTTATAATTAAATTGCATTTCAGTTTGTTTGATTTGAGACAAAATTTCCTATATCAAATTTCAGTCTCTGTAGTAATTCGATGCTGAAAAACATATCCATGGGGAATTCCTATCATAGGAAGTCCTGGTTTTGCTCCTGTCATATCATGTCACATTTTTTTGACAAGAGAAACCTCACAAGCGTGTCATACTACTTAGAGGATATTGCTGACTTCTTTTAAAAATGTCAAATAGGGTTTCTCTGTATTGAATCGAATATCAAATTGAGTAGCGAACATTCTCAAATAGTACGCTAAGAATCTGCTGCGGCAAATGTGTCTTAATTACCTGTATGTTGGCAATTACATGAAAGCTTTGATTTCTGTGGGTCTTTCTGTAACTGCATGGTGTATTTTGCTTGTATAGCAGTTGTATGGTTCTTGCATTTCATTTTTGATACGTCTCTCACCACCCAATATCAACTTTCCAGGCCTCTCAACAAATTGCCTACATTTCTACAGCGCATGCAGCTGTCGGAATAAGAGCCCGAGTAAGTCCGATTTATTTACCTATTTTTAAAATCTCCTTCTTTTAATTTTAATAAAAAATAATTTTTAAGTAAATTTTAATGAATGCATTTCCTTGGTTGGAAAAGTGTGTAATTTTGGAGAGAGTATGGCTGGTGATGTTGATATTCTTCCTCCCTCATCCCTTTCCCCTTTATTTTAATCTTGTTAATGGGTTGGCTTACGTATCCTCTCAAACCACGGCCCGCCTTCCTCCCTGTGAAGCCCGGCCCGGGGCGATAACGCTGTGTCTTTATCTTGATGGGCTGCTGCAGTTGCTGTGCGGGTCTCCTTTACTAATTTGCTTTCCTGTCCGCCTACTGCTCGCCAGCCCGCTCGCCAGCCCGCTCGCCTGCCCGCTCGCCTGCCATGTCAGCCCGATTGTAGCGCCGGCTCCATTCGGCCCAATTCCTGCCCCGTCGTCACTTTTCCTGCCGTCCGGTCACGTGTGGCGCGCGCGTGCCCGGCTCGTGCCGCGGCATGGACTGCGGGGGCGTGCGGGAGTGTGCACGCGACGGCCGGTGCTGCTGCCCTGAATGTGCACGACACGCTGAGGGGCCTTTCAAATACCACGTGGTACAAAATGGGCCACAATTTGCCCCTCCCCCCTCCCCTGCGTGACACGGCTAACCTAACCTTCCCGTGCATTTAATGTTGGAGCGTGACTTTTGACAGAAACCCCCGACCACTAATACCGCAATGAACACCACTACCACCACCACTACCACCACCACTACAACCACCACAACCACCACCACTACCACAACCACCACCACTGCAACAACCACCACCACTACCACCACCACTACCACCACCACTACCACCACCACTACCACCACCACTACAACCACCACCACTACAACAACCACCACCACTACAACAACCACCACCACTACAACAACCACCACCACTACAACAACCACCACCACTACAACAACCACCACCACTACAACAACCACCACCACTACAACAACCACCACCACTACCACCACCTCCACTACCAAATCGGTCACGCGGTATTTGAAAGACCCCTTAACACCCGGACTCATGCGGTCACGACATTGGATGAAATATGACGTGGAATTAAATTGTTCCGGGGTTCAGTGATAAAACGTGCGACTAAGAAAATAATTGTCTCTCGCCATAGTGGGCATTCGAACAGGCCTGGGATCAGCGGGGGACAGTCGGCTGCGCACTCCTTACTACCTTACCACTTTCCACAAGCATACCCTCCTTTATGGGGCGCACCTTGACGTTCGTCGAGTCGAAGGGATGACCATGAACCGCGATGTCGCAGTGGGTAACGCACATGGCGCCTGGTGGGTAGGCAACCGAGAGGTGTGCGTGCACGCGTGTCCTGCGGGCTGGCCTACCCTGGGTCTGGCAGGCGCTCGGTGGCTTGGGCCTGGTCGGCTGGAGGTCGACTGCACCGACCCTGTTAGACCTGTCTCCAGTACTGCGGCGTACCGGAGTCCCCGCAAGTCTTTTCAGTGCGCGACTCCCCAAAAGCGCTTGCGTGCATTGCGGGCATGCGGTGCCGGGGTCATGCCGGCGTTGTGCCGTGGGCGGGGCATTGATCGCAGTGTACCCCGTGAGGCGGGGGCGGGGCGGGCGTCCTCCCTTCACTGCGAACCGCCTCAACGGTAGTTTCTCTGGTTTTCATCATTTTCGACCAGGGTATATCGGCGAGGTCCAAACCAAAAATGAAAATAAGGTCAAGAAGAACATCAGCGGAAAGAAAACGCGGGTGACGATATGTCACGACCATTAATTTGGTAGGGTCAAGCAGCGCAGAGGAGGTATGAGCGGAGCGCGCGGCATAAGGAGGTGTCTCTTCAGGCCGCGCGGGGGAATTCTGCCCTGTGTGGCCCTACAAATGGTCGTGATATATCGCCAGCGAGAGCTAAGCCTCCAAATTTTTGACGTTAGCTAGTGGCTGACGTCGAGGCGGAGATACTTTCTGCTGCGGTACCACATATACCCGCGTTTTGTTTCCGGTGTTCTTCTTCTTGACTTCTTATCTTCATTTCCGGTTTGGACCTTCTCCGAAATACCCTATTCCTCCATGAACAGTGGTAATGGGCAGTTCAGGAACCACCCCGATCCCTTACGGGGCCTGCTGCCGCAGCGATGAGTCGGCCGTGTAACGGGGCCGTAGCGTCGCCTCCAGCGGCGTGCGGAGGGCGGTACAGGATGGGCTCCGCCGGGCGGCACCTGGGACCTGGGTGCACCGGGGCGTGTGCGTTAACGCCCAGTGGAGTCCACGCCCGTGGAGGCCGAGGCGTCACTGTGGCGTGGGCCCGCGTGGGCCGGTCGATGGAGTATGGATGGAGTCAGCTGCGAAGGAGGGCGCGTTCCGTCCCGGCGGGTGTTGTAGCCATGCTGTAGCCGTGCCGAAGCTGTACTGTAGCTGTACTGTAGCCGTGCCGAAGCTGTACTGTAGCGTAGTGTAGCCGTGCCGAAGGTGTACTGTAGCTGTACTGCAGCCGTGCCGAGGCTGTACTGTAGCTGTACTGTAGCCGTGCCGAAGCTGTACTGTAGCTGTACTGTAGCCGTGCCGAAGCTGTACTGTAGCTGTACTGTAGCCGTGCCGGAGCTGTAGCTGTACTGTAGCCGTGCCGAAGCTGTACTGTAGCTGTACTGTAGCCGTGCCGAAGCTGTACTGTAGCGTAGTGTAGCCGTGCCGAAGGTGTACTGTAGCTGTACTCAGGCGCGGATCCAGGCCCGAAAGGTTGGCAATTCGCGTTACAATCCGCCTGAAAGTAGGCAGAAAGCGCCCCCCCCTAGAGTCGCCCCTGGATCCGCGCCTGGCTGTACTGTAGCCGTGCCGAAGCTATACTGTAGCCGTCCTGTAGCTGTACTGTAGCCGTCCTGTAGCTCTGTAGACGCTGTACTGTATGCCGCTCGTGGAATGGGACTGGACACCGCCGCCAGACCATCCCGTCGTTGCTCTGAGGGGAGCCGACTCGAACATCAGTACTTCATAGTACCCGTGCCTGAGCCACTTCGGGTTCTCAGAAGCTTCACTGACCACGTCCGCGTAGGACTGGGGTAAATCGTCTATGCTGAGCGGACACTAATACGAGGTGGCTGGTGACGGGCCGTCCGTGGACGGATGGAGCCCCGAAGCAACGCGGCGGCGATTTGCATTTTAATTGGGTACTTGCGGCCCCCTTCTCTCCCCCGGCAGGGAACTGGAGAGTCTGCATTTTGTCTGAGAAGGTGTCGCCCACCTGCGTCGCCCTGACGGATTTCAGACAGGCCATGCCGGAAAGGTGGGGAGGGGGGGGGTGAAGCTGGCTGATCGATACCTGGTGGAGCGGGGCGGGGGTGGGGGTGGGGCGGGCCCGGCGCGCCGCGACAATGCGCCATGCAGCGCGGCGCTGCAGGTCTGGACAGGTCCGCGGGCGGCAACAGGTGGCCTGACTGGGCTGAGCACGCCGAGAGAGCAGCAGCGCTCCGCTACCCACTCGCAGCGTCCGCAGCCCGCTGTAGCGCGCCCCACTGTCCCTCCCTGTCCTGCTGCCCTGCTGCCCTGCTGCCCTGCTGCCCCTCTCCTGCTGAGGGCTCGTGCTCGCCGGCACCTGCCTGCCTGGCCTCGACATGCTGCCCGCGGTTTCGGCCCGACTGCTGCGCCCCGTCGCCCATGGTGTTCTGGGTGTCCTGGGCGCCCTGGGCCCGCCG
Source organism: Odontothrips loti (assembly GCA_038380765.1). Lineage (NCBI taxonomy): Eukaryota > Metazoa > Arthropoda > Insecta > Thysanoptera > Thripidae > Odontothrips > Odontothrips loti. The sequence continues at coordinate 19,309,375 of CM076245.1, forward strand.
CCCGCCTTCGACGTCCTCAGGTGTCGTCTCCGTCTCCCCCACGTGCCACTGGCCGTCCGTCCTGTCCGTGCACTCTCTGCCCAGTGCAGTGATGTCGGTGCATGCCGATTATCTGCGTGGCGTATCTTCATCTACAGCCCCGGGCCCGCCAGCGCGGTGGTGGTGGCCGTAGACAGTCGACTTCGCGCGAGGCTCGTCGGCTCACCGTCTCCGGGTTCCTCGGTTTCCGTTGTCGTTTGCATCCCTCTGGAGGCCCGCGTTAGGTAGTTTACCCCCACCCCCACCCCCTCCCCCTCCCGTGGTGGGGTCGAAGGTGCCAACTGCGCCGAGCAATGCTCTGCTCTGCGGGCGCCGGCTCTAGGTCCGGCCTGACGACTGCTTGTAGCGGAAGTGCGAGAAGTGGCGGGTGGTGGCCCCAGGTAGGGGGGGGGGGCTGCTCTAACATCGCCACCGTCTCGGTGGTCGCTGCGACACGACGCCGTGCGTCGCTAACCGCCGCGTACTGGTGTGCATTGTGGTTGTATTGGTTGCGGCGGCGGTAGCCGCAGCAGCGTCGCGGCCGCGCGGTGCCGTCGCGGTCCTAAAAATACAACATCGCATGTCGACGAGACTCGGGTGGGGCTGCGGTGCCGTGGGGCCAGTACCAGACCAGAGCAGGCCCTACTAGCACTCATTGTGCCAGCCGGTCCGGGCCCGTGCCATCCCGTCGCAGTCGACGGGCCGAGTTGAGTACGGCGTTGTCGTTCTCCTCCCCGGTGCTGACCGACGCACTTGTTGTGGGCGCGCAGCACGCGCAGCGGCACCATGTCGTCGCGCGGCCTGACGCCGCGGCGCATGTCCTCCGAGGACGACCCCACGCCGCTGACGACGCCCCTCCGGCTGCGGATGCCCGACGGCTGCTTCGTGGAGGACGCGTTCCGGCCCGCCTCCCCCAGCTACTTCCGTGGCGGCGGCGCCTTCCTCCCCCTGTCGCCCCTGCTGTCCCCCGGCGGCCCCGGCACGTCCCCCGGCGCCACTTCCAATGGCGGCACCCCGCAGCGACCCGCTTCACCCTTCCTCAAGCCAGGTAAAAACGGTGACGGCGTCCAGGAGCCACTAGCAGCTGAGCTCTGCCTAGGCTCTGCCCTGAGCTGCTCCGTCGTCACCCATCACCCCTCATATTCTTCCGCGTCAGTCTATTTTCGGGTCCAAGTACTCTCTTGGGCGGGGCGGACGCGGACCCGCCTTTGCTACGAGTTCCTCTTCGCCCTGGACGCTCTTTTGTCGCCAACCGTGCGCACGATACACGACCTTGGCGGGTGCAATGACCTCGCCGGATTTAGTCCCGCATGGCCCGGCCCCTTGGCTACCCTCCGCTGTACAAGACGGTCTGTTCTGTTGTCTTGCGAAACGCAGAGCATCGCAGCCGCCGCCGCTGCGATGCGGACAGCGGACTCGGCCGGACTCGGCGGTGTACGACTGACGACAGTCTCAAGTCAGTGTCTGCTCTCAGCCCACCTGTCTCTGCGACGAGATGCGCTCGGCCGCGTCACGCTGACTCACTCACTTTGCAAGGAACTAAGGAACACGAAGACGCCGGGTGAATTCGCGGAGCTTAGTTTTGATCCTCTCTCCAGAAATTCGCGGATACTTTCTTCTTCACCACCCGGGGGTGGGTGCGTAGCCAGACTTCACGTATGAGGAGGGGAGGCTGGCTGGCTACGCGCTTGCTTTCGAGAATATGTGACTATGACGTTGCTGTACAGAGAAATTTCCGCGGACACTTGGGGTGTCTGTCTTGGGAAATGCTCACCGTCATGCCGCCGCCAAGTCATCGCCGTGGTCGGACAGTCCGCGCCAAACTAGCCGAACGGCGACGGAAGGCGCCTGCAACCACATGCGTTAATGCAGAAGGGGTATAGTTGCTTACCCAGCAGGTGCTAGTTATACCTAGACGGGCCAAATTAAGTTTCATTGCCTTGCGATAGTATCGTGGACGTACTGAATGGGTGAAATTGCCCTGACAACACTGACTGCACACTGGATTGGCCGCGGATGCAAACCTGTGAAATTGTAAAGAGGCGTTTTGGTTTTTCAGTAGGTATTCGTGAGAAACAAAATTCAAAAAATTCGCGGAGTCCTTACGATGAGTTTGAGAGGTGGCGAAACGGTCTCGTAGTGTCAGTGGTGAAACTGCAGTAAAATTTGAATTTTGACCGTAACTCAAAAACGGTATAAGATAGGGCAAAACGGACGAAATTTTCGTTGGGAAAGGGCGGACGTCAGTATTGTACTATACACCCTTTTTGAGACCGTTTCGCCACCTCTAAAACTGGTCGCATGGACCGCGAGATTTTTTAGAATTTTTTTTTTTTCATTAATACCTACTGGAAAACCAAAACGCCTCTGAACATTTTTATACTTTTGCATCCGCGGCCAGTCTACTGCACACCCTCCCAGAACGTTCGAACAGGAATGTTGGTGCCCGTGGCCGGGCCGCACCTGGTGTGTTTGCGGACAGGCTGTACGATATTCGGGGGCAGAGATTTCACGCGGTGCTGGTTGGAGGAAGGCCAAAGCCGCCGGCCGGTGGGTGTATTCCTGGCGCTCTGCCTCCAAGACTGGCGCAGGTCAAGAGCAGTTCTCGGTGAACTGTGGAGATTAAATTCAACGTCGATATTCCGGGACATTTTCTTTTTGAATATTTATGGAAGAAAACAAGATCATGTTGAACGTGAACGGCAAAGTGCCGTAGGCTTATTTGTAAGCGACCCGCTGCTGCGGCTGTCCCGCTCCGCCCCGCTCCGCCCCGCTCCGCCCCGCTCCGCCTAATGGCTACGCCTCCCTCCTCCCCGTGGATACACTCCTGGCGGCGTGCCGGCCTTGGGCAGGGCGGGGCCGTATGGATGGATGGATGCACGTCTCAGCGGCTAGAGGCGCGGCCGGGGCCGCACACTGCACGGTCAGGGCGGGGCGCGTGCGGGGCGCGGGTTCAAATACCTCGACAGAAAGAATGAATTTTCTCCGAAAATGATGCGGAGAACGGACGCGCCGAAGCGTAGACAAGTATGCCGCTGTATGAACAATACCGGTTGGCTGTGTGCCACGGGAGAGGGGGGGGGGGTGCGCGGCATTGTCCACTGTCGCGTGTCAACTGTACAGGAAAGTGCGTCAGCGAGCCGAACCGGCTCCGGTCGTCTCGTCCCGTCCGTCAGACCATTCCGCTGTGCTTGGCGCCTGCGAACTGGTGGGTAGGCAGCCCGCCGGCACGCGTGTGGAGCCGCTGGCCTACGCTGCCGCTGGCTCATCCTCCCCCTCCCCCGGCCAGCTCCAGGCAGGGCCCTGCAGCTCCGGCCAGTGTTCTCAATCGGCCGGGCAAGCTCTGGCAAGACCATCTTCTATCTCTGTCACACTCAGGCCGGCCTTATGGGAAGAGAGGGACAGAAGATTACCGGGCAAGACCCTTGCCCAGGGCCCAGGCGTCTCAAACTCGCGGCTCCCGAGCCACTCGCGCGCCCCTGCCGTCCGCAAGCCTGCTAGAGCTGCATACGCGACTCGTGCTGTCCACCCATCTTCCCAATTCGCACGCCCGCCTCTCGCTCTTTGGTGCAGCTCCCTTTCCCCACTCCGGGCGCCAGTCCGACTCAGCCTAGTCGCGATGTCATCCATACTCCGAGGCTCCTTAGCAGACGCCTATTTCTGATAGGCCCGTCAGAACACTGCCTCCGGCCCGCAGCCGCAGCCCGGGTCGTCAGCGAGGATTGGGGTCTGTGTGCTCGCAGCGCTCGGAGGGCCGGCCCCCGACCCGACCCTGTCCCCGTCGGCGTGTCGCGAAACGACAGCGGGACAATATTGATAATGTCGCTCGCTCGTTAATATTTCAGCCCCTCCCCCCCCCCCCCTTAGCTCCCTCTTCCCAGCTCGCTTGGCGTTAAATTATGGAAGAGAGTGCCGGGCTGCGTTCTGTGTGCACGGGAGGGGGGGGGGGGGGCGCCTAGGGGGTCCTGGCGCTAGCTGGGAGCGCGAGGGGTTGCCTACCGTCAGACGTGCATCTACACTCCACCGGCTGCTCCCCGTTGTTTCGGGATGACAGGTACCCCGCGGTATCTCGTTTGTCACGTGATCCGGAACAGATACCAAGAGTGTCGTTCGGGCGGGCCGCAGTGCAGCCGCGGCCTCGCCGATGACAACAGCGCCCTGCCCTTCTCTCCCCTCCCTTCCCGGCGACGCGTTGGGTTTCCAGGGTGAGATTCGATCCCGTGAGGGGAGGTCCCAGCTGTCCCGGCCCTTGGTCTGGGTTCCGCCCGGGAGCCTGGCCTGAGCCTGAACCGGCCTCTCCACTGCCTATCAGAGCCCCTCATGGCCTTATCGGAATTACGAGATGTGTGAAAACGTGTCGTCAACTTAGGTTCGCTGTACTAAATAATAAAAAATAATAATTGCGAAACTATGGACACGGACAACCACACCGAAACCCACACATGCTTTGTTAAATTAGGCCGCACCCATTTTTGGAACCCCCCCTATGTCCAGTCTTTGGTCATTTCGGCGCTGAATTGACCGGGAAATATTGCAGCAGCGCGGAATTGGTCAAGGTTTTCCAGCCCAAACCCCCAAACCAAACCATCCGTCAGCGCTGTAGCTCGCTAACGCCCCGCGCCCTGCCCCCTGTGTTGCAGGCCCGGACAGCCCGAACGCGGCTCTGGCCAACGGCCAGTTCCCCGTCACCAAGATGGAGCTGCGGGAGGAGCGCGCCGGCCGCACGCACCTCGAGGACCTGCCCAACGAGATCTCGGCGCCCTACGAGGTGCCCCAGTTCCCCATCGAGCAGATCGAGACGCGGCTCGCCATGCAGCGACAGCTGTCAGTGTGGTGAATATACTCGTGCATGTTGGCGTCTATCTCTCGCGCCCCGGCGTCGACGCAGCACGCCTCTGCCCGCGGGGCGATTCACTCCTGTACAAAGTGTCCTGTAGTGCTTTGTAATACTCCTGTAATACCTCCGTGTAATGCCGCAAATCCAGACTTCTTGGCCCAAGATATCCAAAACCGAATAAATATTCAAAAATATTAGCTTTGTTGACCCTGTACATTATAAGTACCTACTACAAACTACCTCAGCTGTACACAAACTCTTGGAGTGAATCGCCCCAGCATGTGTACAAACGCAGAAATGAGACCTGCCGCGGCAGCGGTGCGCGCAGCAGCGACAACAAGCTGAAAGCTTTTGCGAGTATCTGCGGTATGGGCCAGAGCCTGTGTTGGGCTCTTTGACGCCAGCTGGATGGCTGGTGGGTGTACCGCACCGCGCACTAACGAACGCCGCAGCCATGAAGACACACACAGCAGAGAAGCGCACAGGCGATGTCTGCCGGGTGTGATAGCGTGTCGCCGTGGGCGTGCAGCTGCAGCTATTTTTTATTTTTCGTTTTTCTTTCACCTACGTCAGATGTGTCGCTCTGTCGGATCTTCGGCGTAAACTGTCCTGTCGCTTAGACACCCATTGTGGTTATCGAGGCTGCGGGTCTGCGCATGCGCACACGTCTGTTCCGCGGCGTAGCGCCTGCGAGCGGTCGGGGTAGGCCAGCCCGCACGACACGCAGGCGTGCAGCGCAGGGGGTTGCCTACCCTGCAGGCGCTCTGCTGCTTGGCGGTGGCGTGGCGGAGGCATCGTAGTCGTCGCTCGTCGCATTATCATCTGCCTGGTGCTGCCTGCTTACATAAGGGCCGCCGCTGCTGCCGCTGCTGCTGCTGCTGCCGCTGCTGCCGCTGCTGCCGCTGCTGCCGCTGCTGCCGCTGCTGCCGCTGCTGCTGCCCCTGGCCTTGGCGCCTCCCTCTCCGTCCCCCCGCGGCACAGACCAGGCCCTTCAGGCCCTTCAGGGCGCGGCGCGGCTCAAGGCTCGGCTCGACGCCCTGCCCTGGCCGCAGCGGGGACGTCCATAAAGAAGCCGACGTGAGGCCGCGGAGTATTCCCGCGGGAATACTCCCGTGCTCGAGCGCCGGGCTCGGTCATGTCACGTCATGTTACGTCACCTCACGTCACGGTACGGAGGGGTCGGGTCAGTGGCTGTGTGCTGTGTGCAGCCATGAGAGAAGGGCCGCCCTTCTCTCATGGTGCAGCTGTATGCACGCCGGCAGGGCTGGGCTGAGCCGGGCTGCGCTGATAAGGATAGCGGGGGGACATAGACGCCTCCCAGTTTGGTGGCCGCCCGCCCGCCCCCCGTCCCCGTGGGTGTGAGATTTCAGTCGCCCGCGTCGCGGCGAAGTGGCGGCGGCCGCGCGTTTGTCTCCGGCTTCCCTTTTGCGTATCGTTCTCCACAAACATGCCTTGACTTTTTCCACCCCTCCCGGCTCGGAATAGCCCCTCTGACGCGGGGTGTGGAAACACTCCGCGACACCCGGCCTCGCCCGTCGTGGAGTGGCCGGGACCGGGGCGAAGGGCCAACGTAGTGACCTGGGCGAAGACCAAAGGCAAGGCGGCGGTGGCGGACCTAGTCAAAACTCGGAATCCCAGGGACGCGAGCTCAGCTAGGACCCGGCTAGACTGGCTCGGGCTGGCTAGGCTGGCAACGCCCCTGCGGTCCCTGCTGTCCCTGCGCGCTCGGCATCCCCGAATAAACATACGGCACCCGCTGCCCTTGCCGGGGAAGGAAGGGTGGGGATAAAAATATTGACACGGCGAAATGATATAGCCGCACAAAAACCTACCGCAAAGTCGGGCGACGTCCTCTTCTACCGCCTTCCTTTCTCGGCCACCTGTTCAATTCTCCGAAATGTTTACATCCTCCCCCACCCCCTCCCCACCCCGTCCGCGCTCTGCCCCGCCACAGCCTGACCCACCCTCCGGCACCCTCTGGCGGCCGTGCTCTCGGTGCAGGGGAGGCGGGGGGGGGGGAGGATGCGGCAGGGCGGGGGCTCGGAAGACGACGACGATGTTGATGAAAGGGAGGGAGAGGGCGGTGAGAAAGAGATGGACAAACGGATGTATGGACGAAGGGAAAAGGGAGTGGGAGGGGGTGGATAGAGGGTATGGCAGGGGACGGGAGCGGGGGGGTCCCCGGCGGTCATGGCGCCACCTTGCGCCACGCTGTGTTTACGAGTCGCCCCGGCAGTGTGCGCTCAGCCCCTCGTTCCCGCGGAACGGCACGGAACGGGACTGGACGGAACGGCGAGTCCACAGTGCGGAACCGAACCGTACCGAAGGCAGCGGCCGGACCGGCCGATCCGATACGAGACGGGACTACGGGACAGCGCGCGGGACAAGTGACAAGCGACAAGCCTCCTGAGCGGCGTAGCGGCCGGCCGCGGGGCGGGCGCCGGGCGGGCGCCGTGGGCGACCAAGTCTCCAGCGGCGGCGTGCGGCCCGGCCCTGGTGTCCGGGCAGGGCGCGATGGCCACAGCCTGCGCCGTGGGTGACGCCGGCGATGCCATCGGCGTGCAGCTGTTCGACTGGACCCGCACCCGGCGGCCGTCATGTGACAGCGGCTCCCGGTCCGGCACACCCAGCCTCAGCTCCGGCTGCACCAGAGACGGGTGGGTGCGTGTGTGCACGCGCGCGCGAGTGCTTGTGAGAGCGGTGTCAACTGACTGGTGGTGGCGGTGCCTGCCTGGTGCCCTTGATGACCCTCGTCCTCGTCTCAGCACACAGGGTGCCTGGTAGGTGTGCGTGCACGCGTGTCGTGCGGGCTGGCCTACCCTCACAGGCGTTCGGTTCGGGGTCGCGTTGATTAGAGTTGATCCCTGGTTTACGGCGGCAGTAGGGAGTTCGGTCGGACTAGTGTCTAGCGGCGGCCTCCTCGCCCCCGCTCCCCGCCCGGCTGAAGGCAGTGACGAGGGCTGCAGTTCTGTGTTTCTTTCTGCTTCCGTGTGGCCCTGGCACTAGGCTGCGGAGCCAGCGGAGCCAGCGGAGCCAGCGGAGCCTCTGGGCCCTTCTTTTTCATTGCGGCACAGCTCGTCGCCCCTGGCTCTGGATGCCACCAATATGCCACTGCATGCCACTGCAATCTGCAAAGACATGACACCGTCCCGAGGCCGGGGCCGGGGCCCAGCCTGGCGGTACAGCCCCGTCCGCGGGACATCGTCACACGGACGGGACGGGGAGTGCTGAGGCAGCTGGATGCGGTGCGGTGCGGATGCCAGCGCGGGCTGAATGTGGTAGGGAAGATGACACCGACTGGTGTGCACGGCGGCTCATGTGACCATTTTTCATTTTGAAACATTTATATCCTATTTTCCACAAGTCCAATTTTGATGGGAAATGAAAGAGGAATGGCGCACAAGTAAAATACCGTTGGCAGTGGTTCTCGCTGCGCTGCAGGCGCTGCCCCGCTGCCCCGTCCGTCCCACCACATCGCACCCCCCCCCCCCTCTCCCCCGGCTGCGGTGTGCCACGCGCGTCCTGCCGGACCGCGGACCGGACCATGCAGTTGCCGCGCCTTCGCAGCGCGGATATATTTGCCAAGTTTTATTTATACGGTCGTCCATGCACGTGTGTGTGCGTGTGTGTGTGCGTGTGCCCGTGTGCCCGTGTGCCCCCGTATATTTGTGGCGTGTCATTGATTTCTTGGAGGCTCTGCTCGGCTCCTGTGCCGGCAACGGGCCGGTCCTCCTCCTGTTGCTGGAGCGGCCCGGCCCAGCCGACGCTAGTGTTTTTCCTCCCCTTTGTTTGCCTCGCTGCGTTACGTAACGAGCGGGCTACGCAAGGTACTGGCAACGCCTCGCTCCTGCGTATACAGGGTCGCGGGGGGGGGGGGGGGGGGCACGAGGCCCAATCAACCCCTGCCGCGTAGTGGTGGGGCGGGGTGCTAGGAGCGGTGCGGGGTGAGGTGGCGGCGTGGCCTCGCCTTGTGGCCCGGGCACTTTAGGCGCCCTCGCTGCGCCACACGCAGAAAGCCTTATTTCATTTCGTTTTGCCGCCCTGCTGGGGAAGGCCGTCCGGCCCGCGGGCCTCTGGGAGCCTCTGGGAGCTCTCGGCCGCTCCCAGCTCCCGGTCCCCTGTCCCTGTCCCTGTCGCTCGCGCTGTGTCCGGCTTACCACGGCGCGGCACGGGTTATATTTGGCGGCGCGAATATGACGGTTTGACTGCCGGCCCTCCTCTCTCTTTTGGTCAGCCGGCGGTTTCCTTTGAATTTCGCCTTCGCTGCGAATTTCGTTGGAGACCGCATTTGATGTGACTAGTATCTGACGTTTTGCTTTGACAGTGCGGATGCGAGCCGTCGTGCGGTGGTTGGGGACCGTCCACAAACCTCGTGACGGAGTCATTGATATAAATTCTAAAAGTCCGATTAAAAGCTTCACGCAGATGGGAATCGAACCCATCAGGCCTGGAGGTACTCCCAGCCCGTGCCAATGGCAGTTATTTCTCCCATCCCCCCCCCCCCCCGGGGGCCGGATGAAGAGTGTCCGGAAAGTGTCACGTGGTTCGTGGACGTTCCCTTGTCGCTTGAAGACACCCGGAATGACTTTGAGGTTCTCTCGCCATCTCAGCGCTTTGCATGTGCTCTTTCCTTTTCTCTTTGCTTTAGTAGAATTCGATGTTGCGCGTTTATCGTTGGAAAAAAATCAATAATGCGCGTTGTGCAGCGATTAGATACAAGAGGGCGATGGCTTTTACCGATGAGTAATGTGCCATTGAACTTGGGCTAATTCAGTTTCCTCTGTATTGTAAGTCTAAATTAGAACTTGGAGTGCGGGGAGGCTGGCTGGCTGTGTCTGGTTCGTGTTATCGGAAATCAAATGTTATCTGCGTGTCGGAAAAAGCGTTCTGCCCCCCTCTCGTGAATGAGGCGTTTGAGAATCACTGCTCTGCATCCCAGTGCTTTCTCGCCTTAAATATTTGTTGACACGCGGGCCTGGTGGGCCTGGCCTCATGTGCGAATAGAGAAAAGACATGTACGGCCCCTAGTAGACGTCCTGTTGTTGTGTGTCCTGTTGGTCCTGTCCTGCCTCCGACTTGACTGCTTCCTTCGGTCCGCAGGGTGGCCAAGGACCTGGAGGAGAAGCGCTCCCACTATGAGCCATCCCACCACGACGAGGGCGACCAGCCCAACCGTCTCGAGGAGCAGGACTTCGTGCCGCACTTTCAGCGGGTGTCCATCAGTGGCGAGGACACGAGCGGGGTGAGTAGAGTGTGAAATGTGTCAGTTGGAGTCGAGATGAGACGCCCAAAGCTTGGCTCGACTCCGAAGAGGGCGCATCAAGACTGCCACGGACGTGGGCACAAATGAGAGTTTGTGTGCGGGCGGGGCGGGCATGGCACGGCACGGGCGCAGCCTATCTCGTCATAGTGGCTGCCGAACAGCCGTGAGCCGTGACCTCCGCGCTGACCTGCCGCGGAGCCCTGACGGCCAGGTCAGGCGGGGCGAGCCGAGTGTACGGCTTCACTGCACCGGGGAGAGGAAGCCTCAGCCCGCGGCAGCTTGTCAGGTAGACAGCGGCCAGGGCCGAGGGTGTCATCACCGCCACTTATCGATGTACACCGATTTAAATCATGCATGATTATGTTAATTATTTGATTTTTTTTTCCAACAAAAAGTTGATTTTTCTAAAAATATTGTAGGCTTGAGCCTGAAGTTTTTGTTTTCTCTCCGACTATTTTGACTCTCCTTTGGCATATTTCTAAATTTTTTGAACATTTTGTGTTTAAAATGAGCTTTTTTTTAAAAGTGAAATCCCCCTCGCATTGACTTCCATTTGCAATCACCACAAATGCTGCCGAAATGTCCTCTCCGAAATCTCCCAAATACCTATACATCGAAGACAGCACCTAAGAAGAGGGCGACGGGCCAGGGGAGGCAGCAAGGCTTGACACCCGACACCCGAACCCTGTGCGCCGGGATTGTCTACCTGCCAGGCGCCTAGCCTGACTCTTACTCTGCTTGGTGTTGCTGCAGGTGCCTCTGGAGGACTTGCAGGTGGCGTCGCGCCTGCTGGTGCAGGCGCTGCATGTCCGCGAGCGCTACATGGCCGTGTCCTACCAGTCTTTCCCGTCCGTGACGGCGCGCTTCCTGCGCACGGTGGGTTCGGGAAACCCGCACGCCCTTGAGATCGTCAAGCACGAGGACAGGAAGACGATTGAAGGTAGGGTCCTCGCTGGTGCCGCATCCTTGTCTTCTCTCCTTAGCCGCAGAGACTGATTGGTAGGGCAGAAGATGGGGAGCGAGGCGAGAGGGAGGGAAAGCGTGTTGTCTTCAGCAGCTTGTAGCCCCGTCATGTATTTCTTTTTCTGCTTCCCTACTAGAGAATCCTAGTGTCTTTTTATTCCTTTGTTAGTCTTGTTTTTATTTTAAATTACGTTTAAATTGGTTATAATTAGACAATGGAATGGTTTACTGTTAGAGCTGAATTTTGGTAGCGTAGCTTTATGTGACTTTCTGTTATACTGGGGCTTACAGATTCATCTATACTTTTAGTGGGTACATGTAGTGCGCTAAATGGTGGTGCATTTCTTGTACCTCTTTACTGTGTATATACATATTTGTATTTCTGTGTTTTTTGCTTCAAAGTGGTGATCAAGCATTTTTATTGAATTGGAAGCTAAACATCAATAATGACACAGCGTGATTCTAAATCATATATTGCACATTTTTTGTTTGCTATCTTCAAAAACTTAGTTATGCTGTATTTTTTTTTCTTTTCTTTGACTCAGAAAATTAATCGTGGTCAGATATTTCTTCTGCATGTAGCAGTGACATGCTCTAAATATTTTTTATACACATTCTTTTTCCGGGTGATTATGTGGGTAATGGGTAGCGGGACCTCAGCAATGAGGCGCTGCACCCACCAGGCTGGCAACTGATTCCCTTCTTTTCATTAGACAGTAAGTAGAAGCTCCGGTCTTCACGACATCTTGCCACTTACCTTTTAATGTATTCAGCATTTACTGTCTTCTCCTGAAATTCCATTGTTTTAACTTTGTGTTGCTGTTGTCCCCCAAATCCTGATCCACATGATCCTTTCAAGAAGTTTTATAACTTGACTTTGCAGTACTGGGTCATGCCTTCTCACTCTAGTGTTGACTTGAAGCAATTTTAACATGTCCTTTGTGAACTGTAGGTTGGGAACCTTCCTCTCAATCTGAAGCCTCGATCGTCCAGACCACCAGTAGTACCTGCCTTGATGACCCTTCCAGTCCCATCCACCCTCCTCACCCTGCACCTAAAAGTGGAATCTATTCTGCTCCTGCACACCTCACCAGTGAAAGTTCCACTGGATTTCCCCTTGGTCCTAAAGAAAGTCTAAGCGATGCTGAAATTAATAGAATTTTGCTTGAAGCAAAATGGCAAGGTGGGCATAGTCTCATGGCATAATCAAATACTAAATTCTCCAATTAAAGTTTATCCAGGTTGAAAGATTTCTTTAAACTTTCAACATTATATCATAGTATAACAATATAATATTTTTTTTCTTGAACGGACTAGAAAGGAGTTTAGTCATTCATGCTTCCTGCATGTGTTGAACATATGCAATGCTAGACTTGAGTCAGTTGGGAACCATGATCCTGATCGGAAGTCTTTCTGTACAAATACATGTATTGCATGATGAACTGCGTTTAGTCTTGCTTTCTCCAACTTCTCTTGAGACAGAAGCTAGGAGCAGTTGCCTAGACAAGTGCCTCATACTTCATATTTCGTTTCTTAAAATTTATCATATTTGTCACTGCTGTTTGTCAACCAATCCCGATCAATCCTGTAGTTCATTCATAATGAGAAATTCCCAAAATTTTCACTGCTTCACTTATTAAATATTTCTTTGTATGATCTGGGGATGTGATCCGTAAAGCAGAAGGCATGAACGCATGACACAGTGACCATCCCACTGTGAATCTTACGGGAGCTTTCTTCTGTCATGCAAAGGATGCAGGCCTCCTCGGAGTACTAAGTGGCTTGGCTGGCCACCAGGTACGGTGAATAGTATGCTGTTAGGAAGTAGCTTCTCACATGCACCTCCACAGGCGACCAGTGTATCATTGATGAGTACACTGTTTCTTCTTAAATGTTTTTTCTTAGACTGAAATTTTTCCCCCCTCTGGTGTTATCATGCAGTGTAATAAGATGGAATAACTTTCTATAAAATTGTTTTCTTTATGATCCATGCGAGGATGTTAGATATTGCACATCAGGAAGTGTTATTGCATGCTCTTATCAGTGTTTTGTTAAGTTTGGAAGCACTTTGAGATTCATGCATGTGGTTTAACTTTTTTCCACTAAACTTCTTCACTCCTTCAATTTTTCTATTCTTGTTTTCCTTTTTCTTTTTTTTTTTTTGTGTGTGTGAAAGCAGTGCACTACACACCCTTTCACCTTTCTTTCATGCAAACAACATAGATAAATTTGTCAACATATATAGAGAATATGAAGGAGGCACTACGTATTCAAAGGCAGAAATTTTTTGAGATTTGGGAAAATGGCTAAATGCTTGATGTTCTGGGACTTCTCATCTTATAATTAAGTTGTGCCAAATTGCTTGTTAGGTTTACTGGCTACTTATTGTTTTATAAAAACTTTAAAGTTCCTGAAACAAAAATTCCAAATCCAATCTGCAGGATGCCCTTGAATTAGGCAGTGGTTATCATCATTTGTAATAACATTGTTTTGAACTTTTTCTCAGATCATCCAGTTCATCCTCCTGCCAGTCGTGGGGACCCCTGGGATTGTGAATTTCCTCCTTCCAAGGGATACATTATCAAGCCAATGAATGGAGTCTTCCAGCTGTATCCCAGTCAAGAAGCTGTAGATCGAGATGAGCCAATAAATTATTCGTACCCTAACTTGGCCACCTTTGTGCAGGATATGAATCTGCTTTGCACTATGATAGCAGATGGACCACTGTAGGTAGCAAAATTAAATTTAAAAAAAAAAAATAATATCTTGAATTAATGTCAATTATATTTATTTGGTCTTACATTCACAGGAAATCATTTTGCTATCGCCGTTTGAGTTATTTGTCATCCAAATTTCAACTTCATGTACTTTTGAATGAAATGAGAGAGTTGGCATCACAGAAAGCTGTACCTCATAGGGACTTCTACAACATCAGAAAAGTAAGATATTTCTGTCATATTTTGTAAAAGGGTTGTCTGGGTTATTTATCAATTTTTGTTCTTTTGTCTTAGCACTTTTGTAACATTCATTTTGCGCTTACTTTTAGGTTGATACCCATATTCACGCAGCATCCTGCATGAATCAAAAGCATTTACTTCGTTTCATTAAGAAAACTCTGAAAAACCATGCAGATGAAGTTGTAACTGTGAATAAAGGACCAATGACTCTTAAGGAGGTTTTCCAGTCCATGAATTTGACATCATATGATCTCACAGTTGATATGCTTGATGTCCATGCAGTGAGTACATCAACATTTCAATCTGAATTTGGGGTTGTTTATCGAACTCCTCATCTCTGGTACGGTACTAATTATACTTGCTTCCTCCGTAGGATCGGAATACATTCCATCGTTTTGATAAGTTCAATGCTAAGTACAACCCAATTGGAGAAAGCAGATTGAGAGAGGTGTTTCTCAAAACTGATAATTACTTGAATGGAAAATACTTCGCCCGTATAATCAATGTGAGGATAAAGTTTTGTCTTCATTTGTAATGATTTGAATACAGTTGCTGACAGTGTTGTCCACTTAATTTTACAGGAAGTTGCCTCAGATTTGGAAGAAAGCAAATATCAAAATGCAGAGTTGCGTCTGTCAATCTATGGGAAATCACCAGATGAGTGGGACAAGTTGGCCACATGGGCCATTACTTATGACGTGTATTCAGACAACGTCCGTTGGTTGATTCAGATTCCACGCTTATAGTGAGTTTATGAACTTCGATTTACTGTTGTAAATAAATTTACTGTGGACACCTTAGTTAATCGGTGTGTCTGATTCTTTTCCAGTGATATTTTCAAATCAAACAATCTCATGAAAAATTTCCAAGAGATTTTGAATAATATTTTTAAACCCTTGTTTGAGGTAACAAATGATCCCAATACCCATCCTGCATTGCACAAATTCCTGCAATATGTTATTGGGTTTGACTCAGTGGATGATGAAAGCAAACCAGAAAATCCTCTATTTGATAAAGATGTGCCTCATCCAGATGAATGGTGTGATGAAGAGAACCCACCTTATGCTTACTATTTGTACTACACTTTTGCCAATCTCACCGTCTTGAATGCCTTCCGCAAGTGAGTGCTAGTGCTATCCTTGCCCTCTTTTTCATGTTGTGTATCAGTACAACCCAAGTATATTTTTTTAACTACTTAAATCTGTTGAATTTATTCAGGGAGCAGGGTTTGAATACATTCGTCTTACGACCACATTGTGGTGAGGCAGGACCCATTCAGCATCTAGTTTGTGGCTTTATGATGGCTGAGAATATTTCACACGGCTTGCTCTTGCGCAAGGTTTGTATCTTCAATTTGTATTAAGTGGATTGGCTTTATTATTTGTACCTCTTGTTTTAAGTTTGTTTGTGTGTATGTTTCAGGTGCCAGTGTTGCAGTATCTTTACTACCTAGCACAGATAGGTATTGCCATGTCACCACTCAGTAACAATTCTCTGTTCCTGAACTATCACCGTAACCCTCTGCCCGAGTACTTGGCACGTGGACTATGTGTGAGCCTTTCCACTGATGATCCCTTACAATTCCACTTCACCAAAGTAAGTTTTATGTAGCCGGAAAAAAAGAACAAGGAATGCTGGTAGTTACTGTGTAAAAATTTGTTATTTGTATCACATCTCTTTCTGTAGGAACCACTGATGGAAGAATACAGCATTGCAGCACAGGTGTGGAAACTTAGCAGTTGTGATATGAGTGAACTTGCTCGCAATTCAGTTCTCATGAGTGGTTTTCCGCACAAGGTAAGTTGCTGCTTTGACAGAGCTTTTAAAATCTGCTTCTGTTGCTTTTGACATCTAAAATAAACCAAGGATTTCATGTCTGAAAACTTCTGTAACAGATGAAGCAGTATTGGCTGGGCCCCAACTATACTAGGGAAGGTGTTGCTGGGAATGACATCACACGTACCAATGTGCCAGATATCAGAGTAGCGTATCGCCAAGAAACACTTTTGGATGAATTGTACAACATTTTTAACGTGGCAGAGAAGGAGGGAGCACTTCAATGACCATCAGCTGGGAGCCGTTTGCATGGTCGTGCCATGCTATTTTGAGGTGCATTGGCGTTTGTGTGGAAAACCCTTTCCATACATTTGTATCGTGGTACTAAGTGTACTGAATTATCTAAGAGTAGTGGTTACATTGTTGTAGATTTAGAGTTGATCTGGTAGACGTCATTTTTTACTAAACTATAGAAGTACTTAAATGTAAAAAGTCAGTTTATAGCTAGCTTTCCATTTATTGTGTTGTTTAGGAGCTATTTTAATAATAAGAATCATCAGCAGAATACAGTGTTGCAGAGCAGAGGTGTAACAGACTTGTTTCTTACTTCTAATCTATAGGGTAACACTTCTTGTTGAACCATTGAGGGAAGACCATATTGAACATAGGTTCTTGTACCTTCCGTAATAATAAACTAATAAAAATAATTATGTATCCTCTCAAGAAGCCTGCAGCATCTAGACCATGGTGATCATCAAATTGTGATTTGTGAGTGTTTAGAGACATAAGACATCTCTATTGTTAACAGATTATGTTGTGAAGGAAAGAATGTCTGTGATCGTGGTTTGAGTTTGTCATAAATTTTTAGAAAAATTATATTATGTTTGTGCCCATTCTTTGAAGTGGTGCATGTGTTTGATGTATGGATCAGAATTTTATCCAGATTACCACCACAATTAAATGACATTGTGTATCATGTCTAATTATTACCAGTAATTATTTATTTATTTTTAAACAACATGCATGATATGTTATTGTAAAAGATGGCTTTTGTGCAAACTTTTTGGTTAAAAATAAATATTTTCTATGTTTAATCCTTGCTTGACTCTTGTTTTCATTTGACCATGACCCCAAAAATGAGAACTATACAACACTGTCTGAAACACGTTTACGTCTTGAGTGGCTGAGTGACCATTCACCTTTGTCACCCTATTAGCCTTGAGGTTTGTCGGTCTTTCTTGTTGCCGGGGTGGTAGAGGGGTGAGGTGGAGGGGGCGGAGTAGAGCGGGAGAGGCCCCCCAGCTGGATTTTGCGATCGCGTCTATGGCCGACATTCAGGCTTTGTTTTGTGGGTTGCCTACCCCGTCTAGGAGAGGAGGTTAACCCCTTAACACCCCCTTCTCCCTTTTCCCCTCTTGGTGCGCACCTGTCCCCTACCACTCTGACCCGCCGGTCAACGCTGATTGCCTAGCTTCTCATAATGAACACTCAGCTTCCCAAGGCACTGTGTTAGGGGCTGTTCACATATTACGTCACGCTTTTTTGGCCAATATTTTTACCCCACCCTCCCTATTGTCACGGGGCTAACCTAACCTTTCCATGCATGTAAGATAGGGCTGTCACGCTTGACGCGGACCCCCCTCCCCCTGTAAGTGTGACGTAATATGTGAACAGCCCCTTAGCAGCCCAACACGAACCCAGTGATCAGTAGAAATCTCATGCAACTCCATTTGGGATCCACATGAATAGACCTTTGCTCCGCTGCTCTAAAGTGGCGGAATTCAAATCCAAAGTGGAACCGAATTTACTCGCACTACAGCCCTATGACTTGGACTTCCCTGCCTCTTTCACATTCGAAATTGGCGCTTAAGTGTAGAGTGTATGTCGCCTTCGGTGCTGTCAGTTTCCGCCGCCAGAGTGCTCTGGTAATTGACGTAAACATCCTGGTCAAACATCGAGCCTAATTTCCTAGAGTTGAGGAAATTCCGATTCCGATGTTTCTACTATCATTCGT
Organism: Odontothrips loti; assembly: GCA_038380765.1. Classification (NCBI taxonomy): domain Eukaryota; kingdom Metazoa; phylum Arthropoda; class Insecta; order Thysanoptera; family Thripidae; genus Odontothrips; species Odontothrips loti. Next base: position 19,327,203 of record CM076245.1, read on the forward strand.
GGCTGCTTAAAATACTGAGCAGACGCGGATCATCATCAGATATTGTTCTTTGTGCAGGACCTGAGTGCTGCACTAGCGAATCATCATCACGCCCATTGAGACTAAGGTTAACCTCTAGGAGGTTAACCGTTTTGTCGTAATAATTTCAACCACCAGGATTGAGCCAGGTAATGAAATCTGATATTTCACTTATTTTATTTTGAATTCCTCGGGTATTCTTTTACTCATCCTGATTTTTTGCCCTTTGTACCTTGCTCTTATCATCTTATCAGATGAGAAATGTATTAACCCATATCCCATCTGAAGAGCCTCGTCATTAAATAATGTTAATTTCCCCTTTAAACTTCCAGTTAAAATGCCTGCAATTATTATAGAAAGACAGGAGTGTAAGGAGGAAATGTGGAAAGCTTTGAAACGTCATATAGTTAGAAGCCGCCAAAAAAAAAAAGAAGGTAAGTGTGTTTCTTGATTTTAACCTCATTCAGTAAACTTTACCTTACATTAATTAATTGTAGGAGTTTAAATTTGAAATTCTGTTCATTATTTCTATTTCAGAGCTGGAAGAAGAAGAAGCTGAAGAAAGAATACGAAAGTTACGAGAAGAACAGTACCAGAGAGAAAGAATGACGTTAGGGGAGACACGGACACAACTGCGGAACCTGGAGGTCCACTTGTCGAAGCTGAGAGATGACAAACATATATTATTTTTGCAACTAAAGAAAGTACTTAATGAAGAAGCAGCAAGCCGTAACCGTCGTGAAAAAATGCAAACCTGGTAATTAATTTCTCAGTTTATCTTTCCTGCTTATAGTAGCAGATTGCTGCTCACAGTATGGATCCTAAACACTTATTTTGCCAGTCTTTTGCTATTTAGATTTTGTATCAAATTTTTCTTGCAGTATTGACCCAGCCACACCATACCAACTCATGCCGATGAGCTCAGCTGCCAGTGGTAATGCTGGACATCAAGGTCAAATCATCATGCACAATCCTCCGACAGCACTTCCACCAAGGCACATGTACAAAGTAGGGCATGTACCGGGTGATGTTGTATCTTCTGTAAGTTCAACTAAAAACATTTGCCCGAGTTGGGTATTCTGTCGAATATTTGTTTATTTTCATTTTACCTTTTGATTTTACTTTTCAGCAAGGTAAGATTCCTCTTCCCATCAGTTTCTCATAAAAACTATAAGTAACTGGAAAGAAACTAGGGTTCTTTCTGAGGTAAGACAAAGAAATCTGCCATCAGAGAAATATCAAGACGATGAGTGGCATATTACAGATAGCAGGTTTTCCCCCTGGAGTTAGGTAAACCCATAATTGATTTATTTACCCGTATCTTTTTATTGTATGAAATTTTCTTTCAGAAGTTGTTGAAGACAGTCGACGAGGACTCGGCGAATATGGTGGCCGTGCAGTTCTGTGGAACAGTAAGTGTCTTTTGTGCTACAAGTATTGTGTGTGGTCGGGTGCTTGTAACTGTGATTCTCTCCCTCTCAGAGAGCCAGTCGTTCAGCACGACGGCGGCGCCAGGCTTTCACCCGGGCCTCCACCCGGGCAACATGTACTCGCCGCACGCCGTGCCCACGGTGGTGCCCACGCCCACCCACCACGTCGTGTCCGTCTCGGCCGCGTCCACCATCACCACCGCGGAGCGGGAACGGGAGCGTGACAGGGAGCGCGAGCGGGAGCGGGAGCGAGAACAGCGCGAGCAGCGCGAGCGGGAGCGAGAGCAGCGGGAGCAGCGCGAACGGGAGCAGCGAGAGCGCGAGCAGCGGGAGCGGGAGCAGCGGGAGCGCAGCAGGGAGTTTGAGCGCGAGGAGACGCCCGTCAGCAAGCCTGGCCCCGGCCTGGGCCCCCAGCCCGGCCACGTGCAGTTCATCCAGACCAGGCCGCCGTCGCACTCGCTTGTTTGTAAGTAGAACAGAGCAGAGGTTTCTGTTGCCCGTGCTGGTGAGGTGAGCTAACGGCCTGTGCCCTGCCCTGCCCTGTGTTGCCCATAGATCCAGCCACGGACAAGTTCTACATCCCGTCGCGGCCAGCTACCCATGTCCCCATCCATGGCGGGGCCATCCCTATTCAGCAGCTCCAGGTACTTTGCCAAACTGATCCCTCAACACAGTGATCCGTGCCGTTCCCTAATACACTGCGTGGCCGTGTCTCCAGGTCCAGGGCGTCAAGACGGGCAGCATAACTAGTGGGTACCCGGTCCGGTCTCCGGCGCCCCCGCCCACCAGCCAGCAGCACGCCTCGCCCCACTCGTCCCCGCAGCCCCCGCGCGCCACCACCTTCCAGACGCCGAGCTCTATCCAGCAGGTGGTACGTGACTTCGTGACTGTGACGTAACGTGATGTTACTGTTGCACACTGCATCCCCTTACCTCTACCCCGTACCCGTGTTGCAGACGCTCTACCCGCAGCACCGAATCATCAACCTGCCTGCCGGGCCGCCCCTCCTGCAGAGTCACGGCAGCCACGGCCACCCGCTGAGTGTGGGGCACGGCCAGCATGGCCAGCACGGCCAGCACGGCCAACACGGCCAGCCCAACCCAGTCACGAGCCACCCGCCACCCCACTCGTCGAACCACACCAACCACGTAGTGAGCCACACCTCCAGCCACCACGGCGGCCACCACGGCAGCCACTCGAGCCTGGCGCCCAGCCACCCGCACCCAGGAAGCCACCCCAGCAGCCACCCGGGCAGCCATCCCAACAATCACCCGGGAGGCCATCCTGGCAGTCACCCGGGAGGCCACCCTGGCAGTCACTCTGGCAGCCACTCTGGCAGCCATCCTGGCAGCCACTCTGGCAGCCATTCTGGCAGCCACCCTGGCAGCCACCCAGCAAGCCATCTGAGCAGTCATACGAGTCATCCGAGTCACTCTTCCAACATCGTGCTGAGCGGCCACGGTAGCCTTAACAGCCACCCCCATCAGTCCATTCAGTCCATCCAGACCATCGGGCACTCATCGGTGCTGCACTCATCGCACCAACCGGTACGTGTGGGAGTGAACTAACATGCTCCTCTTTGCAGCATTCTGGTAGTCTTGAGTCACATTAAATCAGACGGCCTAGGCACAGTGTGCTCAGATTTCTTTCTGATGACGTTTTTGACAATTTCAGATCCATGTCAACGTTTCCCAGGGGCACCAAGGGCACCAAGGACTCCAAGGACCACCTGGCCGGTTCACCATATCAAGCATGCCCCGAGAAACGTAAAAGTTGTAATCATACTAAGATCGTTTGTTATGTGTGCTTTGCCTGTACCCATGTCTGTGTATGAATCTGTTAAATTTTGTACAAATTTGATTTTATTAATTTTGTTAGCCAAAAATCTGTATAAATTCTGTAAATTTAGTCATTTTGACTAATGTGTAGAGTTTTATTGCTGCATGAATTATTTTTGGTTTTGGCCCTTTGCATCGCATCATGTGTCGTACTATACCCAGTTAGGGGACGTTCATAAACTACGTGACCAACTTAAGGGTGGGGGGGGGGGTCAGCCGATGGTCACGAGCCTATCCTTACTGCTTGTTAAGGTTAGGTTAGCCAGGTCACGAGAGAGAGAGGGGGGGGGGGGGGGGGGCATAAAGTGGCCGAAACCGGTCACGTTTTTAAACGTCCCACGACCTACCACTTTCTCTACCCTAATATCATAGAATTCATCCATCTCTCTTCACCTTGAAGGTTCATATAAAGTGAGAACAGCCCAAGTTTCTTGTAGTGCTTTATTCAACAAGTCAATCAACACAGAAGAAAATAAACAACAGTTACATAACTTTTCAAACATTAGCCAAACTATAACTTTAAGAGTTACATTTTGAATGAGCATATTTTTAACTTCAATGTTTTCTACTCATAGAATACAGTTCTATACTGACAAATATTACATTTCATAGTTATTAGTATCATATTTCATTAAAAACTATATACATGATCAACAAACTTGCAATTGCCTAAGTCACAGTATATAAATTTCATTCAATATACAGTGGCTCTGTCGAATAATCAAAATGGAGTTTCTTGTATTTCAGGTACGGTGTGGAAATATGCATAGAGGATGCATACAGAGTAGGTAAAATCACATTCCCCATCATCAAAACAGATCACCCTATCCAAAACCCACTTGACCTTTTGAGAGATAATAATTCACAAGGTAATATTCTGATCAGGACTATCAAAAGTCAGTCAGGAAGTGCTGGATACATTTCATAAAAATAAACGTAGCACCAATTAAAACTACATAACAGTCATTTGGATACAATATATCACAGTGAAATACCACACTGTACTACACAACTCCACTCATCAGTGTATTTGATCGAAAACTCAGTGCTTACAAGTGCTCCATGGAACATGACTTGAAGAAAGAAACATAATACTTTGGAAGTCAGATGCTGCAACACATTTTTAACAATACTGTAACAGACTCACAAAAATTCTGTATCCTCAAGTTGATGCTGAAGGTTGGAGTTGGGCTGCTGTAAAGGGTTTCGGACACCTTGCATCGTCATGGGTGACCTGTATGTCTGCTGTTCGAAGAATTTAGAGCAACAAGGATTATTATTCATGGAAAAAAGAGAGGGAAACCATTGAAACCAATCTCAAGAAAAATTGAGAGCAAATACCTGCTGCAGAAGCATTCGTAACCCTGGATTATTTGGTCGCACCATTCTTTGCTGTGGAGCCATTTGTTGCTGAGGCATGGGTGGCTGTTGCTGTAACTGTTGCTGCATACCCTGGGGCATTAACTGTTTCTGATGTTGCAATTGTTGGAGTTGTTGGAGTTGTTGGAGTTGCAGCTGGGCTCTCAGTCTGCCTTGATCGTTCTAGAATAGACATAAATGTCGTTACAAGGAAAGTCAACCAATTCAATCAAAACCAACCAGGATAGTGATATCCCTATGCTAGTTGTACACCATTTTGAACTTACATCAGGCCCTTGCTGACCTTGGCCCATGTCTAAGTTTGATTGCATCTTTTGCTGATGCATCTTCATATTGAAAAGCTACAACAAGCAAAACAGGTTTCATTTTCACATTTTGAACTATTGATGTGTTACCGGTAATGTTAGGTTCGCCCGCAAACCTAAGATTGCCGGGGCCATTCCGGCAATCTCAGCTGGACGCTTATTATTGTCGGGGAAAAACGGCAATCTTGGGTGAAATAAAAAAACAAACGACATTGCCTAAAATGCACTCGGCAATTGCCAAGGCAATCTTAGGTTTGCTGTTGAACCTTACATTACCGGTAACAGATGCAATTTAAAATTATGAGAAAGCCTCTGAAGCAGATGTAGTTAAAAATTTTGATTGGTTTTGATACCTCAAGCTGTTTCAGCTGCTGCTGCGTGTCCTGTCCCTGTACTTGCACTTGTCCTTGCATCTGAGGATTCATGGGTCTCTGCATTGGATTCATCATACTTCGCACCATAAGATTACCAGCAGGTCCTGCTTGAGGACCAGCACCAGGGCCTTGCATTCGCATGCCTACATTTCCATCAACACCCTGTGGAAAATTAAAATCAACTCAAAACACTTCAAAGCCATATCCAATAGGTTGGACCTTTTATCTGCTCCTTTAAAATCAAGAACATGAGTTCTTTCCACAATCTTCCACATTAGTCCATGGTTTCATGCAGCATTGGTGGAATAGAAATGAAATGAGAGACAATACACATTTCTCATAGAACTTGTACTAATTTTTTAGAATCAGCACAAACCTGCATGCCAACAGGGTTTTGGGTCCCGCCCAGTACTGTGACCATTGGGCCAGGGCCAGGGCCCAACCCTGGACCTGTGTTGTTCACCTGTTGTCCGAGTGTTGGGCCGCTAGGACCAGAAGCCGAAGCAACATTGACATTCTGTGTGATTTGGCCTCCAACCATAGCCATTTGGTTTGTCTGAGAAATCATCATCCCCTGTTGAGCTTGCTGGGCCTGTTGCTGAGCTTGTAGGATTTGCTAGAAACAATATAATTACATAAATATAAAATTTACATGCGGTCACTTCCTCACTGTGTTCTTATTTATACCTTGTTGCCTTGTTTCTGTCGTTGGATCAAGCTACGTAACTTATCAACAAAACCTGTTTGGTCATTTGGGATAAAACCAAAAAATGACCGTCTATCATGTTGATACAGCAGTATCAGAACTTTGATATCACAGGTGTTATTTGCACTTGTGAAATGAACACAACCAGCCTGAAACGTAGGAATGTCACTACATTAACATCTACAGATGATTATGAATGACAAATGACAGAGACCATTGGAGCCAAAATTATGTTTAGGGAGCTTTCAATTTCCTTGGCATGAAAAACATGCTACTTTATGAAAATCATATGTTTACAGTAGATTTAGAATACTGTACAAGCATGCATTAGCATATCAGCATGTCTCAATATGTCACAAACATAAAAAGTCACTTTTTCTTTTACAATATTATTTGGATTGGTCTGATAAATGTGTCAAAGAGTACTCACATATCCCTGATTCAAAGTTGACACCAAGTTCTCTAGTGCCTCACAGGGCTGGGGAATAAAAGACACAGATTTGGAGTTTTTCAGGTATGGACCGCCAATGCAACTAATAATGGTTTTGGGCATTAACTGCATGAGAAGTTTCTGTGGCCATGTCTCGTAGGACCTGCAAGAAATCTCAAATTAAGGGGAGAAACTCAATGATAACATTTCTCATTGCAACAAATGAAACATACAGTCCAGGGAGATCCTTGGTGGCTATGGAAACTTGACACTGAACTTGTCTTGACATTTTGGATTGATTTGGAGGGGTAATTTGTTTGCCCTTCTCAGCCCATTCTAGCACTCCACTCCAAATAATTTGTCTGCTCTGCTGCTGTGCATCAGACATGGATTGTTGTTGCTGTTGAGCTTGCTGTTGAGCTTGCTGCTGAGCTTGCTGTTGTTGCTGAAGTTGCTGCTGCACCTGTGCTTGCTGCTGAGCCTGTTGTGTGGAAAAGTTAGCCAGAACATATTTTCACTCTGAGACTGAGAAACTTAAGAAAGAAACTTATGCTTCTGTTCTCCACCCATCATAGGAGAATTCAGAGAATATTAATACCTGCTGTTGTGGGGTGGGTCCTTGTGGACCTGGAGTTCTCTGCCCCTGCTGGGCTTGAGCTACAAGTAACTGGCGCATCTGCTGCTGCTGCTGTTGTTGTTGTTGTTGTTGTTGTTGCTGCAGACCTGTTAAACATTTGGAAACAATCATAAGATACAAAATGCTCAATTAACATAGAACAGTATTACTGTTCACCGCTCGCCTCAAGACCTTACCAAATTGATTGACCCCTGGTCCGATGGTGGTAGGCGGCTGAGTGAGCTGAGCAATCAGAGCAGAGGTCTGCTGCTGAGGCACCTGTGACTGTGGCACCTGCTGGGAGGTTGGGGGTCCAGATCCAGAATACAACTGCCCCTGAAAAAAGTACAAACATTGTCTTCGAAAAATCGCCACCACAAAAACACAACAAGCAAGCTCACACCAGCAATTGAATTTAAAGCTATGCCCTACTAATACATTGGTATAAAGATCCTTTTATTTAAAAAAAATATTTAAAGCTTTGTTTAATTCTGCATACCTGCTGCATCAATTGGGGACGTGTCTGATTCGGCATTCTCCACTGAGCTCTTGGATTAGCTAATGCACCTCCAACCAAGGGGTATCCGGGAGGCTGCTGCTGAGGAAAGGGGGGTCTGGGCCCTGTTCCAGTAACCAAATTGATCTGCCCAGTCTGCTGTGACTGCTGTTGTTGCTGTAACTGTTGTTGCTGCAGCTGTTGCTGTTGCAACTGCTGCTGTTGCTGCAGCTGTTGTTGTTGCAGTTGTTGCTGTTGTTGCAGCTGTTGCTGCTGTTGTATGTGCTGCTGACCTGGCTGCTGGATTTGGGATATTGTTGCTTGCTGAGATTGTTGTTGCTGCTGAGGTTGCTGCGTGTTCCCAGGCATTAAGCCCTGTAAAAGAGAGCAAGTAATCATCACAAAACTTTGCACAGGAAAGGTCACACATGTCATCCTCAGTAAGCCTAGGTAAAGTGTGTAAATGCTAAAAAGTCCATCAAAGTGCTATGCAAATGTGAAGTCTGTGATACCAATGTCATCACGCATGTCAAACAGCTAGCTCACCTGAGACGTTTGCTGGTTCCCTCGAAACAAATTCTGTCCGGTCATGATGGGTTGTTGCTGTTGACTAATAGCTACTGCTGTACTCACACTAGCTGCCACACTTGTTATTGGACTTCCAACATTTGGGAGTGGGCTGGCCAATGAAGGTATTGACAGAGAAGCGGGAGAAGGAGGTATTCCCTGGTTTGAGGCTTGAGAATGGGGAGGTGTCTGTTGGGTTGAGTTAGGTTGTCCAGCTTGCCCTGGTGTCAGGGGAGCCCCCTGCTGGCTAGGTAAAGGTAACTGGCTTCCAACAGGTGGGTTTGGACTAACTGGTCTTTCCTGAAGGCTGGAAAAATATGGCAAATTTGCTTATTTTCCATTTCTGAAGAATTAAAATATTACAAGAATATGTTTTCATGTGTTTTAGGGTACCTGAATCCCTTCAGAAGGACTAAATGCCGAGGATCTTTGGCATAATTTTTGGTTTGAGATAACTGGAGGTCTCCACCAGCCAGTTCATACAGTTTGAACAGAGCTGGTATTTTCCGAGGAGAAAGTACAGATAGATTGACACCGCTCTGAAAGAAACATTAATTATGATAGAAAGTACTTCAGTTTACTCTCATGGCCCAGGAAAAAGCAATACAACTGACATTAAAATACAACTGGGTACCTCCAGGAAGACTGAAGCAAGTTGATCTACTGTTTTCCCACATAAATTTGGAGATTCCATTACAGCTAATTGGTAAGGAGGAGAATTACAAATAAGAATGCAGTGTTTCTGGACTACTCCTCCACTGTCTCGCTTGAGTTGCAGGTCTTCAAAGCACTGAACTGCTGTAGCCAATCCTTCAGCAATGTTTGCATGAGCTTCACCTTTTCCACCAACCATTCTACAATAGAGAAGAAAATAACATGAGTTTTAAACCAGCCATGTACAGACTTCTTTTTTATTTGTGATTAAAAGAAATTAGAGATCTTACTCAATTGAGTCCAACATCATAAGCAGTTTTTTTGGGTTAGAGAATGGTCCGAAGCTCTCACTGCTTGGACAAGGTAAGCAATCTGCTGCATGATAAACAACAAGTCCATATAAAACACTTTGGCTCTGCAAAATTTAAATATGACTTGAATTAATTTGAGAACATTTGTCTAGATGGTCTAAGGCAGAAACAAACAAAGTGCAAGCCCAAAACATACCGTACCTCATTGGAATCCCATTCATCTACTTTGGTCTGACTGAAGTACCTGACAGACAAATATATTTTATGATATAAAGGAAATGGTCATATAAACTGACATTATAACCAACAAATAAAAACTTACTGGAGTGCTGGTATTATATAATTAGTTTTCAGATCATTTAAGTAAGCACCATTAACTGCCGTTCCTTCCACAACAAATAACACGTCCGCTTGAGGATCTTCTGCAGTACCAGGAACCATAGTGTCTCTGCAGTAAAAATGAAGATTTGGAACAAGAATTAATGACAGATAGGCCTAATTAACTAAAGAATATGATGGTTAGCAATGATTCAGGTAAATCAACTAGTTAATTGAAACAATCCAAGGCAATAGACAACGCGTAAAAATTAACTTTACGGCGATTCAATGATTGAAACACACCACGATTGGTTGTCCCAGTTAACACAAAAACCCACGATTTCAAAACAACAATAAAATGAATAGCGGTCGGTAAATAACAATTTATCAAGCAGGCATCACATGGGCCTTTTACAAACCTTGATTACGCTGCTCTTTATGTAGTGTTTGTCTTTGCAGCAGATTAAGTGTATCACTTGTTGGCAAGTTGTTTATGCCATTTAAGGTTATGTTGACCAAGGTACGGTGAAGGCCTTTGAGAAAACCAAACTTCACACTTGGTACCGGTAGCGCGAAATTTAAAGGCGTACAGAAAGAGTTTTTCCTACACCAGTTTTTCGCGATCATTCAGATTTTCCTACATCCGACCGATTCGACTCTCTCATTCCTAGTTTGCAAGCTATAACAAGTATGTAAAACACTGAGAGGGTTCTGAATGTAATAAATTCCAACAATGTATCAACAATGTTTGAGTTTTATTTATTTGAGTTATTTCACATGTTGCACATCATGGACATGAACAATAATGATTATGAACTGTGCATAGGCCTCTCCAACTTGCAGGACACTTGGCTGACAAAATGCAGAATCCTATGCATATTACAATTTGGCTGAGAATTTACTTACTACAGTAAAAAAATGTATACATACAACTAAAAGATCAAATTTCACCAACTAAGAATATAAATCAGTCCATCAGGGATCAGGGTTTGCACAAGAATATTCAATAACTTGTGCCAGCACTTAGCCATAGTTCATGTGACAGACCAAATGACATCAGTACGTGATCTTATACCTCTAAATCTGTTGGGTTTTAGAAAGCAGTAGTGCAGGCTTAAAACACTACTGATTTCCAGAAAATCAAACTAAGTCATCTTGAAGGGGGAATTTTCATAAATGAATAGGCTGATGCAGTAAATAATAAATGAATTGTGATGAAAGTTAAACAAACTTCAGCGGCAGTAAAGTCATTATTACATTAATAGGGGAGACTCACATTACACACACATCTGTTGTGCCTCACAAATGAAAAGAAAAGCAAGAAATTGAGGAGAGAGTATCTTGTCAAGTACATGTTGAAAGTGTCATGTCACCATATGACTGAAGCATGGAATGTACATCTGCAGTGTTACTATCAATAATATCACTTTGTCTACAAAATGTTATGACATTTTTGACCTCATACAAAAAGAACAGACGATTTTTCAAAACACAGGCAAGGAGAGAATTACATAATGACGTAATCATTTTAAAAAAAAAGAACAAAACAGAGGGTAATATTGTACTATGTTATAGGAAGATCAGCATTTAATTTTTACAGAATATGCCTTAGTACACAGCCATAAGAAGCAGTAAAAATAAGACAAAGACAGCCAATGGTCTTAAAACAGAAAAGTGCATATTTTGATATTCAGCTTGATACATTCTTCATATTGCTAAGTTTCAGAATTGACTAGATACAAGAACATTGAGTATGAAAGTAATAATAGTCATTCTCATAAATAGTCGATCCCATATAAGACAATATAATGCCACCTTTCACTTATTATGAATGTCTTCATGCATTATTTAGAGATTAGGAGCATCCTCTAAAAAAGTGATTACAGAAGTCTATAGTAGACCTAATATATAGTTGCAAAGCAGAAGTTGAAAGAGAAGAAATACTATTTAGCTCAGCCCAATGCTACAAAAAGCAAGGCAGGTTATGACAGATATCCTACTGACGAGTAGGACTTAGGGTTGTCATAGTACTTGTCCCGAATAATTAAGCTGTATTTTAAGGCCTCCTGTACCACTGCACATAGCATCACTTCTACTAGCGTTCATATTACCAATATCAATATTCTATGCAAGAAAGCAGCAGAAGTACACCTATTAAAGTAATCCCTGAATTATTGTCAAAGAATCAAACACTTGACTGCTGAGAATGGTTAAAAGCCCTTTACAGTGTGTGAAAATTTATTACAGACAGATAGACCATTTGTATATGTTCTGAGAAAGCCAAAGCTTCACTATTCTTCTATCACACACAATAGCCTTTTGAAGCATAGAAACTGCAAATGAGAAATGAAAAATAAATAAAGGAACCCTTTCTTAACACTTACTTTTTTCTTCTATTGGTAACTAAAAGTCTATGAAATACTTCACATTAAAATTATAACACCTTCAATAAAGAATAATATTGTCACAAAAAATTATCTCAAAATCACTTAAATAGCCGCATTTTATGTCCAGATGAGAATTGAGCAGTTTAAATGTTATATTTCAATACCTGTCTTTGTCACAATTTTTCACACTTCCTTTGATACACATGTGACAGCAGGTACAGATTACCAACATGTTGGCATGATTTATAAGGGAATTGCATTTAGTATGTTTAAAAAGTCTAATTGATGATGTGGCGTAGTATCAGTCAGCAGCAAACATTACATTATTGCTGGGACTTTACATGACTAGGACTGGATATTTGCAGTCTATTATTAAACACATAGTTGCAGTTAACATAGGGCAAGAAAAATTTGAAATACTACATCATGATAATGACTTCTTAGATACAGTCAAATTTGATGTTCATATCTCTTTGCGAGAAGAAGGGGCACAGGTGTAGGCGACATTCTGAACAAAATACAGTCAATTCATGAAGACAAAGTAACAAACATGCTACATAGAACCAACCACAACACAGAAACTACATTGTCAAGGTACATAGGAAAGAAAAAATTACCTGGGAATTTGAAAATTGAGTTTGATTCATTGTCTTTTTCTTTTTAAATGTGGTTGGCTAAATGTGATGTATATTTTCACTACACATGCCCCTCTTCCGATTTTAATTTAATAACCACCCAGGGTTTCTCAGCTATGCTACATTTATAGAACATCTTATAAAATCACTGCAGTTCATTAGGTCCATTTCATAAAATGAATTACTAGGTCATAAATTAAAAATATCAGAAGTTCATCTTTCTTACAAATTAAGACTTCCTTAAAAAGCACAATATAAATCTAAGCAATACACAGCCAAAATAAGAAGCACAGGTAATGTGCCAAGTTCAAAGGAATTTCAAATGTACTAAACACAGAGCACATGGACCAAAGTCTCAAACTAACATGTTTATAAAATCACTTTATATGATAAAAGAATAATCCATAACAATGAAAATGTTGGTGATATGAATGGGGTGACTAGGGAGCAGGACATTTTACCTGCCAATCATGAAATAATTCCATACACAAATTGAAACCTACAAAATACCATTTGGTAGGAGGAGGTTATGTCAAAGTTATAATGACTGAGGAGAAGATGCTGACCCAAGCAAAGCCACAGGAAAGTGCTTGATGTGGGTGGGCCATTGTGCCGACAATTGGAAAAACTTGACCCCAGACCATTCTGTTCCATCGATGCTCACTGAAAACAGGTAGATGGTAAGCTTCCATCATTTAAAAAGCAGATTCCATTCAAGCATGTAATAGATTTAGATGTACCTCTGAGAGGGATGTTGTGAATCTTTGGAGAACATATAAGCCTCGAAACACCATCCACTGACTGATTCTTTCCTGCTTCGCTTTCTCTCTCTTTCTCCTTCTTTTTTCCTAATCTCATGACTGGAAAATAAGTAGAGGATGTGTCGTTAGATAATGCAGGAGAATGAAGTTCAAACCAGGGGAAAGCAACCACGTACGAGGGCCTGGTTCCATGCGGTAGCGCTCTAATATATTCAAATTATCTTCGAAACTATTGATCCGATTCGCTCCGCGTTGGTTTCATTCGATAGGGGAGTACGTTTTACATTTGGTAGGAAACTTATATTTCTAGTTAACTCATATTAACTGCGTATAATGGTCAATAATTCATGCTAAATGGCAAATCTCTGTGAAAACGCAGAATCATGGACAAGGTTTGCGACCCTTATAACTCACAAAGGACAAGTGAAAATTCATATATCGATGCATATTAGCAAATTCCAAGGCATAACCTGTGCTAATATCTCAAGTGCAGGTCTAAAGCACAGCTGGCCTCATATGAAGTATTTGCGTAAAATTTCAGCTTGCTACCGCATGGAACCAGGCGCTTTGACGCTGTTGCCACCCCCTGTTCAAACAGTATTATGGACATGATACATTAAATGGAAGTCTTACTCTTTTGTTTTTTTTCCTTGGTGCAATAATTTAGAAACAAATATTGCTGCTGCAACCACTGTTGCTGCTGCTGAATTTGTTGAGGAGTAAAGGATGGAGGAAATTCGCCTGAAGGTGGAGCCCTTGCAACTTGCAGTGAACGAAAAGCCATCTTGAGAGTAGACTTGGACGAATCTGGCTTTGCAGGTTTTCCTGATGAACCTTGAGGTGTATCTGCTGGTCGACATAGCCAATAATCAAGCTGTAACTCTAATGGCTCTGGCTGCGGGCATTCCCTAAGAATTAAAAAATTAAGAGACTGTAAGAACCCACTTATGTTGCATAAAAGGGAGAGAATATCAAAAAAACAAAAAATCATACCGAGGAGGACCAATGTAAATACTATTAATATTGGGAGAAGATGGAGGAGTAATACGTTCCCCTTTCCGATCATTTGGTATCACAGACATCTGTTGGTTGGTTGGACCTGCCGGCGACCCAGCTGGACCAAATTGAGAATGTGATGGTGGAGAACCCGATATCACAGATGATGAATTTTCTTCCAGATCTACAGATGCAGATAAAGCTGCCTCCTGAGAACCAAGTCTCACCTCCTACAGATGCAATAAATTGTCAGAATGTCTTTTATCACAGAAATCACAATATGTCAGATCAGAATTACACTCATACTCACATTCATAAATGGAATAAATATTTGGGAAGATTCTTCATCTGAACTGTAAAACAAGAGTATTCTTGATTATTCAAAAAGAAATTGAAAGGTGCATGACTCCAGCCAAATATATGAAGTACTTGACTGAATGGACATTAGGGGTCGTACCCATATTACGTGACCTTATTTGGGGGGGGGGGGGGGGGTCAAAGCCAAATACTACGCCCTATCTTAAATACATGGAAAGGTTAGGTTATCCACGTCACGAGGGGGGGGGGGGGTCAAAAAGCGGTCCAAAATCGGTCACGTAATATGGGTACGGTCCCTTAGCAATAAGGCAGCAGCACATTTGCAGACTGTCAAATACAATATAGAATATAGAAGGCTACAAACCTCTTTTCTTTGTATGTTAGCATTGCTTCAGCCACGGGAAGATGCAATAATGAACCAGAAGTATTGTGGAGGTACCGAGAAATGCGCCCCACCACCTCTTGCCAATCTGTTTTGCACAATTCTACTCTCTCAGCCCTCTCCACAACCTCTCGCCATGCATCACCCCCAAATGCAGACGCATAATTCGTATCCAGTGAACATAAATACCGTCCAAGCCAGCTTCCACCTGCAGCATACACCAAGTATCAGTTGTTTCAAACACAAATTTGAATTCTGATCATACAGACAAAAAGCAACCAATCGATGGTAAAATGACTCGTCCTTGGTTTGTGTAAAGATTTTTTTCTGGATCAAGTAAATCCTCAAAGCAAATTAAGTTCATATACGTCTTCAAAATAAAGTATACTTACCAAGAGGAACAAATAGAAAACGAAGATAATTTTGCCATTCTGGCGGTTTAAATGATAGCTGTTCCACATAGCACCTCAACACAGAATGCACAAAATGATCTCCGCCAATTAACAACACCCTTAAAGGGGTAGGAGCTTTGGCACTTGAGTTGCAGCTAAATGAGAGATTAAAATTTCAGATCAACTGATGAAAGCAGTTCAAGGCAGATTGCCTATATTAATGATCAATGTAGTAAATTTACTTACAACTTCTGAATTTTCCCTATGAGACAATTTACAGCTGCTCTAACATCTCCCATTCCAGCTGTTCCCACAACTTTGTGTTGCCAGTCTGCCATTCGATTTGCAATGGCAGTACCACCTATTTCAGACACACTGACTAAAACAAGGTGATCAGGAGGTACATCATCTGCAGGTAATATTCTGGAAAGCTGTTCCAAGAGGATTTTGCGGGGCTGGATATATGCAACATAACAAATAGAATAGATAGTAAGACCCTGAACTTTTTAGTTAGAAGGAAGAAAATTACTGTATACATTACGGAAACCAACCTCACTAGGTGTTGTATCCCCTGATGCATTACTATTTGCTCCATTGATTGAACGATTCTGGTGTTCGCCGAAGCTTACCACACTGAGTTGCTTTTTGGCTTTAAGTCCACTGGAATTTCGGTCCCTTGCAAATAATTTGCTTTTACGGTCCCTTTCTCTTTCACCATCCTAGTAATAGTAAGAATGGATAGTGATGTAAAGCAAGCTTATTGTATATAAATTAGAAAAACATATATTACAAGAAGAGATCATTTCATTACTTGTTTTGGAGGGGATGATGCTGGTGGAGGTGGGTCACTGGCTTCATGATCTGTCCAATTATCTGGATGCGAGTCAGAATCCGCCTTTTTAGAACTTTCATCACTCAAGCGGTCTCCTGATTTCTCTAAGCACAAAAACACAGATTATGTGGTAACAAGTAAATATCATGGCACAATTTTAACTAATGTATTGGCAAAAGAAGAACAGAAGGCAGAAGGAAAAGGAAACTCAAAGGAACGAAGTTTTGATTGAAACTATTAATGAACATGCACTATGACATTTTGAATTTTAGATAAAAATTGTAAAGAAGGTTCTGTTGAGGCAATCAAGTGGAGAGTCGCCTACACAGAGAAGTACACAAAAAAGATAAGATAGAAAGATCTAATTTCTACTTGATAATAAAAATCAAATAGAAAGTGGACAAGGAAGCAACTGGAGCAAGATGGAAAACATATGAGGAGTCTGCAATAATTAAGTTACACATTCTAAAATGACTGAAAGCCTGAAAACAAAATCACATGAATAAATGAAATTTATGAAGAAAATGAGGCAACAAAACAAACAAAAAAAACATTTTGAATAACCCAACAACTGTTGTAAAGTGACTTCAGCCCCCCCCCCCCCCCCCCCCCCAAGTGTTTCTATAAGACTAATCTATTACACTTGCAGTGCCTGGAAACAAAGGCGTTTGAGAAAACGGGGAAAAAACAGCAACTGCAACCAAATAAAAGTGCAAAGCAAACACTTACAACTCAGCAGTCAGGAGTTAAAAAAAAAGTTCACAATCACACCATGCATAAAGCAAACACACAATCAAGCAAGCAGTTTGCAGCATCAGCTTTCTGTGTGATTCAATGAAAAGGCATTTTTTTTTATATCTCTCTTAAAACTAATCAAAACTGTGGAAGTCTTGTGCTTTACTTAGTATGATGAGAATAAAAGTGAGAATGTTGCATAGCTATTTCAAATTAATGAATTTAAAATGTGCACTTTACAAAGACAGTTGTGTCTGCAGATGATTGAATCAAAAATTGCGAACAGGTCCTAGACAGCAATATTTCTTCAGCAGGACAAAATATATTAAGCGAATAACCTTCCAGTCAGAATGTAGACTCCACTAATAAAACAGAATTCTACCAGCTACAACTGTAGTCCCATACCCCAGGAGATGACAGAATTAAAGATTAGCGGACAAAATATTAGCACAGAACAAATAAGTCAAAGAATAACAATCACAATATGACTCAGAAGGAGGAGGTTCAAAATATTGAGCAAACAAAGAGAAGGTGGTAATAGACTTTGTGAGAAGAAATCAGCAGTGATAGAGGAAGTGGAAGTATGTATATAGCAAGTCTGAGGGCAGAGGGAGCACCATTCCAAGAAACTGACAAAATGTTAAACGCGAGACGAGAAGGGACGGGACGAGTCTAAGCGACGCACCTGGGCCTGGGCCTGTAGCAGGCAAAGGTATTGTGGCCACCACTGGCACGTGTGCTGGGATGGGGGCAGAGGCAGCCTGGGCCTGGGCCAGGGCCTGAGCACCTGAAGTAGGAGAACTTGCTGAGCTTGCTGGAGGCACCACGAGTGGCACAGGCGCAACCTGTTTGGGCTGATGAGCTACTGCAGCGGCGCCTGAGCCTGCATATGCACAGCATAAGGCTGCATTACTGCCAGCGTGCACACAATCTATCAAAACAGTTCTAATTACAATCACATTGGATAGGAATCTACTACCACAAACCAACATGATATTGACAATACTCTTCATAAACTAATGCCTTATGTTGTAAAGTACATTTCCTAAGCTCTTGCACCAGCAGAATAATCAGGCTGTTATGACACCTGCTTTTAACATGCAACCAAACTTAAAAGCTTTATGAAACTACATCCTAAATGAATTTCAATAATGGAAAAGAAAGCAAATAAGAGCACAATCTCTTTGTGTGCTTTTGCAATGGAAATTTATGAAATTAAAATCCATGGTTGGGTACAGCAGTACACTGATCATACAGCTAAAACTGTAATCAGGGTATCCGCAATGAAAAGAAGTAGTTTAACAATACCCTGTTCATTAAACATGGTGCTGTAAATAAAAAAGGAATTGTATATTTTGATGTGTCAAAACAGCAATGCACTGGTTGTAAGTAATAAAGGAACAAAATACTTCACTGCTCATTTAATAAATATGACTAAGGGTACAATATTAGATCCACAAATAGCATGTTTTGGAACCACCAATACAAGGGTCATGAAATATTGCAACAGCATCAATAGTAAGCATCAATCTGACTAGGATACAAGTTCATGAATAGAAAAGAAAAGCTTCATGATCAGTTCCACTTACATAAATACTTCTGCAATATTTCAGAAGTAAGAGAAGTCCCACAATCTGATTCATATTGCCAGACTGCTAAATCTAGCTGTACAGTTAAGAAATATAGTAGTTTTGTTCTATAGTGTTGATACTACAAACTGGGGATGAGAAGAAGATAATGAATGCTGATTGGAACATTTTATCTCAGCAGTGCATGATATTCTTCATTTTCTGAACAAAAGTTTAATATATATATTAAAATAAATAACATACAATCAAAATGATTGCAGACATACATATATAAATAAAATTTAATGGAAATCAGTAGTGAGATCATTGCAAACGTAAAATTAATATGACCATGACTATCCAGTTAATTACATCAACAAGTAAACAAGAAATATTTTGCGGAGCACCAAAAAATTAAAGGGTCATCAATGTTCTACTAAGTTAGTTCTGGTAGGATAGCAATTACAAGTCACAACACAAAGCAAACCAACATGCTTGAGTCGGGGCCAAGCAAATTCATGCAAAAGAACACTTCCCTGAGCGGACAGCACACACCCACCAACTGGATGCTACCAGCAATTTTGTCACACATCAATAGTATTTGAGTGTTGTTTTAAACACATGAAAGAAGGATATTGCTTAATGATAACCTTTAAAACAAAACAAAAAACTGAATTCCAAACAATAAGCTTGATGCTCCAAAAGAAAGTGGAGTGGCATTGCTTCAGTCTTTTAATGTAAGTCTTACCCGAGTGTGTCTAAACACATCCACTGTACTATTTGTTAAAATTTGTTTGAAAATTTTGGAAATAATAGTTTTGGTCAAAATTTATTTACAGTTCCTACTGCCTTTGGCATGAATTGTTGATTTTCAAACATAAGCAGCATAAGTTATTGCTTCCAAAAGTTAGGAAGAGGAAGAATATGAAAAACGTAAGTAGAACAAAGACAGTTTTAGAAGACAAACAGCCACATGCTTAATGCTTACTGATGTACGAAGCTTAACAATTAAAAGATTATCTCCTTGAGTTAGATTTTAGGTTACATTTTTCAATATTTAAAGGTGATGCACATGCTCAAAACAAGATAATTCAAAATTGAAAAGGAGTTGAAATGAGGACTCATTGTAAAATCTAGAAACTATGAAGAAGAAAAGATTAACAGGATAAAAAGACCTTCTTAAATACTGAAAGGCAGACTAATCCTAGACAATCTATAATCATCACTCATCGAAAGAAAGCAAATTCTGTTCAGTTTCTTCTGCCTTTCTGGGTGATCGCTTGGCAGCACTGGAATCAGAGCTGATTGACCACTTTTTGCGTTCAAAGATTGTTTTCTGAGGTTGAGGGGAAGCAGAGATCGGCGGTTCAGTCAAGCCTGCACACAGATATTATGCACCGTTTCTTGATTGTCTTCAACGTAATTTGTAACAGAGTTCAGCAAAAATAAATAACGTCCATGGTATGGACAAATCCCAGTGAAATTGCGATCAAACTACATCCCAGTTAAAACGTAACCAAAATTTTTTAGAACACCCCATTTAAGGGCATGAAGTAGCCGCTTCATAGGCTATAAATGAGCAGCTGATCCAAAGAAACACACAACACTTGGTAGCAAAGGAATGAAGAGGCTTAGAATACATCCAAAGCAAAAGCATTAATGATCAAACAATTAGTCCAAAATACTTTTGTAAATTTATGTCACTAGTTCTAGAGAAAACACTGTCTCAGAAAACATGTACTACAGTGACTAAGACACTAATGTATATTTAAATGACAACGCCTCCTAGGGATTGAAACAATAAAGGTCTCTTGCAATACTCTTCAAGAACAAAACTTCAAGCTGCTTCATGCCATTTTCTTTCAAAAGTACGTACTGAAATAGCAAAATGTAATTTTCTGTGAACTTTAGGAGGTTCATCAGTAAATGTTAATTGAATCAATTCACAAATCATAGAATGCGTCATTGGAGCCCTTTCACTTTCTTAGCAAAACTAAGCAAGCATACACAAGCATTAAACCAAGAGAAACAAAAAAGAAAAAAAAGATGTCAGGAACACAATAAGCGGTTTCTGAACACAAGATCCCAATTCCACTGAAAGTACATGAAGTAAAATTGAAGGATAAATCTAACTGCTTACAAAAAAGCTCTGCACTACTGAGAAAGGTAACTCACCTGCCCCTGGGACATTAAGAGTGTCGTGAACAAGCGATCGGCTGCTTGAGAAAAATGGTCGCAAAGACGGTTTTGGAGTTGAGGACATGCTCAGAGTGTCCACTTCGGGTCCAGAATCTGATCCTGATAGCTCCCCAAGTTCTTCCATGAGATCTTCAAATTCTGTGGCATCCATGCCACCAGCTAGAATAAAAAGACACATTATGATAAAAACTTATCTGTATAATTGAAAGATGAGCAGTGAGTTTTCTCACAAGAATAAGCCCAATCAACCACGTCATAATATCTATTCTGTATTAAGGATGAGACCACTGTTTAGGACAATGTGCTCAACTACTGAGAAAACTGGAAAGGGGAAGGAAATTGTTAGCCATATTAAGCCAAATCACATTAGTAGTAAAAAAAAGTAAGGGATTAAGCACATAATATACAAAAAGGGGACAATACAGGTTTGTGATGGCGATTACAGTGAAAATTTACAATTATTCTTAGCTCCTTCAGTCAGTTTAGAGAGACAGGTGTTGTGCAAGTGCAGCTAGAAACCTCAATTTGAGATACTTTCGTCTTTTAAGGATAAGCCTTCTCTTACCTGACAATTTTATCTTCACTGAAAATTCCCCTATTCAATATAAATTTTACACAAACAGAAATGTAAATCCAATTTTATCTATTGGTCAGAAGAGGTATAATCATTAAAAGTCTTTTATTTAAATTTGGTTTCCTATGTAATAAGCACACGTACTCCTCACATCGCGTGTGACACATTAGAATTGTACAGTTGATAGTTTTGTACAGTTGATAGTTTTGTACAGTTGATAGTTTTGTACAGTTGATAGTTTTGTACAGTTGATAGTTTTGTACAGTTGATAGTTTTGTACAGTTGTACAGTTGTACAATTGTACAGTTGATAGTTTGATGGTTAAATATATACAAGATAACTCCTTTAACAGGCTTAATGGCGGTTTGTTGGTCTAGTAACAATTTTCACTCACAGAGTATTTACAAACATACTTTCAGAATACCAAGGAATGGATAAAAACTGAACAAATGCCACACATTTCCCCCACATATTGTAGAAAAACAAGGTCTTCTAAGAGGAAAAACAAAATAGAAGCTACCTTTTTTTCCTGTCAGTTAAAAATTAAAAGCTGAAAAATTCTACAGAATTTTCTTGAACTAGAATTCAGAATCATCTGCATCATCACTATCATGATGCAAAGAAGCAAAAGCCTTTAACCTTGTTTGAGGACATTTGGTAAGATAGTGTTTAAGTTTTGTTTGTTGTATGACTACAGATTGATGCATATCATTTAAGTGATTCTCTGAACAAGAGTGGCATTTAGATAAATAATGTTTATGTCCTAAATGTGGAATTTTGGGGCTAGGTGATGGAGTTGAAAGTACTCTGCCAGCATTCAAGTCTGCATGAACACATGTAACACAAATACAGTCCAAAGGATGAGTGAAATGTGGAGAAAGTGCCTGTCTCGATTCACCTGTTAGTTTGTGAGACATGGCGAGATCTTCTTGATCATGGTCCAAGCCCTGAAGGTCTTCGCTTACTCGGAACCGTTTCAGTAGAGCAATAAATTTCTGCTTAAGGTTCCGTTGCTGCAATCATGAGAGGAAAAATATAAGTATTAGTTAAATAAGGCAAAGAGACCATTGGTGGGGTAAAATTTGAATACTAGAGTACATACCCTGGCATTTGTAGGAATTGCACCTGCTCTGGCAGCTTGTCTTTGCCTCTGCCTTTGCAATGCTCTTCTACCCACGTTATCTTCTAGCATGGGTTCTGAGTCTGATCCCTCAGCTTCTTCCACTCCATCTTCATTTGAACTAAATTCCTCATCTTCATCAGAGTAATCACCAACACGATCTAAAAACCACAGAAAACCACTCCATAAAAACCTCTGCTTTAAAATGTTTGGAATTGTTCCTACTATGGGAAATGAAATAATGCTGTTTCTTTAGGACTCTCAGAATATTGTTTGCATTTAAAGCACCACTAAGTATTTGACGACTGGCATACAACCCTCCCTACCTGAAACATCGTGAGGATTTAATTTCGCAGTATCCTCATGGTCCACAGGCTGAGAGTTTAGCCCCTGGACCGAGACACGGGCGATCACATTACTGTGGCTTTTGGGTTCCTTCACATCGCCGCACAGTTCCAGCTCCAAGTCCAACTGACGCTGAAGAACCTGAAACCACAACGTCTCCACGTTTACATAATCAAACATAAAACTTGAAAACCACGCCATGGCATCCCACTTCTGCAACAGCTCACACACCTGCGACATGTTGACCACGCCTTCAGCCAGCGTCTTGTAGCCGAGGATGGTGCGGTTCTTGTACCGCTTCCGCCGCTGCAGGCTCACGTGCAGCTGGTTGCCGCCGCGCTTCAGCAGGTGGGGGTACTGCAGGGAGAAGTGCAGCTGCAGCTCCGTGTCGAGGAGGCCCCGCGAGGGCAGAACCAGCTCGTTGGACCGGAGGGTTCGCTTCAGGCCCTGCAACAGCCCATGGTATCGCACGGCGGCATGAGGCACCCTTCCTCCCGCACCCCCCAACTCCTGACCTGTTGGAGACCAGGCCTAGGCCCCCGTCCAGGCCCCCTAGTCACCTCACCTGCATCTTCACTGCGATGCTGAGAGACGAAAGGTCGGAGCCCAGCGGTTTGACTATCACCAGTCGTGACAACGTGAGGGAGCACAACCTGGAAGCACAAGGACAGCGTCGATTAGGAAGGTATACAGTCAACGCAGAACACCGAGAGGAGACCCTTGGGAACCAGTGGAACCAGGTCATCTGAACACGGATTCTCAACACAAGTGTGATTTTTTTTTTTTAAATCTTTTTAGAGAGAGACTTTTTAGCCACTTACTGACGCCCTCAAGCTACGCCACACGACCACGACGCGGCGACTGAGTCACTGATATGGTGATGCAGATCGACAAAGACTTGGACATTGACTCACTGCAGCTCAGCCCGGTGTGGCGCTGGTGCTTAGCAGGTGAGACACTTTCGCGGCAGGGGGGCGGGGGGGGGGGGGGGGGGGGGGGGGGGGCAGAGGGGTGCGGGGGGGCCAGCGTGGGCCAGAGGGGCCGGAGTCGCATTGACTCATCCCCTTGCCCTATGGAATCGCTAAGCCAATGCTCCTGCTGGAAAGCGACCGGTACCCCTGATCCTCATAAAACATGCACGACTATATAGACGGTGGGGACCTCCCTCTCTTTTGCAATACCATATATAATCGCACTGCCTTCTTGCTGTGCCATGCCCCCCCCCCCCACACACACACACTTTCCTCCTCCTGGGCGAGCAAGACACGGAATTTAACTGGAAAAGCACAATTGAATTTATTTGGTGTGCGACGAACCAACACGGGCACCTGCCGGCACGATAAAGACACGAAATAACGTGAGCAGGAAGCCAATCCAGGAAGGCAAGCCAAATAAGAGAGCCCAGAGGAAGGCGGAAAGATAAAAATACAGAGAGCCAGCGCGATACGTGCTGCTAAGTAAAACATGAATGTCAGAAGTGCGGGGCGGCTGCGGCGAGGAGAAGGTC
The DNA here is from genome assembly GCA_038380765.1 of Odontothrips loti. NCBI lineage: Eukaryota > Metazoa > Arthropoda > Insecta > Thysanoptera > Thripidae > Odontothrips > Odontothrips loti. The sequence goes on from CM076245.1 coordinate 19,351,397, forward strand.
GTCATCCACATGCGTCACGAGGCGCCTCACAATCTCATCATGGTCGACGCTTTTTGAGGAAGACCCCTTTTTTGGGGTCTAGGTGTTATTTTCGCCCAGGCAGGCGCACGCACGCAGTGTGTAGCGCCACACGCCAGCGAGGGGGACACACTCAAACGTTCCTCTGTGGGTGTTGCGCGGCGAGCAGAGGAGGACATTACCTCAGCTTCTCTACTCACTCGCCGACACGCTGCGCCCCCCCCCCCCCCCTTCCTCCGGGACAGTGCCCGCGAATCCAGGACAGCGCCGGGTGCCAACATGCAAGCGGGCGTCTAAACTTAGACCCGTCCACACCAAAAGCCGTAGTATCGCTCTGGCCACAAGTTGGGATCGACCTCATGAATGTAACCAACGCGAAGTGAGGTGAGTCAGTCGGGTCGACACGCCATCATCGCGTAATTGTCACCGCGCCGCACGCCGCGCCGCGCCCACAGCCAGCCGTGTGCGGCAGGGACACAATGCCCGCAGCCCAGCCCTCCAGAAGGGGCGCATCCGCGTTTGGCCACGATTTGGCCGGTCCCCGATTCCATTTCCATTCGGCGTGGCGCGAGGCCATAACATGAAGGGGGAGGGGTCGCTGGCAGCTGTGCGATGACCGCGACGCGTCTTCGAGTTTGGGCTGGGGGCAAGGGGGTATCGACTCGAGAATTCGCTGTACAACGTATTACTTTTGGTCGGATTACCCCGGATTACTCGGAATACCTGGATTACATCGGATTACCCAGAATACCCGGATTACCCCGGATTACCCGAAATACCCGGAACTTTTAACTTGGAATACCACGGATTACCCCGGATCACCCGCATTACTCGGATTACCCGCATTGCTCAGATTACTTTTCATGACCATGGATTACCTCGGACTACCCCGGAATACCCCCGGATTACTCGGATTACCCGCATTACTCGGATTACTTTTCATGACCCCGGATTGCCCCGATTACTTGGATTACCCGCATTACTCGGATTACTTTTCATGACCACGGATTACCTAGGATTACCCCGGATTACGCCAGATTACGCCGGGTTACCTGGATTACCCCGGATTACTTTTGCTTGTCTAGCGGATTACCAGAGTCGATACCCCCTTGGCTGGGGGAGTCTGGGGCGTGGCGAGCGTGAACATGAGGATCAGACGCATGGAGCACGCCCTGACGTTCGCCTCCACGCCACACCGCGTCATTGGTGGGGCCATTAGGCAAGGCCAGCACACACGACGCCCGTCGGGTAGGCAACCTCGCCTGCAACACGCACGCGCGTCGTGCGGGCTGGCCTACCTGGCCTGGCTGCTGGCTGCGCTGGCACGGCTCCGCTACAAAGCCCGACCCTCCCCCGCCGCGGCGTGCACGACACGACGGCCGCCGCGCCGCGGTGACAGGATCGGTGACGTCACAACGTACTCGGATCGAATCACACCGCCACAACAGCAGAGCGAGAGTCTCCCGCCATTTTAAACCAATTTATTTTAATTCAATTCCTCCGACCCATCTCTGGGCGGGGGAGGAGGGTGCGGGGTGGGCGACGCCCGTGGCGACGGTATGGCGACATGGACATCGGCGAGAGAGCGCCGCCCGCTGTCGTTCCATATATCCGTGTGACGCATCCAACGCCCCCCGGGCCCGGGCGGGGGGCGGCCGGGGGCGGCCGGGGGCGGCCGGGGGCCTCAGAGCAGCCCCAAGGCGGCCTCAGGGGCACACGAGTCATCCTGCAGTACGCAGCGCATCATCTCGTCACCCGATAGGCCGTCATGGCCCGCACACAGCCACAGCCCCCCCCCCCCCCCCCCGCACACAGCCACTCCCATCATTCATCTCCCAGCGAGCAAACACGGCCGCCGGGGGGGGGGGGGGTTAACGCTGCAAAATGTGCACAAACACGGGGCACATACCCTCGGGGCCCCCCGCGCCGCAACGCCGCCTAACCAAGATGGCGACGCCGTCCAGAACACCCTTGGGGGCCCCGGTCCTACCCGGCCTCCTGTTCCGGTCCGGGGCGGGCCGGGCTCCGGGGGTGGGGCAGCAGTGCGGACCACACCTCCAGGCTCCAGCCGCCGGGCACATCACAAGGGTCCCCCGGGGCCGGCCACTCCCCCACCACCCACCCTGGGGCCTAATACACCACAAAAGTAGGGCTGCGTGCCGAATTCCAACATTAAGCGTCAGAGGAGAGGAGCGAACAGAGAAAATGTTGTCCCGTACGCAGCACTGTGAGAGAAGGCGGAGGGGAGGGGGTGCAGCGGACGAGCGCGAAATCGATGGCCGGAGGGGTAGCTAGGAGGGGCGCATGGCATGGCAGGGACCTCGCAGGGACCGCTTGACTTCACTACCATCCACACCCATCGCAACCCCGAACGGGGCCTCGCGGGTTATGTATGTATATACGGGGCGCTTGCGTCACGAGTCCCACCCGCACGCGCGCCCACACACGCGCCCACACACACACACACACACACACACACACACACACACACACACACACACACACACACACACACACACACACACACACACACACACACACACACACACACACATACACACTCCCCCCACCCCCTGCTACAGGAGGAGCATTCTATGCGAATGGACACGGAGTGGGCGGCCTGCTAACCGCATGTGCGTGCCTCACGCCCGCCGGCGCCCCCCAGAGGCCCCCGAGCCCCTGGAAGCTTCCAGCCGCCCCCCGCCGGTCGGGTTCATTATGTTTCCGTCCACCCTCACGGCATTGACGGCCGCCCCCCCGACGGACCCCGACCTAACCCACCAGGTGGATCGCCGACCCCACGAAGAACGCATGGCTGCACCCGCCCGGCCCGGCCCCGCAGCTATCGGGGCCCATGTCAGCTGCCGGCCGCCAGGTCCAGTCAGAGCCAAACGACTCCCGACACGTTCCAATAATACCAGAGGTAATGCTATTATATCGTCCATTATAATACATAACATGCTCAAAAATTATGAAAATTTGGCCAGTTTTACAAATTTGTTATCAAAAATGACGGTGCAAGAATAAGCATATAATACCTATACTACTCCGAACAGGGCCCAACCCAGTCAGCCTCGACTGATCCCCGAATACGACCCGGGCGGACCGGAAAACGCGGCCCGAATGCAACAGGGCCTATGCCGGCCTAGGCAGGCGGGGCACGGTGGTAGCGGCTAGCGGGGGGTTCCCTACAGCAAGGCGGCATTAAGAGTCGACAGGAGAGCGAGTGCGGGCAGGTGGAAGTGTGACAGGGACCCTTCCTGCCGCAGCGCCGCGGGGACCCGCCTCAGCCCCCCTTTCGCCTCGCGTCGCTACGTAGCGGGCTGGTGGCTGGTAGCGGGGCCGCGGGGCGGGGCCAGAGGCGGGGCCGCGCGCGTTAAGCCCCACCGGACCCCGCACCGCACGCCTCGCCGCCCCGGCCAGGTAGGGCCAGGATGCCGGCGCGGCAGCCGGTGAGCCGGCCGGTGTACGGTCATTGTCCCGCCACGGCTGCTGCGGCGGCCACGGTATCGCCGAGCATCGCCAGGCGCGCCTTGTCCGAGCGACGCCCCGTCGTAGCTCGGCTCAAGGGTCGGCTTCGGCCAGCCCCGGAGCTCCGGCCCACGGGGCAAGGCTGGCGAGGCCGACAGCACCGGGGCCCCCGTCGTACCTATCGACGGCAACGACGCAGGATTATTATTTCTCCCCTTGAACTCCAGTTCCCGATAACAGCGCCAAATCATAAGCGTCAACGACCGCAACCGTTATATATATATGTCTGTTCCGCGGCAACGCACGTCCCACTGCGCCGCCGTTGAAAATCTTATCGAGCCCCTCAGTGGAGTTGGGGCGCTGACAGTCCCGCGTGGCGTGCACACACCGCGCAGCCCGGCGCACCCTGCACGCCCCGCTGCACGCCTTGGAGCACGCCTTCCGCCCGACGCCCACGCGGTGGAGCTACCAAACACGATGGAGAGGCGAGATGCCAGCACGCCAACGCCCCGCAGCAGTCACAGTCATGCCCCCGCCACGCCACGCCACGCCAGCCTTATGCAACTGCGCTCACCCACCTGCCACACACACACACACACAAACGAACCGGCGCATGACAGTGAAACGCCGAGAAAACCTTTCAACGCCGAGGGTAAAAACGACATCGCGTAGCGGGCGGCCAGTCTCATTGACAAATATGATAATTGATCTGCAAGAAAAGGTAAACGGCTTTCGCCACTTCGGGCTGACGGAAGACGGTTTTCGGTTTTCCTCGCAGAGGTCAGAGCCGAAACGACTGACCACCACAGAGTGGCGAGGGCGGGCAGGAGAACAGAACGCAGTGTATCACGTTTCCCGCACGTCCCGCATCGATGGAGGGGAGGGGAGGGGAGGGGAGGGGGGGGCAGGGCAGGGCGAGAATCTGATCCGCGTGCTAACAAGGTGGGAATCGACACTCTGACGCTCAGCGCGCGACAATCTCACACAAATCCCCGTCGTCCGTGTCGGCCGGCAAGGAAGTGCTAGAGAGGAAGTGCACGCCAGCGCCCAGCAACCGCCGCCAGGGCCCGCTGCCAGCCAGCAAACAATACACTGCGGAGAAGCAAGGCGGACCAAGGCCTCATCGTGCCCGGAAAAGCGCCCGCGCGAGGCCGGATAGGCAGACCCGCAAGACAGCCGCGCCGCGCAGGTCCCGCGGCTGCCTACCCGCCAGGCGTCAGACCCACCGGTGCCGAGCAGGCCGGGCACAGCACAGGTTTGCTTTCCAGACACGGTTTGACAACAGCGGCAGGTGTGGTGTGACAACACAAAAGCAGCAGCAGCAGCAGCAGCAGCAGCAGCAGCAGCAGCAGCAGCAGCAGCAGCAGCAGCAGCAGCAGCAGCAGCAGCAGCAGCAGCGGACCCCGCGAGAGGGGAGAGGAGGGGGACAATTTCCCCTCTACCATTACGCCCATTGGGCTCGTTCGTCACTGGGCCGTGGCAGCAACAGGATAAAAAAAACCAAACGACAGCCCGACGACAAAAGCACGCGCCTCGGTAGTCATTTTGTCCAAAGCGTGTCGAAGTCGTCCTACAAAGCGACACGACCCCGGGCCGCTGCCCCGCGGGCCCCGCCGGGGGTGCGGGGCCTGCAGCGCTCTGCAGCCATCCACTAGAGTTTTTGAAATTGCAATACAGTGGTTATCGCAAAGAAATAGTGATGCACTCCCTAAAGGACGTAATGGACACGTTATTGCAAATTAGCCTGTATCGCAAACAGTTTGTAACACGGTGTATTGCAAACCGTTTGTTATAACGGGCCCATTACGTCTTACAGAGTGTAATCCGTATTCCTTGCAATAACAATCTGCATTGCAATTTTAAAAACACAGTGGCATGCATGCAGGCGATGGCGACTGTGCCGTTCAGCGTGCGACCAACACCTCACTGCGCCTATGTCCGCAGCTGATGAGCGTGCGAGGCGTGCACGCTAACGTGTCCGGAGCCACCCCTGCCGGGGCCCTGCCGGGGCCCAGCCCGGCCCTGTGCAGCGCCTGGCAGCCGAGCCTGCGCAACGCCGCCAACACCGGAAGCTGCATTTGCAGCCGGGGAAATAAAAAGCCGGCGAGGGGCCGCGCCTCAATACTCTCCGCTAAACAAACCCGGGCAAACGCGTTATCCTTTCCACCCTCCCTGAAGTCGCAGGATTGACACCTTTTCCCCCAATCGTAATCTAGGTAACAGCCCACCATGGCGACCGCGCCCTTGGAGCGCTCTGAACAGAACAAGTGTGGTTCGCAGGCACGCGCTAATGGCCCTGCCCTGCCTCGAGGCCTTCGGTCCTCAGCGCTCGCCCTCGGCGGGTACCGGCGGGCCCATGCCCATGGCTGCCCATGGCACGGCCGCAGAGTTCATGACGCTATCACGACCAGTACTAATGCGTTCACCGTTACAATAAAAAGTCATGAAGTCTAATACTACAGACAATTTCCCACATGACGACACTGATACAGTACTGTGGGTACAGATGCGTCCTGCCACGACGACACAGCATTTTGTGGCGAACAGCCCAGTCACCAGCACAAGTGGTACACACAAGCGCACTGGCTACACGCACACGATAACCCCAACGGGGCCATCGGCAGGCGACGATTCGATAATCTCCGACGTCGGAGCGCCATTGCCGAAGCGTAAATGACTGACCCTCATTAGAGCGGCGCAGGTAAGAGAGCAGCCCACGGTGCCGTGGTGCCACTCCTGTGGGATGTGGGCGACATGACGCGAGTCGTCACTACAGTCACTACAGAGCGGCGAGCCGAGCGCACCCAAAACCAACCAAACACGGTAAGCAGAGTCGGCCTCCTGGCCTCGAACAATAATTGAGAAAACAAATCAGTAGCGTGTGTGAGCGTTGGCGCCAGATATGATAATAACAGGCGTTGGTTATCAGCCGTGAAGTGATAACGTCAAAATGATTTGAAAGATACGATGGGTCGTAGTCCCAAAATAAACACTCCCGGCATATAAATAAGATAATATTCGTGTTTCCATGTTTACTTCTTGAAATCACAATTTTGGCCCCCGCATATCGCGGCTTTTAATTATAGCACACTGTGTTCACTCTAAATGCCAATTTTCTCCTCGAGCTGGATATGCGGGGGCCAAAATTGTCCTCTTACATACTGACACAAACAAAATCATCTGCGTGGGGAGACGAAAACTGTCTCAGGGTGCGCTATAATTAAAAGCCGCATCCAGCTCGGGGATATAACTGTTCCTTTTTAGTGTGTCCATGTCCGTCCACCCGCCCCCCAGCATCCCTTTTCGACGCGCGAGAACAGTCGCTCCTGTACACTGCTCGCACTCGCCACCGCCTTCGGGGTTTCCTCCGAGCCTTCGGAACTGGACGACATTCCAGAGTCGCGAGTCATAAGCCACTCTATTCCGAAGCGCATCGCGCCGCGTAAGTACCACGACCAAGGAATAAAACAACAGTCATGGATTTACCCCTCCCTCCCCCTTTCAGCTCCCCCTACCTCCCCCATAATTCCATAGCGTGGTCCGAGAAAATCCTCCGCTCCGACAATGACTGATGCATACGGCCACTCGGCCGCACGACGACATAGGGACACTACGCCCAGGCGGGAGCCGCCATCAAATAAAAAGAACCCGACTCGAGGGAGCCAGCAGTGAGTCATGGCACGCCCGTCGCAGAGCGCCAAAATAGCCCACTTTCCCTCCACGCAAATCCTCTCCATAACTTAACCAAACCGTTCCAACTTTCATTCTCCCATTTTCCAGGCCCAGGCGGTCTGATACGCAACCTGTGCGCGAGCAGGCAAATCCAAACGAGGACGCGTATCCACACATTGCTGCATGACTGCCGGGGATCCTGGTGTGGTGCAGTGTGTGCGGCACGGGCACACGTAGTATTAAAGGTCCCATCCCATCCGCCCGCAGTCCTACCAACGAGCCGCCACTCAGACGCCAATTATATTCGTCAGAATGGACGACGGTTTGAGGGATAAGGATGTGGCAGCCCTGACCGAGGCACTGGCTGTCAGAGGCAAGACCTAGGACAGCAGCCTGTTCGCCGCTACGACAACGCCCAATTCCCAACTGTGTCCGAATCATACACCACAAGTTCCGCGCGCGGCCGTATTTTTAGACCGTCCATAACTGCAGGGCCAAACGAAACCTGCGCCGTCGCTATCCTCGCCCCCGCGGGGGGTACAGCCACTCACAAGAATTTAGTGCAAGTGAATAATGTGAGTTACGGGGGCGTGTGATAAGAGCGCTCTTCAATACGAGGAAAAGTAACGCATACGTAACCTTTGGCCGTCGTACCACACAAGCAAATGAGGGCGGGTTGGAGGCGGATAAGCGGAGTGTGAGAAACATTTTGGTGGTGAGCTTTTACCGCCTGTGCCTCCATTACCCAGCAGCAAGCAGATTAGCGCTCTATAGCGGGGCCGGAAGGCACCGCGATGGCTTCTGTTCCCCGCCTCGGCCGCATAGCACTTGACGGCGTGACTAAGGCCGCAGACGCCCACCTGTCATCGTGGCGCCTCACCTGTGTCGCCTGTTCAGAGAGCTAGCCGGGCTAGCGCAGTGTGACATGTCACGAAATACCGAGCACAGTGTCAAGATTCACTCCGCCACTTTCCCAGACTTTTCACACCGGGGACGGCCATTGCCAAAAGTCCGAGGGGCCTACGGTACCACAAGACAGGATACCGTTTTGTCATAGGGACGACTTCCAACGCGTCTTTAAAACTTCATCCGACAGCATATGGGCAACCACAGTGCGAAACAAGTAAAGCATGCTAACCAAGCTCGTGTTACTATGTGTTCTCAGAGAGTGTTATAATCCTACGCTGTATATGCCCTAAAACACATCGCCGGCTCGGCCCGTCTGTGAGGACCGCTGCTCCACTTCGCTCCGCCCTGCCCTGTCCCACCGTGTCCATTTGCACCCACTCGGCCACACTAATGGTGCTTCCCCGTTACTTGGCCACGACCAAGGCTTCGTCCGCTGCTGCTCCACGCCAATGTCAAGGCCGCGGCAGCCGCTCCCAAAGGCTGAGGCTGCCGAGGCCTACGGCCACGCCAGCCAGGCGGCAGCAGTGGCAGCAGTGGCAGCAGTGGCAGCAGCAGCAACAGCAGCGGCAGCAGAAGCAGTAGCGGCGGCAGCGGCGGCGGCAGCAGCGGCGGCGGCGTGATGATTCACACCCCTTATGGACGGCGCGGAGTCATGCATCATTCGGCCGGGTCAGGCGGTCAGGCCACCCCTTGGGCCCGCGGTCGCTTGTGGTCGCCTGCGGTCCCTCGGTATCACTGAGTACAGGTGCTCGGTATGCGAGGCCGTGCTGTGCTCTGGGCCCGCAGGCCCGCAGGCCCCCGCGAGCCAGCGTCACGAACCCTTGCATGCCCTGCTGTTTGCTGCACCATGGCGTAGCCTCGTGGAGTCCCGCCACGCCACGCCAAGACAAACAGACAACGTCGCCGCGCTCACATTAATCGCATTGACAACGCCCGAGCGCATACAACATGACGGGGTCCGCCGTGTTGGGGTTTTGTTTCAGCGAGAGAACGAACGACATCTGCATGCATCTGGTGGGCGGCCGCCCAGCCCGCCGCAGCTGCCGCAGGTGGCCGCCCGGTGACCTCCGAGCCGGGCGCCATCTGGACGCGTCTTCCCCCCGGTCCACCGGTTCTGGGCCGCGCGCCGGGCCGTCCGGCGTCCAGCGCCGACCCGCCAGAGCGTCCGGCCACCCGTATCTCTCTGCTCGCCGTCCGAAGGCGCCGCCGTGGCGGGCGGCGACCGGTCCGAGGGGCCCCGGCGGCCGGCCCCAGTGTGCGCCAGCGGGCCCCAGCCGGCCCCAGTGTGCCCCAGCGGGCCCCAGCGGGCCCCAGTGTGCCCCAGCCGGCCCCAGTGTGCCCCAGCGGGCCCCAGCCGGCCCCAGTGTGCCCCAGCGGGCCCCAGCGGGCCCCAGTGTGCCCCAGCGGGCCCCAGCCGGCCGCGCATATGGCGGCCAAACCGAACGACATCGCCGATAACAACAACAACGGGGTGCGGCCAAGACCAAACCTCCTCGGTGGGCGCCGCGGAGGGTCGGCGCGGTCGGCGCTCGGCGCCGTGGTGGTAGCCGCCCGCCGCCCCAGTCAGCCCCAGCCCCAGCCCTGGGCCACTCGAGTTCCTCCCAAAGCATTTTCCACGACTTTCTATAACTTTCAAGACGGAAAAAAAATAATTAAAATTTCAATGACCGTTCCTTCAAGAATTTATTTTTAAAATTTGCTCCGAAAAAAAAACACATTTTAAAACGTAGGGATTTTCAGTTTCTCCGTAACCACTCATAAATTGTTCCAAAAAGGTGTCCATGACCATATTCATTTTCCGTGACACTTCATGACTTTCCAGGTTTTCCAGACTTGGGGAATCCTGCGCCCCCTCCAAACCTCGACTCGACGGGACGGGGTGCCGACGGGGTGCCGAAGAAGGGGTGCCGAAGGGGTGCCGAAGGGGTGCCGAATGGGTGCCGAAGGGGTGCCGAAGGGGTGCCGAAGGGGTGCCGAAGGGGTGCCGAAGGGGTGCCGAAGGGGTGCCGAAGGAATGCCGAAGGGGTGCCGAATGGGTGCCGAAGGGGTGCCGAAGGGGTGCCGAAGGGGTGCCGAAGGGGTGCCGAAGGGGTGCCGAAGGGGTGCCGAAGGGGTGCCGAAGGGGTGCCGAAGGGGTGCCGAAGGGGTACCGAAGGGGTGCCGAAGGGGTGCCGAAGGGGTGCCGACGGGGCATCCGCCGCGGCACGTTGCCCGCGCATGGCCCGCGCATAATTGGCACGGCATGCGCGACGGCAGAGCGAGAGAGACAAACGCGGGACGTGTAGACAATATTAAAATCCGCAAGTCTATTCTCGGGCCGCGAAAGAGCAGCGGGCGTACGGCGCGGCCCTGCCAGGCCCTGCCCGCAGAGCAAGGGCGTCCGCCCAGGCCGGCTGCCTGCCCGGCGCTCTAATAATTATTCGCATTCGCGTTCTGCCCCCCCCCCCCTCGTTGCGCGAGGATTAGCGTGGCGTGGTGAGACAAGGGAGCAGCTGTGCAAGGCAGCGGCGACGCGCGGCTGACGCCAAGGGGGCCGCTGGGGCCGAGCCCGGCCGCCTGCAGACGGACCCCACACGGGTCGCCGCGGGGAGACGGTGGGCACCACGTTCGCGGCGGGGGAGAACTCTGCCGCGGCTAGCTGCCCTGGCGAGACAACGAACGGCCACGAGCCGGTGGACGCCGGTAGGGCGCAGACCCGGCCAGAGCACCGCCAGGGCATGCACGTCCCAGGGAGCAGCGTCGTTGAGACCGTCAAAGCCATGTGGCCCGCCAAAATAATCCACTTCCCCGGTCCGCAGGCCGCCAGGCATATGAGCCGCAGGTGCCAAGGAGGGGCCCACAAACGTGCCGAGGGGAGGGGTCCACTGAGGCACGCGCTGCGGCTGCACGGCTGCGTGCAGTGCGTGCAGTGGGAGGCAGGCGCGTGCAGCTGGACTCCTCCCCCGCAGCAACAGCAGCACCAGCGGTGGCATACGACGCTTATCACACTGTTATTTGCCCGGAACACACAGCGCGGCACCATGGAGGGAGGCTACGCTGGCCACAGCAGCGAGGCGACGCCGAGCGCCTGCGAGTGCCAGGGTAGGCCAGCCCGCAAGACACGCGTGTATGCACAACGCGGGGTTGCCTACCCAACCGGCGCTAGCCGACCGGACTTGCTCCAGGCAGGACCTGACCCGACCTCACCTCCTGGCCGGGGGCCGGGGGTTGAAGGCGGCGCCCCCTGGGCCCTGGGCAGGGCAGCCCTGGGCCTAGGACCTCGCCGCACCTCCGCTTTGCAGGGGCTGGGCTGCCACAATGCGTTTTCAGCGAGGCATAGAAGGCTGTGAAATTGACGGGCATGATTGATGAAACGCTCCGGCTCCGCTCCGTTCCCCGCCCCGACCGGGGGGGAGGAGGTGGAGTTGAATAAAGTTTCGACTGACAACGACCAAAGCCACTGCCCGGCGAACTCATTCTCGCCGCTCCAGCAGTCTGATTCCGCAGCGCGCTCTTCGTGGCTCTGTCTCCGTCGCACTACTCCGTGTGCGTGTGCGTGTGCGTGTGTGTGCGCGTGTGTGTGCGCGTGTGTGTGCGCGTGTGTGTGTGCGCGTGTGTGTGTGCGCGTGTGTGTGTGCGCGTGTGTGTGTGTGCGTGTGCGCGCGTGCGGAATCAGCCCGCAGCATCCCCGAGTCAAGTCGGATTGACCCTCGTCAGGTGCTTCGTCAGGTGCTTCGTCAGTGCGCGTGCCGTACGCGTGCCGCGACAGCGACGATAACCACTGCTCCTTTCCTCTTTCTCAGTCCCGTTACTCCAGCCGTAACGGAGGCCAGCGGGCGGCGCCAACGGCGGACAACGAAACGTCAGCTAAAGGCGAGCACCGCCCCACCCGGCCCCGCCCGGCCCGGCCTGGTGAGCCATTGCACTGCCGCGGTGCTGTAACTCATTTCTTCCTGGTTGTGAGCAGCGCTCAGGGCCAAGTCAGCGCGCTATCAGCAGCTGCATACATTTAGGACCCCGCCGCGCCCCGCACCGCCACGCCGCCCGGCTGCGAACCGGTTGATGCCGCGGTAATAATAGAAACAAACAAACAGGCGCGCACTAACAGGTGCATTGCACGCTACTGAAATTAGAGAGAAAGCAGTGCGGTACATGATAACGAGTCGGCCGCAGTTCACATGAGCTATTTCCACCTTTTTATTTTTCTTCTTTTTTCTTCTTTTTTAAAAATCTACCTGACCTCAACACCATGGGATGCACTGGCATAGAGGCAAGGCTGTACCTGGGACCAGCCTCATCTGATTGAAAGAAGGTAAGAAACTCAATTCCAATCAAAATTTGAATCGCAATAAATGAACAACATTCTGTCACGACAAACATGAAGTGAATTGAAATGTTTTGCAATGACAGGTGAAATAAAAAGAAACAATTTAGCAGCCCTGCAGATTTAATAAAAGATAAATAATTTACCAAACCAAACAAAAAATTAAAACACACTCCAAAAAGTGGAACAGCAGCAACCATATCAATGAACCGCAAAGTGTGTTCTTTCAAAAGTTGTTTGTTAACTTCTTTCTGGCTCATGTAGGCCATGGCCAAATTTCAAGAGCATATCTGTGGTTTATCTCCACAGCGAGCAATTCTGCCCGCCCCTACCAACCTGCTGTCACCCACCGCACCTCCCTCAATGACAATTCCTCAAGCAGAAGACAAAGGAGAGAGAGGGCTGAGGCTACTCCCCTCCCACTGCCACAGCGAGGACACAATGGCTAGCCGGGCAGCTAGGCGCGCCTGACCGCGCCGCGCCGAGGCGACACAAACAACACAAAGAAAGTAGCCAGGCGCCACCTGCGTCCGCATCGTCGTCATCCTCGAGGGAAAGTGTCTCTGGCGAACCCAACAGAACACCGGCGGGGGGGCGGCACTAGGCGGCACGGAGAGATGGAATTCGGCCGTGTGACCAGATCAGGTTAGGGTCGCTTTGTTTACAAGGGTTGCCCCGCCCCTGCCGAGGGCTGGCGGAGAGGAGAGGAGGTGAAGTCCCCGCCCCGCTGCTCCGCGCCGGCCTCTGCCGGTCCCCTGCCACTCACCTGGGGATGCAGTTCGGGGGCGTTCGGTCCACCTCCCAGGTGGCGAACAGCTTCATGGGCACGGGCCTGGGCGTCGGCCCGTGGCCCTGGCCCAGGGCGAGGGGCAGCTGACGAGCCACCCCGCGCTCCCTGTCCCTGTCCGCCATCTTCCTTGCTTCGGCCGCAGCCGTTCACACTTGTGCGCTCTGGCTTTCACACGCGGACTCTACGCATGGCGGCATCACGAATCGCCGGCCTGGACCCCCGCGTTACCACTGGGTCCCCATCCCCGGCCCGTGCGGTACAAAGGCGACCCCTCGGCCAGGCAAAACAGTGCCAACCGCAACAGCACAGCGCCGCCTTGCCTCGCGCTACGAGCGCCCCGGGCTCTCAGTGGAACTGAACTGAACTCCTGCCGCTGCCCGCTGCCGCCGATGCGCCGCCCCGCGCCCGTGGGAGAGCGGTCCGGGCCCGGTCCCGACCCCCCTCCCTTCGCCGCACACCGCGGAGCGAAAGGATCGCCCCCCTCTCCCTCTCGGCCCTCGTGGCTCAATCGCTCTTTCTCTCTTGTTCATACATTCTCGCCCCCTTCCCCCATCCCTTCTCCGACACCTCGCCCCTACTCTTTTCCCCGTTCACTCACAATGCTCCATCTCTCTCGGCCGCTCTCATTGGCTGCGGCTGCCGCCTGTACCAGCACGAACCAACAATCACTTCCTGCGTACAGCATGACAAAGAAATATGCAAGTTCCAGAGTGAAGCTCATTTCCAAGTAGTTTTACAACTCTCGGCGAAACTGCAAACTCTTTAAAGAGAACAAACATCCAATAACGGGGTCGAGACAAGCAACATTTTTATTCCATTAAGATAATCGCTACATTCTTAATTTACATATTTTTTAAGGTCTGTACAACACAAAGATTATACTGTAACTTATTAAGTAAGTTCTCCCATCCATCCTGTTGGCTGGTCAATAATGAGCTGATGTAGGACTTTAGTTCTTCTTGTAGTGAAATTGTATCTCCATGGATTTTCAAAAATAATCCAAGATAAGCCTGTGCAATTTCAAAGTCTCGATTTGATTTAAAAGTAGCATCTATCATTTTCATGAACTTAAGCATTAAATCAACAGATCCACCCCCTTCTGGAGCTAACTGATTAATTTCAACATCAATAGCAGCCGGTCCCATTTCTTTTAATAACTGAAAAGCAGGTGAATAATCACTTTCTGTACACTTATCAAGTGCTTTTCCAAATCTTGAAAGAGACTGCAAAGCACTTAAATCAAGAATCTTGGAGCCATCTTCCTCTTTGCTAGCAATTGCAGAAAGGTCAAATTGAATATCTCCCAAAGTTGGTATAGTTGGGAGGAAGAATGGAGCTGCTTTAGGTGCCTTAGGTGGTTCCTTCGGTTTGTTCCTTTTCTTCACTAGGTCAATGTTAAGCAAATTTTGCCACCTACGAAATAAAATGAGATAAAGATTCAGAAATACATTTCTTCACTCTGCTCTATTTTTGTTTAGTATTCACGTACCTAGAATTGGCAACAAGCGAAAGAGTAATAAGATCATCAGCAAGTTGGTCAGGTGAGATAAATTCAGGTTCATCATCATCAAGTGGTAACACGTCATCATCCTTAGAAGAAGCTTGTAGTTCATCTGTAGCTGAAGCTGGAAGAGCCATCTGAAAAGAAAAAATATAGGAGACAAATTCCAGTACTTGAATATAAAAATGCTTTAAACAAATATGTACTGATACTTGACTCAATCACCAAAACATTAGTTTATAGGCAGTCATAATTCATTTTCAGAAATGAATCCAACTCACCATAGGAATAACATCTGCAGTAGAGGAAAGGGGCCGCAGAGAGACATGTGAATACAAGGTGCGATTAGACCACAGGTAGACTCCCAGCTGGTCGACATGGGTGGTTGCCAAGAACTCGCCAGTAGGTGAGAAACCAAGAGATGTGCAAGCTGCATCAACCTAGCAGAAAGAAAAATTTCAATGAAGAATGCTGATTGCTTTACGCGATTAGTTAGGTAAATTTATTTTACAACTAGTACCTGGAAACAATCTATGAGCTGTGAGGAGGGGACATCCCAAAGTCGAATAGTACAATCCATGGCTGACGATACAAGCCACCTAGAATCGGGACTGAATGCAGCATCTGTCAACTGAGCAGTATGCCCTATGAACTTTCTGACAACATTTCTGGTTTCAATGTCTACAATCACGATGGAGAAATCCTCCAAGGCCACAGCCAGCATAGCACTTTCACGATGGGCATGAAAAAATGCCACACTTTCATCTACTGTAATTTTAGATAATATTGGTATTCCTGCATTATGGAGAAAAACAACAGATTTAATAAGAGGAGGGATATGCAATAGTTGAAAGCTGAAAAATAAGTATAAACCATTAATTACCTGTGTCCTTGAAATGCCAGAACTTAATGAAGGTGTCACTTCCACCCGTAATGACAAGCTGATTTAAACTATCTGTAGTCACTCCCCTAACAGCTCCTTTGTGGGCAGCTGGTGTTCCATATGTAGCTCTGTGAATTCCAGACTGTATATTGAAACGATCCACATGACCAGAACTGTACCCAATCACAACAAAATTTCCACAATGAGTTAGGCACAGGCATGTGGCTGTAACTTTTGAAGATTTATTTTTACTTTCATTAGACTTTTTCTTCAGTCTCTCAGGAATTAATTTCAGGTCACCCATCTTCAGTTTGTCATAAGACCAGGTAGTAACAACAAAAAGGCCTCGATGAAGCGCAGCAATATTGTCCCATTCCTTTTCTCGAGTCACTTCTGAAGTAAAATTTACAATGGGAGGCATCTTGAGAGGATCACTTAAAGCACTCTTAGTCTTTGATATTTTTCTATTATAAGAGGCACGTCCTAGACTTTTATTGAATGTTTCTGTTTTTGTTGAAAATATTCTTAGAGATGAGTCACTACCAGCACTCAGTATGTTGTCCCCATTGCTTCCATGAAACCTTATACGGGAGGGAGGGGCATTGTGTCCATCTCTGATCCTCAGCAATCTTGCACCACCGTCTGGCATGTCAAAAATCCAAAGTTTCACAGAATTGTCTGCAGAGGATGTAACCATCAGAGGCTCGTTAGGTAGACACTTCAGGCCTGACACTGCCCCGCTATGGGCATGCAATTGGGACACAACTTTTCTTTCTTCCAGATTCCACAAAACCACTTGGCCTGATAAACTTCCTGTGGCCATTATAGGATGTCCGTCAGTACGGAATGAGATACTTGTTATCAAGCCCCAGTCTTGGGAAAATTCTATAACCGTTTCATCATATTTTAGATTGTGTAGTTTAATCTGACCATTTGCTAAACCAATTCCCACAACGTCTATTGCAGGAGCTTGTTCCAAAGCTGTGATAGCAGATTGCCAGCCTCGAAATGTGTAGACAAGTTTTGATGTACGTATATTCCAGAGCTGCAAGGATCCCTGATGACTTCCTAGGAGGATTTTGTTTATATAAGTACTAGGGTGCACAACAGTAGTAATATCAAACACCTTATTGTCAAAAGACAATTCTAAGTACAAAGACTCTGCTTTGATATCCCAGACTTTGAGATTGCTTGACTCGTCAATCGATATCAGATGCGCTCCAAATGGAATCAGAATTTGCACAGGATGTTCATGACCTTTGTAGGTATGACACAACTCTGATCCTCTTCGCCATGCATAGATGACATTATCAGCGGCGGTATACACCAAATAGGTGTCAGCTCCCATACAAGTTACTTCCGATGGATGCTTGGAGCAAACACTCAGCAAAGTAAAGTGAGAACATCCATAAGTGTGGAAGGATTTACCGGTGCAAGTCACAATCAAATTTTCCTTTCGTCTCTGAATGTAACGTACAACAAGTGGGATGTGGTTGCTGACATATCCCAAAGCTCTATTCTGCAGAAACACTCTGCTCCCGGACGGCATCTTACACAATTGCCTTTAAAGTTTCAGCTCCGATCAAGAAAATATAACCTCATCACACACAAGGTCCAAGAACACAACTTTCAAAAAATCACTCGATGGTCGCCTTCCTTTTAAATGCACTCGACCGAAATAGAACAGTTGCGTGAGTTTAAATGGACAAACATAGGTCAATCTTGGTGCAGTGTATAAAAATCAACTAGAAACTTTGATGTGCTCCACACCTCAGCATGGCCGCATGTTGTGCCTGAGCTTCTCCGTAAATTTCTCCATGTCTGCCGAACCTTAAGTCTCATACCGTGTCGTAGGCGCAATTTTTGAATTCTCCCCATTAAGCAGGATTAAAGCTCATGCCGATTTGTGTCATGTGAAGTGCCAACGGCGCCAATTTCTGAACTATTCCTGAACAGGAATTTTATTTAAAAACTAAAACGTTTCTAAATATGAAAAATAGCCACTTCACCGAAGCTCCAGTCAGGTGTAAATTCTAGGAGGGGTGTGATGGAATAAAAGATGCGTTTGTGTAGAGAATTTTATTTTACTTTTCGTGTACAGTTAACTATTGTTACAGTTATAAAAACGTGTTCAAGAAAGGAAAAAAAAACTATACTTTATACAATACTACTGAGAACACATGGCACTATGATATAAAGGTAGTTAGTTGCCATATAGTGGAGATACAAATAAAATTGATTTCAATATGCATCTCACAAAAATTAGTAGGTGACAAACACAAAACTTTTATTGGTAACTGTAAACACTTAGTGTAAGAAAACAGTAGCCTTGACCTCGACACTTACAATAGAGTTAGTAAACTCAAGTAAGAACAAAGTCAGACCAACATTTTCATGGCACAAACACAACACAGAAACAAAATTTCTGAGAACAAATTAAGGCGCAGTCATGCATATCATCAGATAAAAAATATCAACATATTTGGCTACAATTGGCTTGAGAACTTAGTATTCAAATACATTTTGTGTAAAACATCATTCAAGCTTCACACATTTGACGCCTGTACATCATGAAACCCCAAAATCACAATATCTAGCACATGCCTAAATTTCATCTCGACTAGCTATGTTGCATAATGGCCAAACAAGACATTCCAGTTAGGATCACAGACGTTTTGCATAGCTCACAGCATAAATGCAGATAATAATAAATAAATGGCACAAGTGCTTTTGACAACAGACATATAAGCACGGCTACGCATAGCCAATGGAATGATAAATAGAAGTAAAAATAGATAACAAGCAAAGTACATAGAATGACCAACACACATATTTTAGTACAGTTTGGGAAAGTTGGTGTGAAAGATTACCACACATAGAAAATTAGTATCAAGGAGAGTTTGAGCTGCACACAAAGGTACATTAATATGTGTGTTAGTTGGTTTTAAGAGTAGATCATTCCCACGTAAATCGCTATGAACCTTAACTACAGCAGGAAATAAAATGGAATAAAATAGAACAAAAGTTGAGGGGTATTTTGAGATGGTTAGATGTTGGTTGGGAAATGCCTTCATACCCTGAAATAAATAATTGTTTGGAAAGATAGGAAGGAGAGATTACAATACATACACTATGTACAAGGAAAAGTTTAACCTCATATATCATAAAATGTAAATAACAGAGAAGTCTGGTATTAAAAAATGTGAGGTTTGCATAAATGTTCAGGCTCCAAATAGATTGATGTGACCATTTGTATTGCAAGACAACCATCAAAGTGGTTGATTTCAATAATTTAAAATGTTCTAATAAGATAAATTCTAGACCACTTAAAAGAACAAGTGAATGTGAAATGAAAACAACATTCAATTATCAGACAATTGTCAGTACAGTGCAGTCATAGATGATGCAATAGTAAATGACAGGTTATCAATGAATTTATGAGCTCTACCAAAAAGTCCATCTGAAGGTACTTCTTATTGTATAGAGTACCTGTTATACTTTATAATCCTCCATTACAGTTTCTAAGTTTCTAACTTACTATCTACTGTCACTTCATAACATTGGGAGGAAATGTGGGAAATGTACAATGGCCAGAATGGTTGAGATTATTTACCAAAGTTAACAAAGTTCCTAGAGCTTAAAGTTTGGCGGGCAATGACTGATGTAACTCCAACTGCTGCCAACTCCATTTGTGATCCATCCCATGAAGAGCAACAAATGTTTCTGAAAATTGATAAAAGATATGATGAATAATGAAATTGATCTCTTAAAGTCTGAAAGTCTATGAAAAATAAACCCACATAAACTGACACTCACCCAAATGTTTTGTAACAACTTCGAGCTCCTTCAGATTTGCAACGTACAGCACTTCATCTCCTCTACAAAACAACAATACGCCAAAGTGAATTTTAAATATTCTTTACACAAGTCAAATAAAAACACAGAAACACACCTTCGAATTCTATAGATGGCACCAAGAGAAACAAGAGCTTGTAATCCACAGCCAAGACCATCAAGTGAAAGTGCAGCAGGATGCGACACCTCTCCTGACTTCAGAGCCATTTCAACTCGACGCTGAGCCTCACACAGAACCAACTTTTCAGGGCGAGCCTCACCACATACCTGCAAATAAAGCATGTTATCAATATATATATATATATATATATATGCCAATAGTTAGAGAAATAAAAGAACCAAAAGGAAGCATTACCTGAGCAAGAGTCTGACTTAACGCCAAGTATCCCGCAAAAAAAGGATGTAATACATTGCACAGCAAAACTTGCAGTTTCCGGTGATTTCCTAGACTCAGAAGACCAGATGTCGTCACTTCCACGATATTCACTAAGTCCAGAGCCCTTAGAGCTTCTTCAAATTCCTGATAAAAAGCAATAAAAATACCATGACTTCTCATCCAAATGAGCCAAACAATTTTTTTCTTCAAATTGAGGTTGAGTCTTGAATGTTTTGAGCAGAGCAACCCCCTGTGTGTATACAGAACTTAAAATTTATAATTTGAAGACTTAATATAAGAATACAAAGCACCTTAGTTCACCTACATCAAACTAAGCTAGCTAATGCTAGCGAGTACACAAAGCAAAGGAACAATCTAGAAACAAGGTACACAAAAGAACAAAATTTACAATTTTTTTTTAAACAGAAAACAGATGTGTGAACCAAAATCACTGCAAACCATGGCATGAGTAAAGTAAAGCTGGCAAAACCATGCTGTTATGAAAGCATTGAAAACCGCACCCATACATAATTGTATGCATAG
The DNA here is from genome assembly GCA_038380765.1 of Odontothrips loti. Classification (NCBI taxonomy): domain Eukaryota; kingdom Metazoa; phylum Arthropoda; class Insecta; order Thysanoptera; family Thripidae; genus Odontothrips; species Odontothrips loti. Next base: position 19,371,718 of record CM076245.1, read on the forward strand.
TGACAGAAAACATATCCCTTTTCCACACATGCTAAAATTATTGAAATGGATACACTGAAGACTAAGACATTTCAATACACTCTCAACATACCTTTTCTTCCCATGACTTATGCAAAACAAATTCATGAGCAAGGATTCCTCTGACAAACTGATACCTCGCAAAAAGATCATCTGAAGACAAAAGAGAAATTGGACTTTAAGGCTTCATCCTCAGAAGGTCTCAGAATATTACCTCACATGCAAATAAGAAAAGCACCATTGAACCCCATTAGCCCTGCATTGAACCAGCCCTGATAAGAGAAGTGAGCACCAGTTCCAAAAAATATATAGCTAGTTTTGAACTGTCACTTAAATGATACTGACACCAGATATTTGGAAAAAAGAAGAAAGAAGAAAGGTTGACCATATAAATTTAGTGATCCTAAAAATATGAAAATGGATGGGAGCTAGTAAGACATAAGCTCCTGATCCATTCATACTGAAACATGCATATTTTTTTTTTAACAACTAGAAGAGTAAGTAAGTAACTAGTTCCCATTTTTTCACCAAACTTTCCTATTTTGTACAGGTACTGTTGCATTCAATATGCAAACCTACAGTAAGACCTCATTTTAAATTTCAGTCAGATCTAATATATTTTTTGTGGAATGAGGACTTTACTCATGAAAGAAAGAAAAAACCAGGTGCCATTTAGCATGCAGCTTACCTCTTGAGATTTCTCCACTTGGCTCAAGATGCTGCATGACAGTTGTAATTAAAGCTGGATTGGCCAGGAAATGGAGAGCTGGATTAACATAATGCTGAAGCATGAGCAGGGGAACCGCACGAGACATAGTGTCATCTAATAATGCATGACCTGCAAAGAAAAAAAAAGTTCATACATCAATACCTCCACTTCACAAACATATAATATGACTCACAAGGAACTAGGATACGCACCCTTTAATCTTGTGGTATCAATCTGGGTTCCTGGCAAGTGTACAGCCTTCAGTTGCACTGCTCCATCAGGTAACAAGGTGATGAGTGACTTGTGCACATGAAGAGATTCTCGCACACTCTTTTCCACATCACCTGAAGGGAGGGGAAATAAGAACTCAAATATGTTGCAAAAGCAAACTGAGACATTCTCCAGATGTATGAAAAATTGTTAAATGAAACTACCTGATATATCAACTGTGGCTCCAAATGTTTCAATAACTGACCGGAACCATGCAACTTCTCTGATGAGATCAGAGAGTTGCATTTCAAAAGTTCCATTGGTCAGCAAATTGTTGTTCAGAATTACTGCTACAAGGTGGAAAGGAGATAGAACACTTATCTGTTGTTGGCTGTTAGAAAAGTTAAGGTACATGAACAATCTGATACTGTTTACAAGACACTCATTTTGATAAGACAGGAAATAACAAACCTGCGCACAATATGGTGAGACAGAACTCGAATCATTGCCATCTCTTCATCAGTTAATGACTGTAAATGAATCGGGCCAACTGAATGCTTAGATCTTTGAAACATTTGACTTTCTAAAAATTCACGCATGGAAATCGGTTCACCAAAGTCAGCATATATTTTACCATACTTCTCATCCAAAGCATTCAAAGCTTTAATCAAACCCTGCAAAAAAAAAAATAAAAAAAAAAAAAAAATTATAAAGCATCAATATATGAAAATATTAAAAAAAAAAACAACCAATGAGGAAGAAAATTAAGTAGCTTGTCCAAAAAATTAACATTTTAAATGCATCAAAACTCATCATGCAGCACTCAGACCAAAAATTAAATACATGTTATCACCACAGCTTAACGTACAGAAGTTGATTCTTTGGGTTTAGGCACACCCAACAGCTCATATGCAAACAATTTCTCCTCCAGAATTCTGTCGTAACTGATGTTAATAGGAACAATCAGAACATCTGGAATCTGGCCAGTGAGGAAAGGTTCCAAAGCCATTGACAGGAAACCTGAATAATTAAAAAATAAAGCAATTGGTGTAATAACAAGGTCTCTCCATTTTTTATGCTATGCTAGTAAATAAAAGAAAGAAATACCATATTTTGGAACAAGTGATTTGGCACTTCGGCTGCGAGTTCCTTCGATGAAAAACTCCACTGGTGCAGTTCCTTGACAAATAAGTGCTCGTACATATTCACTGAACACGGTGTAGTACAATTTGTCACCAGAAAATTGTCTCCTCATGAAAAAAGCACAACAGTCACGAAGCAAATGTCCCATAAGCCACATTGCCATGAAATCTGAGGAAATGAAACATAGGACACAAAAGATATAACTCAACTAAAAAAAAAAAAAAGCATTTAAGGTGCATTGTTAAGAGAATGGTCCTTACCTACACCTGCAGCAACACATGGAATTTCTATGCTATAATGGAAACATATATATGCCATTAGAATAAAGTCGGCATAGCTTCTATGACTCGGAGCAAATATAATGGGAGTGCTCCCCATGTTGGCTTTCAACTAAAACAAACAGCAAAAGCAATTAGTTAGTGATAAATATTTCAACCACGCACTGATAAAATAACCCAACCAGTACCTTTGATATAGCTTCTTCATTCACCATTAAATTGGAACATGTCTTCTTTAGGACTTTTGTAACAAGCAAACCAATCCATCTCACTATAGAGATTTGTCGATTGTGACCAATTTCTGTTAGCTGCTCTTCCACTTCTTTGTACAGGACTTCTGGTTTCACTCCACGCTCTTTACACAGCTGTATTTATCATCAACATAGTCAACATTTAGTGTTTTTAAGTAAATGATAAGGCTTAGCGAAAATTTGGCTGAAACAACTCTTACCTCTTTGATCGTTTCTTTTAAGCGTGCACTGTTTAAAACAGCTTTTCGGATCGAAAGAGGATTTGTTGCTATTGCATCTGAGACGGTCCGCACAGGATTCCACTCTCTTGTTATCCATACGACATCACTTGTATGACGACGCTCTTCTAAAATGTCCCTAAACCCATTCATGTTTTTCGCAAGGGTAGGACTTTCAGATTTATTACTCGGCATCCTGAAAGACAGAGAATAAAATGCTGGTTTTACATGAGGCAACCAATTTCATAAGCATTCCTTACTGGAACAAAACCGGGTCTGCATCCCTTGGGGTGGTCCCGCTATAGAACATCTCCAGTCAAGGGTTCACTAACCTAACTGCAATTGACATATTACTAACAAGGGACGTTCCTAGACTGTCCCTCTCTACTAACAAGCCTCCCCTTCGTTAAAGAGGTTACTACGGCCTCTTCCACTGTCACTGCATTTCGGCAACAACGCCCCCCCGCGGCTGCACCGATTTGCACCCTGCACGGGTGCAGGATGCAGGACGAGAAAGGACTCGGCTCGGACCGGACCGGACTGCACCGGAACGAACAGGGCAGACGACAGCGAGGGAACGGCACGGCGTCGACGACGACCGTGTGGCAAAGTGACGAGACGAGGACGAGGGGCGGCAGGGGCAGGAGCAGGACTCCGTGCAGCGCAGCGGTGCAGCCGCCGCCGCCGCCGCCGCAGCCGCCAACCTTGAATGAAAACTCAACCCTCGGTCGGATGCCCACCTGGCTGCCTGTGCCTGATGCCCGTGTGTGCACGCTGGTTAGCGGGGCGGGGCCGGCGGGGCCGGCGGGGCCTGGACAGGAAGACACGCCGATTGTGTCCTGCCAGGTCCTGCCAGGTCCTGCGTGTACACAAGCGCCAGCAGCGAGCAGCGCAGCAGCGCGCACCTCAGCCGGGCCCGGGCGGTGCGGTCGCTGTCGCGGGTCGCGGTCCGCAGCGGGGCAGCGGGGCGGGGGGAGGGCGAGGCCTCGACGGCGGAGCGGGAGCGGGGGATGGCCGACGTCGGCGGGGCGCGACCACCCCTCCTCCTTCTCCTTCCCCAAGACAGGCAATTACCAACCGCGCAGGAAGGACCGACAGGAATCTCCAGAGTGGCATTGGTCGCATTGTGGGGCCCAAAGGAATCAAAGGGGTTGCTTCTTACTAAAGCCGAATTGCAGCCACGCTCCCTCTCCCCACTGCACCTGCGAGTTCTCGCACGACGGAGGAAGTCGGGCACGACTATGTTGGCATGCCAAACATAGCAGACGATAAACAACGGAAGTTCGGAATGCAATGTAGAGAATGCAAGGCAAAAGGGTGACCAGAATATGAACACGGTACTGAAAAACGCAGACGCGAGTAAGATCCATAGTAAGTTTGGGCTTTCCCCCTGAAGTCGGTGTCAAGTCCAGCAGGGGCTAAAGAGCACTGCTGCGTCCCCCCCCCCCTTTTTCCTGTTCTCCCCGTGGATCCGCACCTGCACCCCAATCTCCCTCTTTTCCACCCCCTTCTCCGGTATCATGTTCAGGGGGTTGATTGATGGCAATCGTAACGCTTTTTCCTCCTGTCGCGGCGTGGAGGCTGTGAACCGATCCCTCCGCCTTTTTCTTTCCGTTTCATCCCGCCCCGCGCCACCCCTACCCTCAACCCCATCGCGATGAGCTCCGCTATCGACCCAGCTTTCTCACCAACCCCCGGCCCACCCCGCCGCTGCTCCGCTGCTCACTGCCTGCGCACCCCCTGAGGGTGGGGGTGGGGTGGGGGTGCGTGGGCCAACATGGGCGCCGCCGGCAGCCACAAAGCATGCGCAAAGCAAAGCTGCCCCCGGCCGCGCCACGGCAGCCCCTAGCAGCCCTGGGCACAGGCTACCAGGCTACGGGCTGCGAGTGCGAACGGCATGGCCATAGCCATACCCGGGGCCGACCATCCCCAGGCCAGACCAGAGCCGCAGTCCGGTCCGGTCGCAGCCCCTAGGCGCACGCTGCGCACGCCGCCTCTGCTCTGCTCAGTAGGTGCCGCCCCGCCCCGCCCCGTACTCTACAGCTCACGTTCACTCGCGGGACGCGGTGACGTCGCGCGCGCGTGCCGGCCTGCCGGCCTGATGCCTCGTGAGGTCGTGATGGTCACGATGTGAGACACGGGGGCCGCGCTGCCGCGCTCCGATGCCCACAACAGCCGGGGCCGGCCCACAAGTCGGACGGGGGCTTGGCGGCTTGGTGCCACCCCTGGTACCCGAGCACCGCGATCCAGCGGCCTCCGCCGACCAATGTTCCAGGTGAGTGCGCTCTGTGTGTGTGTGTGTGTGTGTGTGTGTGTGTGTGTGTGTGAGAGAGAGAGAGAGAGAGAGAGAGAGAGAGAGAGAGAGAGAGAGAGAGAGAGAGAGAGAGAGAGAGAGAGAGAGAGAGAGAGAGAGAGAGAGAGGGAGAGAGGGAGGAAGGAGGGGGCGGTACCTCGGTTCGTATCAGGGGCGGCCGGGCGCCGGGCATCTGTCTGTAGGCGCACGTGCACACGCATCACTATCGAAGGGATGCCGACGGGACGGAGACGCCCACCACGGGGCTGTCTCGCACGGCGTTGAACTATCGGAGGATCCCTGGATCCCTCTTTGCTTTCACCCCCGCCCCTCCTCTCTCTCTCTCTCTCTCTCTCTCTCTCTCTCTCTCTCTCTCTCTCTCTCTCTCTCTCTCTCTCTCTCTCTCTCTTTCTCCCCCTCCTTCCTCTCCTCTCCTACCCGCTGATAAGGACCCCCCCCCCCTCCGCCCGGGGAAGGGACACCTGACAGTGCGACAACAACGGGGAACAGGCAATTGAGAACAGGAGACACAGTTGGCGACGACACATTCTCCAGCGAGGGCTCCATGTGTTAGTGTGTGTGAAGACAAAAGGCTGTAACCTGTTACGTAGACCGCAAAGAACCCACGGGGACGTTCTCAGGGAGAGGGGTCAGCAGCGGCAAGCGTGGGCGCATCTATGACAAAGATTGACGTCGGTGAGAGGAGGGGTGGGTTGGGAGCTGGGAGGGGAGCTGGTCATGACCCAGCCTCAAGGAGGTTTGGCAGTCTGGCATGGTTCTATCACTCCCGGGAGCAAAAGACGAGAGCTGAAGCTTTGACTGTGTGCGCACAGGTTGGATGCCGCCTCCGGAACATCGGGCTGCTGTGGGTGCTCGTGCTGACTTGCTCCAACGTGCTGCTGACGGTCCGGCTGCTCAGCTACAGCGCGGACTGCGGGCCCGGGCACGGCAGCAGCGGCGGCAGCGGCCTGGCGCGGTCCGGGCTGGGCAGCAGCAGCAGGGGCCGTGGCGGGCAGCAGCAGCAGCAGCAGCAGGCAGCGAGGAAGGCGGAGCCCCTGGACTCGCTGGACCAGCAGCCACCGGAGGACGACTTCGACCAGCAGGTATTCAGTAGGGTCATTATAGAGCTCTCGCGGGAGCTCCCTCCCCAGGGAGAAACTCCCGGGAAGCTCCCGAAACACCGTTGAGAAGCGGATACGGAAGTCTACGGTATGAAAAATTACGCAGCACGTGCCGCGCCGTCAGCAACGAGCCGACTCTAAAATCGGGAGGCTTGGCTCTCGTTTGTCACCGCCATTTGGTAGGGTCAGACAGCGCCAAAACCGCCCCGCGCGGCCTGAAGATGCACGTCCTCGGGCCGCGCGAGGTGGGTCCGGCGCTGTCTGACCCTACCAAATGGTCGTGACATATCGTCAGCGAGAGCTAAGCCTCCCAATTTTTGAGTCGGCTCGTGGCTGACGGCGCGGCACGTGCTGCGTAATTTTTCATACCGTATTCCGTATCCGCTTCTCTACGGTGTTTCAGGAGCTCCTCGGGAGTTTGTCCCCGGGGAGAGCTCTATAATGACCCTACAGGGTAGCAAAACAGCTTCCGAACACCGCTGCCCACTGCACTCGCACTTAGCAGTATCGGCCCCGCGCTCGCTGAGCCCAGCCCAGCCGTCGGGGTCCTCATTCCTCAGCCCTCGGCCGTCCCGTCGACCCTCCCCTCCCCACTCATGCCATTTTCCTGGTCACACAGCCGCCAAACGTGGAGGAGGACCCGGACACCATCTCTGTGGACCCGGCCCTGGGAAGATGGGACTCGCGGAGGGTGCTGAAGATGTTCGACCTGGCCCTGGTCGGCGGCCAGTTCGCGCAGCTCTCCGCCGAGTACAAGGTCACGCTCGCTACCCAGACGAGTCTGGAGCGCCTCCATTCGCTTGTGCAGGTAAGGGGTCAGGAGCTCGGGGCTTTGGGAGGGCCCTTACAGGCTGTGCGCGGGCTTCGCAGCCCCGGCGGGCGGGTCCGGGCGGCCCGGCGCCCGGCCTCAAATCGAAGCCAAAGTGTCGATCCATGAGCACAGTTTCGGCAGTAATTCTGTACGCTGACGCACGCCAAACTTGAGCTTTTTTGACGCGACTTCCCACGATGAACGCATATCCGAAATCCTGACTCACCTGACGCAATTCTCTCATGCCTGACGGGTCTGCTCACAGCGGTGCCGTGCTGTGCTCACGTGCCCGGTCTGCACCTGTGCGCTTGGCCTGAACCTTACTGACCCTCCTCACCAACTTACTCAATCCTTCGGTAGTGACAAAAGCCGCTAAGCGCGGCCAAGGACTCGGGGCAGAGCCGGGCCGGGCCGCGGCGCGCCGGGCTGCGCGCTCATTTGGCAACCCGTTCGCGCTTACTAAGCAGTGGGGGCCGGAAGGGCTGGGCGGGGGAGGCGGAGGGTTAGCGGAACATTCTCGGGTTCGATTCACAGGGATAAGCTCGGTCCGCCATTATAGCGGCGTTCTCTTATCAGCGGTGTGACTGCGCGCTGTCACTGCATTGGCAGCCCAATAACAGTCCCCCCCGCAGCATGTAGGACGATTTGGCAGATAGACGATGAACACGGCGCCTCGCCTCGCCTCGCATGCGCGGACCAAAATACATCATCATCAGTTGTCACGCTATAAGCCAAGGGAGTGGCGCAGACCCAGCGATGGGCCCCGGGGCCCCAGCGCCCTTCCCGGTTCGGTAGGTGGGGCTCAATGTTTCTTTTTTGTAAGAAGGATTACGGGTGCACGACAGAGACAGCGAATGACACAGTCTCTCTTTCTCCTTCTCCTCTCGTTTTCACACTCCACTCGTGACACTCGCACGCCACCCGTGTTTGTTTGCCCACGTTGCTTGACATTGACTCGCCCAGGTGATGTTTACATTTCCGAAGGACGCTCTCGGAAACTCCTCCTACTCTCCTCCCACCCCACCATTCTCGCCGCCAGCGATCGCGTTGCAGTCGTTGCAGCGGTCCCGATTTTGCAGAACAGCCCGCCCCGCGGCACCCGCGGCCACGCCATCCAGAAGCTACCCGATAGCGGGACAGGACAGGGACAGGGCAACCGCGTCTCCCACACCTTCCCGGGCACTGCATCGTTACTCGTCCAGTAACGGCGGCGCGGTGCAGATTTGAAACCTACCTAGGTTTTTATGCGAGAAAAAACTATCGACTTTCAAAAGGTTTCCTGGACTATCTCGTAGAAATCGGGAGCAATAAATGAAATACGGTAGTGTTTGGTGTCAACACATATGAATAGCCGCCCGTGACCACAGTGAGCATTTTTCTTTTTTGAATCGACGTCGGTGATTGGCCTCGGCTCTCGGCTCGGACACCTCGGGCCGCACCGGCTGCTCTGCCCTCTGCCGCCTCATCCAGACCACGTTGAGGGTTGAGGCTGCCGTCGGTGTCCCGCGGCTCCGCGGCTCCTGCGCTGCGGCCTGTGCTGTGCTTGTACTTACGACTGCTGGCGCTGCTGGCGCTGCTGGCGCTGCTGGCGCTGCTTGCAGGTGGTACACCACTGGACCGGCCCGGTGTCCGTCGCTCTGTACGCGGCGGGGGACGAGTGGCCTCTGGTGCAGGCCTACGTCCGCTACCTGCGCCGCTGCTATGCGCCCGTCCGGGAGCGGGTGGCCTTTCACGCCGCCTTCCCCGCCGACCGCATGCCCGAGTCCTCGCCCGACCTGGTGGGTAAACACAGCGGCACAGCGCCCCGCCCCGCACACCCCGCCCCGTACAGCCTCTGTGCGGTAGCGGGGCAGCGGGGCGGCCATGAATGGGATTGCATTGGCAAACGTTTTCGCGGGCATTGGCCGAGCGTCATCAATACGGGATGGGCGGGATATCTGCCGGGCCTGCTGAGGTCGCCTCAACGTGTGCGTGCACGTGCACGCGTGTCGTGCCGGCTGGCCTGCCCCGGTACTCGCGAACTCACGGCATGGTGCACTCTTGGTGCCGCAGATGATGGAGATCCTGGGGTCGGAGGCGCACCTGGACTGCTTCAAGCCCGAGCCCAGCCTCAAGGAGGTGATGCGGCAGAGGCATGCGGAGACCATTCGCTGGCGCATGCGGCACGGCTACCCTCAGAACCACCTGAGGAACTTGGCCAGGAAGGCGAGCCAGGTACGAGCAGTGTGCTGTGTTGACATTGTCGCGCCAGGTTTGAAAATACATCTAAATGTTGGCTTAAGCGCTAGATCATGCATGGGTGTGGGCTGGAGTGGGCGGGACGACCCTTTCCTTCTAACCTTGGTAACCTTGCCGCCGTTTTCTGCTCAGACGGAGTACGTGTTCCTGGTGGATGTGGACGTGGTGCCCAGCCTGGGCCTGGCGCAGGGCCTCAACGAGTTCCTGCAGACGGCTCGCTGCGGCCCCCCCGCCGGCCCTGTGGCCCCTCCGCACCTCCGGGCCCCGCGGACAGGCCAGGGCGCCCAGCGGCCCCCCGCCGCGCACTGCGCCTACGTCATACCTACGTACGAACTGGACGAGCGGGTGCGCTTCCCGCGCAACAAGAGCGACCTGGTGCGGCTTGCGGGCAAAGGGCTGGCCCGTCCCTTCCATCACAAGGTGGGTGAGGGCGAGTGCAGCCGAGCGTAGCGCCTGCGAATCCGGGGGTAGGCCGCCCGCACTACATCCCTGTCGTGCGGCACGGCCTGACGGCCTACCCTGCCCCTGTCCCATCGCAAACATGCCTGGCTGTAGTCCGGCAAGCCGGGGCGGGCCGGGGTGAGCAGGCCAGGCAGTTAGAGGCCCCTCGCAAGATGGATGGAAACTCATGACGTCAGCCCTGTTCCGGGCAGCTTCGGCTCTAAATATTGACTCGGACTTTGTAATATACGATGTAGGCGGCCGTTGGCTTACCGTTGGTGTCACTTTTGCGGCACCGAATCTGAAAGAAAAACAACCTAACAGTCTCTTTATTTGCATTTCTTAGTGACGTGGCAGTGTTACATGTCGCCTGTGTCGGTTTCTGACGTCGTGCCTGAGTGGGGGATGCCGGCGTATTGCATATTCGGCCTTGGGAGCAAAGGAAAATTGTTGAAAACATCCCGCGAACCTAAGTGCAAACTTATTCTGTCTAATGCCATGGCTTATGGAGCCTGTGCTGTGTGGGTGGCCAGCGTGCCGTTGCCTTAGCCGTGCGGGCTGGGCGCTGGGCCTACCCTGTCACTCGTTAAGTCGTTCGCCCACACTCGGCGAGCGGGTATTTCTAAATGGACGCCCTGCCTCGCCTGTTTCACCCCTATTCCTATTCCACTGCAGGTGTTCATCTACAACCAGTTCGCGACCAACTTCAGCCGGTGGCAGAGCGAGAGGGACCCGGATACGGACCCCGTCCACGTCGCCTACAACGTGACCAACTTCGAGTTCCTGTACGAGCCGTTCTACGTGGCCAAGGACACGATGCCCGGGCACGACGAGCGCTTCATGGGTTACGGCTACACGAGGAACACGCAGGTGTACGAGATGTTCGTGATGGGGGTGCAGTTCCAAGTGCTGTCCCCGGCCTTCACGGTGCACTGGGGCCTACAGAGCAAGCAGGCGCGCCCGGCGTGGAGGGAGCTGCAGAACAACGAAAACCGCCGGCACTTCGACATGTTCAAGAGGGAGGTGGCGGTACGGTACAGGCGGTAAGTACCCAAGAGTCAAGCCCCCCCCCCCCCCCCCCCCCGCCTCCTCTCTATCACTGACCCCTCTGCCGTCTGTGTTCTGTTCACAGGGACCCGTTGAGTATGGTCCAGCCGAAGCGCGCTTCTAGCAAAACCTAGAGCCGCAGGCGGAAGTGAGGGAGGCCCTCATCCGAGCGCACGTCATCGGCGACATGATGCGGCAGGCGACCGGCGTTGACACCAGGACTGTCTTCTTCAGCCCCACCAAGTTCATCACCATAACTATACCTCCTCTCAATTACTTTTCATTTTGACGGCGTCATTTAATTTCCGGCCGGGCACATGCGGCTTTCGGGCGCGGCGTCTCTCTGGCTCGTGTAGTTCAATGCCCCAGTCGCAGGCGTCCCGCCGTGTCGCTGGTACAGTACATGGAGTATTCACGGGGCAAAACTTTTCAGACTGAGTGTACGCGGCACGGCAGGGGGAAGACCGCAGCCACGGCAAACACCCTTAATGTCAAGAAAAATCCCCCCCCCCCCCAGCTGCGTGAGATTTTAAAGCACATCTAAATCCGGGGACAACATGTTCTCGTATTCGCACAATGTTTCCGGATTTTCGGCTCGGGAAACAATTGTTTTTCTCGTTGTTCAGTGCGTAATGTTTGAAGAATTGTTAGACGAGAAACTAACTCCCATCAGGTAGATGGAGTCACATGTTAAGTTACTTGTGTTAATCCTGTAGCACACCTACCACTTCATTACCCTCGTGATTAGAAACTCACTCGTGCCATAAAATATAATTCTCCTAATTAAAGTCTCTTATTTCATGGCTACTTTTTCTCCTAAACTGGAGAGCTCTGGTCCTGGTCTGTTCTTTTTTGTTTATGGAATTTGAGTTCCTTTCTGTGCTATCACATTGAATCCTACCGTGCTTTAAGAGTTTGTATATAGTCTGTTCGAGTGTATTATGACCCAGTTTCTTTTGTGGACTTCCCTTGATAAATTAGATGGAATTTAGGATTTACACTATTCCCGGCAGCACTTGGTGTAAAAGCATTAATTTAAGGCGACACTTCATTGTGTTTGACTGCTTTGATTTCATTCTTATTTTTTAAGGTGCAATAAGTTGTACATATATTTTAAATTACAGGCCATGTGATATATTGAATATTATGTTTATGAAGGAAATGCCTGGTGCTTTTAGTTCCTAAACATGTTCTGTTATTGCCTTCAGTTCCTAGTTTTCTACAAAACGAAAAAGTAGGGAACCTTCTCCAAAATGAACAATGATGTGTAATACGTTGACCACTCCAAGTGCCTACGATCTGCCCACGCCCAGGCAACATAGTGGTATTTGTGCCGTCTTCAGAGACGGGCCGTGTAATGGTATTTGTCTATGGAAACAACTGCAGCTATCTTCCAGACAACGTGATTAATTGTGGTGAAAAGAGTGTTCAACGGTTCAGTTCATTGCTGCATATTTTCTTACCACGAAGAGGTTTATCCCATAACAGATATTTTCAGAAGTAGCTGTGCATTTTGAATGTGATACCTAAATATATGTCCTTTGCCGCAAATGCAATAGTAAATGCATTTGGAGAGCAAGACATTCCTAAACATGTGTTGATGTACTTTTGTAATAGGGAAGTCTATGTACCTCTCACAAATCAAAAATACATGTGTAAAATAAATCCAATAAATATATGAAAAATATGACAGATTTGCATATGGTAGGACACAATGAAACACACAGTAAGATCATGGTACATTAAAAATAGATATTTATTTACAATAGTCTACACTGACCAAATGGAGAAAAGATGGAACATCTGACACTTAAAATGACTTCTTGTTCTAAAATGCAGCTGCTAAGTAATGCTTTAACTAAACATTTATTTTGTCCAACTTGAGACATGTGCTCAAAAACAATAAAAAAGAGAAAAAAAATAATAGAAAAACGGATTAGAAGACAGGAAAAAAAGGGAATATTTTTCTTACCCACCTTCAAACAAATGTCCAAATTTCTGACATTTTCTACACAGAATTACAATACGTAATCTCACTGATCCATGATTCATAATTAATCATGATTCATAATTCATAGACACTAATTGTTTGCAAAGCCAAGCAGTACCAAACTTGAGGAACAAGGCAAGTGACTGAAATGTGCACAAGTTTTACTGATCAAGTATTTCATTGAGTGCGTTCCTTGTTTCGACAAGGGGCATTTAAGTGAGCAAAGTTAAGTCTGAATCCTAAATGCCACACATAAGGAGAACAATACAGGACATTGGAAAATGCCTTACAATAATTCATAAATTGAATGCTGCCTTAGAAAATTACAATTAACACTCAGTTCTCTTCCTCACTAGCTCACACAGATCTGCACACACATTTACTCTCCTAACATCCAAGTAGCAAGTACTTTTGTTATATCACACACAAATTGGCAATGGTTTGCTGTTGGAAGCAGCTGTCCCATACAATGCCAACATGCATTGGACATTGCATTGTGTACTTAAGGTGCATGAGACACCATCATACATTCATAACAGAAAGGGCATTGCCTTCTTCAATTCATTGAATGGAAGCAATACTGAATCTTAAGAGACAATTAAAATGATTATCACCAGGTATTTCGTTACAAGAATGTCTTTTTCAGGCATTCCTTGAGAGGATGGAGCCACACTCCACATGCTTACATAGTAAGTCTTTCACAGGACGCTGACTCTCTCCCAATCTCATCCCCCACACCTGAGGGCTGGAAAGAACGGAAGAGAGTAGTTACCATCACCTTGACAGAGAATGGCTGCGTTCGCGTCCATTATCACCAGAGCTGGATCCAATGTTTCGGTGCTCCCCTAATCTTTGCTCTTGAGGAATTTTGTCAAAGAATGGATGATTTAGGGCTTCCCTCAAGGTAATACGAGCTGCTGGGTCATATTCCAGCATGCGAGAAACAAGGTCAAAGAGCAGGCGGTGATCATCACTGTCAGAACCTTGATAGCGCTGGAACAGAAAATATTATTAGACATTTTGGCATTTTTGGAAAAGAAGTACCTTGTATGATTGATCTAATTAAGCACTTACATGAAGAGGTCTGCAATTCTCTCTCACATAGCGTCCTGCTGAACTCTTTTCATCCCACTCAAGTTTTCCGTGATAGAAGTATTTGGTTTTTGTCTTTCTTGCCATTCTAAATATACAACACACAAAAATTAGAATACATACCACCCAAGCAAAAAATACATAAATCAATATCAACAATGAAAGCACAGCAAAATTCTCACCTGTATGGGATAGGTCCTAGTATACGTTCCATCATTGCCAAATGTTCCCTGTTGTCATGGGTCTGGAAGAGGGTGATTCCGAGGTACAGCTCAAACATGATACACCCAATAGACCACACATCACATGGTTGGGACCATCCAAGTTCTGTGGTAGAAAGAAATATTAGCTATTTCTTAGTAGAAAAGATGACAGTTGGTTGACATTGGCCAAACTACACAATTATACTTACCAAGTAAAACTTCTGGAGCTCTGTAGTGCCTTGTTGATACAATGGTACTGTGATGCTCATGATCAAAGGTTGCACTTCCAAAATCTATGAGTCGAACATCTGTTCTTTTAACTCTTCTCACATCACGATTCTGAAAAATATAAAGGATTACACAACGGCACTGAAATTTGCAAATACTTTACACTTGACCGAGTTTTACATACCTTTTTGGTGTAGGTTAGATCAAAATCAGAGTCAACAAACAAGATGTTTTCAGGTTTGAGATCAGTGTGAGTCAGTTTATTATCATGCAAGAACTTCACAGAATAACATAGCTGATATGACATGTGTCGTACTTGATCCAGTGGATACGGCTGGTAATTATTGTCTTTCTGTAAAACGAAGAAGACAGTGCTATTGAATTATTCACTACAACCATAACAATTTAATAAAGCACCATTAAATAACTTACCAAAAAGTCAAAAACACTGAGTCCCAGCATCTCAAAAGCAATGCAGACATGACCATGGAAATCAAACCATGTTAGCATCTTAACACACAAGCTGCAAAGAGGGAAAAACTGCAGTAAGGATCAAGTCATAGGGAATGTATGTATAAAAAAAAGAAGTTCGGACTGAATAACTGTCAAGGTTACAGATACAGATAATAACAAGCAAGGTTACAGAAACTTGACTTGACATTTGACAAGTTGTTTTCATTGAGAAGGTAATAAAATTGAATTTACTGATTTTTTAAAAAATCAAACAAATAAACTTACTGTTTCCCATCAGGATCCTTTTCAGCAATTTTTTCTAAGGCATTGATCTCCAGCTTCGCGGCTTCCCTGTACTTCTCTACATTTTTGATTATTTTCAATGCCATGGTAGAATCCCTGTCAACACATAAAGTACATTAACATATACATCTTAGTATCTGAAACTGTCATATTTCAGGGGGAGCAAAACTTATTCTGCTATTTTTTTTTCTTTCTAAAAACTGACAGAAAAAGAGGGGACTGGTAAAAGGTCTACTTAAGTGACCTACATATTAATTTTAGCATGCAGGAGGAAAAGGGTTTGTAACTTACTTGTGCAGATCTTTAACCTTGACCACCTTGCCAAAAGTGCCTTCACCAAGGGTAGCCAGGATTTTATCTGTAAAAGAAGAGGACCACATGTTGTTAAAAAACGCGAAGTGATTCTGTGCCAATCCATATTTGGAATGCCACAAAGATGACTGTTGTCTTAATCTTCTACAGGACAGTAATTATATGGATTGGCTGGTGTTTATACCCACACCAACTGGAAATATATGAAAGTTACTATATCACTGGTTATCTCAGACAAATGTGGATCATTCCAAACTATGGTGAGCACAGGTTGCGTCATCATATGTTATGTTACTGAAAAGTCGCGTTCAAGAATAACAGATTAATGATTTGGGAAGTTAAGGAAGATGAAATTAAATCGTAACAGATTTCAAAGCATGCATGGGACTTCAATGACTTTAGAAACTTGATTTCTTTGAAGAAAAAAAAAAGAGAAAATTGAGTGCATAATTTTAGCACAGATCTCTAAGTCTGAACTAGTGTTGCTATTTGTCTTAAAATTTTAGATAAATAGCATTTTATTGTGAAACATAAAATATATTATGTCAAGATAAATGATTTAAGGATGCTGCTGCTGGAAAGAAAAAAAGTTTAATATTGGCTGTTGCATCATCGCAACGGCTTTGAGGTAACTTGCTGCGCATAAAACTTGATCAAAAACAGTTAAATAATGGGGTTTAGAGGGAAAACTAGGCAGCACTATGTATGGAAAAAAAGCCTTTGAAATCAGCTTATTCCGACCAATAGAACACCGAAAGGTGGGTGAGTCTGGCAGGGATCTGCTGCGTTAACCATAACTCATAAACTACTCTAAAAAGAGCCAAAGGAATTGGGCTTCAAAGCGATATACTCTTAACAAGAAAAGAACAAGTTTTCATCTTTATGCATGAGACACGGAAGTCCACAGCAAACCCCTGTAATTATTTTTTCTTAGACTAAGATTACAGCTACTTTAGGTGTGTGTTTGGTATTCACGAACATCGGTCTTGCAGGACATCGCCATGGCGATAAATCAGATGGCCGTCTTCATCATCTTCCACTGATGGTGCCCGAGAGCTCTGTTGTCATCAACAATCCAACCAATCCATCCAGTCAGCATCCATCCATCCAGCATCCGGGATTGGTCCAGCACGCCAGCCAATCACAGCATTGTTCCAAGGCAGCAACATCCATCCCCACGGAACGGGTTGGACGGTCACGGCCGGCAGGGCGGACGGGGCGGAGGCGAAGGTGGGATGAGGCGGGGCCAGGCCAGTCGTGGCGCGAAGGTGGACGAGAGAGCGGAAGATGTCCAAGTCGGGTTGAAGTCGAGTGGAGTGGGTCAGCCAATGTATTGCCGCCATAAGAGCGAGAGCGACCCAATAATCATAGAGACAAAGGGGAGAGGGCAAAAGTGTATTTGCCATTTCAACAAAATTTAGTGTCAACAATGATTGACAGACATGGGGATGAGGAAAACACCTTTCTTTCCTCTTTTGACAACCAATAATACTTAAAAGCAATTGGAATGAAAATAAAGAAAAACTAAAGAAATGCACACACATGGACTTTCTCAATTGGAAAGGCATATTTAATGATAGTGACCTCAGTAAAACTACTGGGTGATATTGTGCACACATTACCAAATGAACCCATGTCTCATTCAATGTTGACAAACACCACATGTCAGAACACTTCAAGAATAATTAGCCATTTCACTGTCTCAGAGCAAACACAAAATTGTTTCTTTGTTCAAAAAAAAAAAAATTATGAACTAATTAATGAAAAATTATTAATCAACATGAAAAGCTATATATTTTAGAACTAATGCAAGATTGCAATGATAAGATAAAACATGAAAATGCAAAAATTATGAGTACCTCTTACAAATGATGACATGCCATACATGGGGTCTGGCATTCATTCCATGCAGGACTGCAGCTTATTAGATTCCACACCACAGGAGCACACCACTCATCACTGTTTATGTCACACCACAAATAAAACAACACAATACCAGAATGTGCACTGCACCATAATTCTAAAATAATGTATGGTTAACTGTGCTCTAACAATCAAATGTTATTTTAGAGCCATTGTGACCTACAGCGAACATCTTATCAAAGATGAATGTGATTTTTCACCCAGAATAGAAAGAAAATAATTTCCCCCAAATGAACTTATTGTTGTTACATGTCTGAAAATTCAAGCCTTCAGGACGTTTTAATAAATTGCATTATAAGTTAAATTAATAATAAAGAATATTCATAATTACTCAAGATCATGCATCCGTAAAACACCACCCACACACCCTTCCTTCCCTGCTCTATACGAAAAAAAAAAAAAAACATGCCTCACTGGAGAAGCGAAAAGCAATGCTCACTTCATGCTTTGAAATGTAAGAGCAGCTTCATATTGCCACGATACCTTCGTAAACGAATGGTAAAAAAATAAGCGTTGACTGCAATGATCAACACAAACTCCATAGTGAAAGGAGAAGTAGGAAGAGAGAACAAAATGTACGCCCTCAAATGAATCGACGAAGTGACTGACTGAGCTGCGCTGGGCTTGGGGCGATGGAACACAGCTATCTTGAGGCCTGGCTACATCCCAAGCGGATGCCAACGGGGACAAATGAGTGCGATCAACTGTCACCCCTTGAACGCGAACGAGCCGGGCCGGGCCGAGCCGAGTCAGCTAGGCAGTCGAATCACGCCCATCTACACTAGTCGCGATTTTAACCAAACAGATGGTGACGGAAGCCTTGACCGTACACGATGTGACGTGACCAGTGCACATGGAATCGTTATTCAAAATGAGATTGACGAAGTCCACAGTTAGAAAGGTTAAATGCCACTGGCCAAAGAGACGTTTGCCAGCCCCGAATGATAATGCAAACGAAAAGGCACATTCTCCATCATTCATTTCCACTCAAACCGACCCACGAGAAGACGAAAAACGAACCACGAAGAAATCATCACCTTGACAAGATGCCGCTATCGCCGCAGGATATCATTCCACGACTCTTGTCTCGCGCTGCGCCACGTCATACTGCCAGTCCGTTAGGAAAAGCCACAAGTCACATCACATCACACGCAGTTGCAAGTCAGGGCGGGGGATGGCGGGGGATGGCGGGGGCAGGACATGGCGGGGTGGACGACGGGTAGCGGGGCGGGGGTAGCGACAAGTGCCCCATGCACGCTACGTACGAATTTAAAGTTCGGCAGGGCCAGCGACGAGGCCGAGCCAGTCAGGTTCGGCCTGCGGTTCAGCAAAGACGAGTACTTCTGCTGGGATTTGTAGATGGCGCCAGAGTCCGTGTGCGTGGACGGGAACACGCCCGATGCCGACTTGCCGAGGCCGTGGCCGGGACCGGGGCCCAACCCAAGGCCGTAGCCGGGGACGGGTCCGAGTCCCAGGCCGTGGGCTAGGGTGGGGCCGACGCCATGGCCAACGCCATGGCCAACGCCGGCGGGTGTGACGGGGGTCAGGTGAGTCGTGCTAGCGGTGGCGGTGGGCCGGCCCAACCCGCTGGTTGGCGTCAGCGTTCCCGAGTCCGCCTTCCTGCTCGCGCTGGCGGGGGCGGCTGCTGCCGCCGCGTCAGCGTGGTCGTTGAGCTCACGCTGCTCACGTCGCATCAGCCTGTCGTTGACGGCCGTCGTGTACTTGAGAATAAGGGACTGGATCTCCTTGCGGCGCGCCTCTCGCTCGCTGGTCCCCGGGCTACTCGGTCGGTCCCTGGCACTTTCCCTGTCCCTCTCCCTGTCCATCTGCATCTCGCGCTCGCGCTTCTCGTGCGCCGCCACCAGCATGAGGGCCTCCCTCTCGCCGGGTGACATTGGCCGAGAGGGCGCGTGGCTGTGGGTGGGCGTCGACACGGGGTCGATGGCGTCCGCAGAGAACTCGACAGGGCAAAGGCGCGGCGCGGGCTGCACCCGATGGCCGGAGCGATGTCTGGACCGCCGCTCGCCATGGCGGTAGGGCGTCTTCTCGCGGGCTGGGCCGGCTGGGCCAGCGGCGGCCGCGGCGCTAACGTACGGGTATGCCTTCTCCGAAAGCACGATGGAGGTGGTGGCGCTCTTGCTCAGCGGCAGGGGGTGGGGGCTGCGGTGCTCGGTGGGGGCGGCGGGTCGACGCTCGGCCGTCAGCCTCTCTCTATCTCTGTCTTTATCCCGCTCACGGGGCTCGCGTCCGTACTTGGCCAGAATTGCCGAATACTTGTCCTCGAGGCGCGAGCGGGTGGATCCCAGGTCGGGACTGGTGGCCGTGCGCGTGCTGTAGTGGTCGTTGTGGCGCACCTTGGATACGCCCAGCATCGGGCTGGACTCCTTGCGCCTAGAGCCCGCGGGCCCCGACCCCCCCGAGGAAGTGGAAAGAGGGGTGGGGGTGGTAGCGGTAACGCCTGCGCCGGGCTTAGAATGACGGCTGCGTTGCGTAGACCGCCGCGCCGACGGACTGGGCGGCGGAGACGTCGTCTTCTTCTGTCCGTACTTCTTCTCTAGGCGCGACCGCGTTTGTCCGAACGTGGAGAACGTCGGGCTGCGGGGACGGCCCGGGTCGCGATGGTCACGGTCACGCGCGCGATCTCGGTCCTTGGTACGGTCAAGGCCCACGACGGCGGAGGCAGCGACACCCGGGTTGCCGTCACGCGTGGGGCCCCCTCCGGCCCCGACCCCGGGTTGGCTCCAGGGCGCGCCCATAGGTCCCAGTCCGAGCGGGCCCAAGCCCAGCGACGACAGACTCAGACCAGCTGCGCGGGTCGACGCCGACTCGACGGAGGCCGACGGCCCGCGCACCCTGGACGTGAGCCTGTGCAGCAGGCTGGAGCACGAGTCACTCAGCAGCTGCGTCATGCTGGCCGTGGACGAGCGCTGGTACCTGTTGGGGCCCGTGCCGCTGCGGCCGCGGCCACTGCCTCGCGACGACGCCATGTCCTCGTCGCCGAGCCTTCGGAGCCTTCGCTTCGCCTCGCGGGGTGTCCTGGCCGGGCCAGCCGGGATGGGCTACTGAAGAGCACCGCCCCGCACCCGCAGCAGCCCCGCCGGCCCCGGCTGGGCCCCAGAGGAGCTCAGCAGGGGAGGGGAGCCAGGGGCGGCCAGGGGCGGCCAGGGGAGCCCGGGGGACTCACACTCACGCCGCTCAGGGCCACGCAGGGCCAGAGGGGATCGCGGTTGGGAAGGGAGAATCGCGAGGGGGGCAGGACAGGGCGGGCGATGTCACATATCGCGCGTGTGCGTCAACACTGCGGCATCCCGGGAGCCGCGTCGTGCCCTGCCGCGCCGTGCCCTGTCGTGCCCGCCCCGTGCGCACGCGTGCCCCCCGGCCCGTCACGTGGCGAGCGCGGTGCAGCGACAATGCGCACAGCGACCGTGTGATGCTGGTCGGACAGAGCAGCCAACTACCGAGCGGCTCAACTAAAGATACCGTACAGCTTCCCAGCCCCCAGCTGCGGCTGCTGGGGCCGGCCCGTGCCCGGGGCGGTGGTAGCGCACAGCACAGCAGAGCGGCGGTAGCGGAGCGGCGGCCACCACGGCGGCGAGGCACCGCCACAATCATCGCATAGGCCACCTAAAAATATCGGCCAGTCGCGGAGGGTTGGCCCGAGTCAAGCCGAGCCGAGCCAACCGTGGCCGCGCCTTTCGCCGTCCCGTCCCGCACTCGCATGTCGGCCGCACCGCACCGCCGTCATCATCAGAGTCCACTTGACATGTCGCGGGCTCAAAGGGCCCAAAGGGCGGAGAGGGGGGCAGGGGGATTCCCCCCCCCCCCCGGAGGGACATGCTCCGCACCAGGCGGGGCAGGGGGCGGAGGAGAGGGGAGAGCGGTCATCGCACAGCCCCGCTTCCGCTACGGGCACAGCTTCCGCAGAAGGGTCGCTGTCGCTCGGCGTCGGTGACAACTTTTGGCGGTCGCAGCCGTGTTTTCCCCGTACGGCCGGCGGCGGCGGTCGCGCCGTGCGTGGGCGGACGGGAGGGAGGGGGGCTGCGGGGGACCACAGGGGGGACCACAGGGGGACCGTCCCCTCCGCGACGTCGGCGTCCCGTCCGACGCTCGGCCGGCCGGCCTACCCGCACGGGGGTGGGGGAGAGGAGGGGGAGGGCAGAGCTATGTGCGCAGTTATGCGCTACCTGCTTGCCAAACCCGACGACTATTTCTGGCTCGGCCGAGAAAGAAATATATAACGAACAGCGGAAAGGCGAGGCGGACCAGCAGGCAGAGAGAGAGAGAGAGAGCGAGATGAGGGGGCGGGGGGGTAGGAACATGTCGCCGGCAGGGTCACAGCCACGGGCCTCTGCCCGGGCTGGGCGGGGCCGCGGACGGACCGCGGGAGGTAAACGGACGCGCGCCTCGAGTCTTCACCCCCTCAACACACAGCCGCAGCGACCAGTCATCGACACCGCCGACAGAATAAACGGGAAATACGGCCACGGGAGCGTCACGGCGCGTCACGGCGGGGCTGAGTTCAGAGCGCTGCGCTTCCGAGGCCTGTCCTCGACGCCCCGCCGGCACGAACAGACCTCCGAGTCGGCAGCGGCGAGTGTCCGTCTGTTGGGGTGCGCGAAAATGGGGCACGGGCACTCGGCAATGTGGGTCAAGGAGCGCCTCGTCTGCCTTGTCTAGAACATCATCGACGGCGTCGTTGACGGCGTCCTCTCGGGCGCGGGATATAAACACACACGCGTGCCGGCGGCGGCCGCGGGAAGGGTGAAGGCGCCCTCTGTCTGCGGGCGACGCACGCGCGCTGGCGTCGCTACCCCCGGCGCCCCGTGCGGCCGTGCGCTCGCAGGGTACCGACGGCAAGACTCGCACGACAGCGAAACGTCGTGCCAGCGCTACCCCCGACCGACCCCCCGCGGCGCGTGCAGTGCAGCCCCTCCGTGCGCTGTGCGCTCTCAGTGCGGGCGGGCGGGCGGACCTTGCAAAGTGTGCCACTGGGTCATCATAAACCAGCAATGGCTGCAGTGACCGTGGCACACCAGCCCAAACATCTCGGCAGCAGAGAGCCGGTGTGAGTAAGAATAACAGCATCGGCGCCAGTAGCGCGGGGGCGGCGGCAGCAGCAGCCGGCGCGCCCACACGGCCCCGCGGGGGCAGCAGCAAAGCAGCAGCCGACGCAGCGCAGCGTTCGACTGCTTCCTGATCCAGCCGAGCCGGACAATAAAGTCGGCCCATACATGGCCGGGTACAGCTGCCCTGCCCGCCCCGGGAGATACAACTAGACCACAGCTCTGCTGATCCGCACCTGCGCTTAGAGGGCGATCAACTGACTGACTGACTGACGACTTTCTCACGGCGGAATAGAAATGTTGCCGACAGCCACGCCCCGTCACCACCACCTTCCCGACCTAAGCCAACCCAACCCAAGCCTCCTCCCGGAACACACGGGGCACAGACAAGCACAGGAAACGACACAGGCAGTGCAGGTGCGGTGCACCCGGGACAGCAAGGCCGAGGCCGGCTGCCGCACACCGCACCGCAGCCCGCACGGCACACGAGGGTGCCTACC
This sequence comes from Odontothrips loti, assembly GCA_038380765.1. Taxonomy (NCBI): domain Eukaryota; kingdom Metazoa; phylum Arthropoda; class Insecta; order Thysanoptera; family Thripidae; genus Odontothrips; species Odontothrips loti. Next base: position 19,394,563 of record CM076245.1, read on the forward strand.
CAACAGGCGCTCCCTGTGCTCATCTGGTAAAAACGAGCCTGACCTTGCGACAGAACCGAGGATTAGTGACCAGCGAGGGTGCGCGCTAGGGGTGCCTGGGTTCCCAAATCGGCCGCCGTGCCACGGCTCGTCTCGCTCTGAGTGGCACCGCGCGCGAATGTCACGGCCAAGGAGGGATAGCGAGCGAAAGACAATGAGCGGGGAAACGGAGAGAGAGAGAGAGAGAGAGAGAGAGAGAGAGAGAGAGAGAGAGAGAGAGAGAGAGAGAGAGAGAGAGAGAGAGAGAGAGAGAGAGAGAGAGAGAGAGAGAGAGAGAGAGAGAGAGAGAGAGAGAGAGAGAGAGAGAGAGAGAGAGAGAGAGAGAGAGAGAGAGAGAGAGAGAGAGAGAGAGAGAGAGAGAGAGAGGGAGAGAGAGAGAGAGAGAGAGAGAGAGGAGAGAGAGAGAGAGAGAGAGAGAGAGAGAGAGAGAGAGAGAGAGGAGAGAGAGAGAGAGAGAGAGAGAGAGAGAGCGAGAGAGAGAGAGAGAGAGAGAGAGAGAGAGAGAGAGAGAGAGAGAGAGAGAGAGAGAGAGAGAGAGAGAGAAGAGAGAAATGGCGAGGGTGAGACCGCCCGCCAGGGGAGGAAAATAATGGGCCGAGAGACAGGCGGGGCAGCAGCCATCACGGTGTCCCCAGCAGCCGTCACAAATACTCTACTCGATTCGTCGCTTTTCTTTATTCTTTTTTTCTGCGCCACCGGGGCGACACGAGTGATGTGCGATGTTGGCGGGGCAGCGAAGAGGCGTGCGCAGGATGGTGCCGGACACACACGGACACACACACACACACACACACACACACACACACACACACACACACACACACACACACACACACACACACACACACACCAGCCAATCGCGCAGATTCCACGCAGCAGCAGCATCAGCTCAGAGTGGCGACAGAACAGACGAGTCACCCCGTCCCACCCAGCACCGATACCGCCAACTGGCCGGCAGCAACAAAAGGACCAAGAACAAACGGCAGCCAGCCCGAGCTGGCCGAGCACCCGCTGCCCTGCACAGCCACAAGAAAAACACCCGACTGAAGAGAGCGCCTCTAATACATGGATTATACCTCCATGCTCTAATATCCCTGTACACGTATACAAGTTTACAGCCCGATAAAAGGGCGACGCTGCTGATAGAGAGGAGGGACGCAGCCTCGACCGGGGAAAAATATATTGAAAAAAAAAAGTCCGGTCGGAATTGTCATGAGCGATACCTCAGCGCCCCGAGCTAAAGCGCCGTGACGGCCGCCCTCCTCCCGGGGACCTCCATCTGCCCCGACAGTCATGCGTGGCCTACTTAGGGCCCGGCCCGGCCCAGCCCGGGACCAATGCGATGCACCAGGCCTGTTGGGGTATTTCGGGATGCAACTGTCAGTCAGTCCATACGGATCGCAGCGAACGCAATAAATCCCGAACGCCCGCGGAGTGCGCGGGCCGCGGAAACGCAGACTCGACTCGGCTCGGCTCGGCAGTCTGGCGCGCGTCGCGAGTGACAACGATGCTTCCTGGCCCGTCAGCCCAAAGCAGGCACAAGTTAGTAGCAGAGCGTGAGTGCAGGCACTGTGGCTTACTGTACAGCAAGCACCACACAACGCGCGCACGTTGTTCCCACACAACCATGCCCGTTTCAGATACACACACACAAACACACACACACACACACACACACAGAGGCCCGTGTCTTTGGCTGGGTAAGGGTGCTACCACTGCTACCGATTAGAGCCCCCCCCCCCCCAACCAGTCCTGCCAATACAAACAGCCCCCCCCCCCCCGGCCGCCGCGTCTCCATGACGGCACGCCGCGGCGCGTCACTGACCCCCCAAGACCCCCCGCCGGTGGCCGCGCTCTCGGCCAGTGAAAGCGCCACCGCAGAGGCAAGCAGATTACCGCCAAATGCGAGCGGCCGTAAACCCTTCCCCCCCCCCCTCCCCCACGTCCGGTTGGTACACGCCGCATTGCGCCGCGCCGCAGACATGACCCACCCGATGGCGGTCGCTGCCCGCTGCCGCTGCCGCCGAGAGCTTTTAAGAACCGCAATGACTCTAACACTGTTTCCGAGGTACGCAAGCGCCCGTGAGCGCGAAAAGGGGATTGGTCTGCCGACGACAGCCGCCGCCTGCACGTCACTGCACCAGTAATCAGGGCCCACCCATTGAAAGCCCCGTGCGTACCTATTCCAATCTCGTTAAATGACAAATTAACCCCCCCCTCCTCTTCTCCCGCCAGTCCACCTACATGAGCTAATACCGAGCCCCTACGAAAACCGACGGCTCAATTGGTTAGAAAGAATGAAAACAACGAAAAAGCATCGGCCCTTGAACACGACGATATAAAACGCTAACCGACGGCAGCAGCTTCCTGACGTACGTTCGCCTTGATATATCTTGGCGGTTCTAGCGCGCCGCCCTCGCGGGCTTTCTGTCTTCGAGAACCGGCCAACCTTCGTCGTGACAAGGTTGGAGCCGGTGAACCCAGGCCAACCCCCCCCCCCCTCCTCCTCCTCCTCCTCCCCCTGGGAGACAGCACGGGGAGTGGGTCGGGCGGCACGAGGGTCGTTTTGCGTCGCCAGCACTCGCGGCGAAGAGCAGAAAATCGAGCGAATTCTTGCACGGCCCCGCTCGCGAGGCGACGCACGCCGCCGCCAAGGGTCCTGGGCCGGCCGGCGGGGGTGCCGCGGCGACGCCAGGCTCCGCCGGCCGCCATGACGTAACCCGGGCGCTACGCTACGCACTAGCACGTGCACGAGGCCCGCTGCCAAATAAGGCGACAGGTAGTCACTGCTGTCCGGCCGAGAGGTGTGACGCCGTTTGTGCTCACCTTTCACTCCCATCCCATCCCCGCCCCGCCCGGCAGGGCGCCGGCTGCCAAGATAACCCACACCAACACGCACACCCACTTTACCATTCACTGCACTGTACCCAGGTGTTGCCCCGCTCCGCGGACAGCCGGGGGCCGAGGCGGTGGGCCGGCGCCGGCGCGGTCGCCGGTGGCGCCACCACGATGGGGCACGACTCTTCGTCGCTGTCGAACGTCTCGTATACCGCCCCGCCCCCGCAGGGCGCCGGCTGCCAAGATAACCCCGGCGTCCTTGCACGCAGCCATCACGGACACGGCCGTGGCGGAGGGCACGCACCCCGACCCCAGCAAAGCACGCGGCCGCGGCACCAACACGCACACCCACTTTACATTCACATTCACTGCACTGTACCCAGGTGTTGCCCCGCTCCGCGGACAGCCGGGGGGCCGAGGCGGTGGGCCGGCGCCGGCGCGGTCGCCGGTGGCGCGGCACGTACACCACGATGGGGCACGACTCTTCGTCGCTGTCGAACGTCTTGTTGGCGGTGCGGCGCCTCCGGCGCGGCTGCGGCGTCGCCATGCCATCGTAACCCGAGTCCGTGGTCGCGCACGACGACTTGCTGTTGGCCTCCTCGTCCTCCTCGCTGCCGCGGCAACCTCCCCCGCGGCCTCCGCGTCCGCGCCGCACGGCGGGCTCGGGCTCCAGGCCGGGGCCGGGGCCCGGTGTGCCCTGGCGGTGCTTGTGGTGGTTGTGGTGGTGGTGGTAGTGCTTGCGGCCGCCCATCGCGACAGCCACGCGCTGCGACACACTACGCCACGACGCGGACCCGACGTCGACGTGCGCGCGACGCCCGTGCTCCGGACCGAGTGAGTGAATGCACGGCGCGGCGGCAGCGGGCCTGGTGGGGCGGGGCCGAGCCGGCCGAGCCCAGCAGGGGGGCGCTCTGTGGTCGCGTGGCCCCGCTGGCTGGGAGGGGGAGAGGGGGGGCTGGCACGTAGTGAGTCAGCCCGGTGCGGTGGCGGTGCGCCGACCACGTGCGAGCCGCGGAGAGAGAGAGAGGACACCCCGCCCAGCCCCGTCCCATCCACCCCTCCCCCGCTAAATATAGGACATTCCATCTTACCACCAAAATTTTCATACCCACTATACCCACCCACAGCCTCCGCGCACTCTCTCATGCGGCCCGTCGCCGTCTCACGTCACGTCACATCACTCACTCCCACGTGCCCCGTCACGCGGGGCAGAACTCTTTGCTTTCACTCATCACTCGCAGCCTATTGCACAACCCGCAGAGCGAAACGCAGCGGGGCGAGCCATCCGGAAGAGATCGCAATCGCAGCTCTGAGAGACAATCAGCCCGCGGCGCGGCGCAGGGACACCGAGGGCCGATCTTGAACTTGGCTCGCCTCCCCCGCCAGCGATGCACTCGGCGCGGACCGCACCGGCACTTGGCACACAGAGCGCCATCGGCCGGGCTTCTAACCCGGAGGCCGCAGGACTGGAATACTCCCGCCGCTGAAGGGCGCCAGGCGCCAACGACAAGGCGGCATCTCTCTCTCCCTTCGCAGCTGACCAGGCGCCCGCCGGGTAGGCAATCTCCAGCGCGCCCCCGGCACGGGTGTCGTGCGGGCCGGCCTACCCGACCGCTCGCAGGCGTTCACAGCGGGCCGACGTTTCTTCCCCACGGGCGACCCGACGGCGACCCGTGGGCGTCGTGGGCCTTGGTACCGGCAGGCCTCGGCAGGCAGGTGGGCCCGCGACAGGAATGTCCCCGACGGGTGCCCGTCCTTCCCTCCCCAGCCCCTGGCAGCCTCTGGCCGCGGAGGGCTGGGCAGGTGTCGCTAATCGAGCGCACAAAGTACCTCGCGCCGTACAGAGTGACGCGGGCCCGGGGCTGTCGTCCCTCTGGGGCGGTGTGGGTGCCGGGCAGGCAGCAGCAGCAGCGGGCGTGACGGTGTGACACGACAGGCGAATCACAACACATTGCCGGTGCACCTCACGGAAGGGACGCCAGCGTGAGCGAGCGGGAGAGCGCGAGGCGTGGCGGCCGCAGCGGGACAGAGACAGACGGCGGAGCGGACCCCGCCCCTCCCCGCGGCGAGGCCGGCCCCCTTGCGAAAAACCATCCCCGAAGTCTATTTCGAGACGTCGCCCTTCCGTTTGGCTTTGGCGAGCCAAAGCCCGTCGTAAACTTGACATTCATTTTCGGGACATTTCTGAATATGAGACAGTGCCCGGTAGCGCGGCCCCGCCGCACGGGCCTCGCTGCCCGAGCCGGCCGGCCGGCCAGCACGGCGAGGGCGCGAGCCCTCAGTGGAGGGCGGGGGAGGGAGCCTCTACGTCATCGGCAACAGAAAACACGTCTCTAGGCGACCCAAGCCGGCTCACACCGATTAGACACCGCGCCAACGTCACCGCCAGCAGTCAGGCCGGACTCGTGACGCACCACGGCGGCCTGCCGCCCTGCCGGCCACCGGAGCCCTCGTGTGCAGGGGCCGGGGCCGGGGACGGGGCCGGGGACGGGCAGACACACATTCCTGGCGCATCTCGTTGGCGCCGGCCGAGCATCGCACCACTTGCCCGGTGCTGGTCACCCGCGACGCAAAGGAGAGCGATAAACGTCGCCAACCAATCAGAGGGTGGTCGGCCAGAGGGAAAGGGGGGAGGGAGGGGGGAGGAGCACATTCCGCAGGTGCACACATACGCGGACACGCCGCAGGTGGTGAGAGGGGATGGGAGGAGGGGGAGGGGGTCCTCAGGGGGTCCCCGAGCGTCGTCTGTCTGCTACTGTCTTCCCCCCCCCCTTCCCCCACCAGACGGAAACAGTGCAAAGGGCCCCTCTCATCAGCGTGTCTGCACGCCCTGTACCCTCAGGGTTCAGGCGGCGGAGGGCCCGTCTGGGAGAGGAGACACTGAGCGGCTGTGCGCGCCTCTGGGGGTGGGCAGCGCAGCGCAGCACAGGCTGGCAGGCCGCCACCACGTAACCAGACAACAAGAAACAATAGCGAAGTGCGTCCAGCCCTACTGCGAACCCCGGCCCGGCCCCTCCGAGTGCAGTCCCCCCGAGACCCCTTCGACCCTTCCACTGCCACTCGCTGAGTCATACACGCGGCGCACGGCGGCGGGTCGGTGGCCGGCCCGTACCGGTACACGGCGGCCCCGCTGGGCCCCGCTGGGCCCCGCCGGACCAGGCCGCGATGCCGCCACGCACAACTCGCGCAACATTTTATCGCCGGCCGACTTACGTTTTTCTACCCCGGCCGGCATTTGTCACCGTGCGGCCGCGAACCTATGAATAGCCGCCCGCGTCCGACCAGGAAGCGCGGCCCTCCCGTGTGGACGCCGTTCTCGAGAAACAGCCGCCACCCAACGATTCCCCAGTTTTCGCGTCATTTCGGGCGGCGCAGGTATGTCCAAAAGTGGGCGGACCGGCAAGGCCTGGCGACGCCTGGCGGGCACCCAAGGGCGGCGGGGCGCGGCGGGGGCGCGGCGGGGTGCGGCGGGGATGACACATCTCGGTTTAGTACTTGCAAATCCCCCGGACCACATTTACCCCAGGAGGACGGCCCGCAGTCAGTGTGAGGAAAGTGTGTAGCAGTGCGACAGAGAGAAAAATACCGTCACAAACTCTCGACAACCCCCCCCCCCCCCCCCCCCCCCCGAAAAAAAAAGAAATGCACGGCCAGCAGAATCAAAAATAACACGGTGTGGTTGCGACAAAACGCCCACCTTTCCGCGCATGTGCCGTTCGGTCACCCGAAATATGGAAGACGCAAAAATACCGGCGCGGTTGGAGAGGGTTAGGGGGCGAGGGGCGGTGGAGGGGAGGGGGACGGTGCTAAGGGGTGAGGCTGGTAGGCGCGACGCGGCGGGGGCGCACACCGCACTGCCAAGCACTGCGCGGTGAATGAAAGGGCCCAGCGTCACAGCAGCTGGCCCGATCTCGCTTAGATAATAAGTCAAGCCATTTTTCCACCCGCCCGTCCCCCGGCCCCGACGAGAACAGCAGCAGCAGTCGGCAACGCAGCCACCCCACGCCCACGCCCGTGGTCATCCTCTGAAATACGCCAACAATGCAGCCGCCTGATTCCGCACACTGTCTTCGTACGTCTGTCTCTGTTGCACACGTGGGGTGCTCCGTAAGAGAGCGAGAGAGAGGTCGCGGCAGCGAGCGCCGTGCTATCGCCTCCGCGCCGCGACAGGAAAGGGGAAACACGCCGCCTCCGATTATGTCAGAGCGGAGCGGTAGGCACGCGCCCTGCCCCCTCCACCCCTTCCCTTCGGCCGCGCGGCGTCATTGCGGGAAATCAAAACGAGGGTAAAACACGCACGAAATCGCGACCTGAAAACACCAGGCGCCAGTCTATTTCAGATGGCGAGGTCGATATGTGCCCCCCCCCCCCCCCCCCCCGACAGGTTGTTTGGGTTGGGGGAAAAAAGAAGGGAAAACACACGCATAGTTCTGCGCAGCAAAGAGGATAGGGGACAGGTTTTGGAAAGAGCAGAGCGCGCAGTATCGTGTCTCGTCCCCTTTTTGTCTACACCTTACGGCCGACTGTGTTTCGAGAGGATTTAAAGGGGACCGCGGGCACATCATTCAGAGCAGAGGAGTGCCAAAGCCTGGCTGGCCAAGCCTCGGGCGCCCCGTCCCGCTGCCGCGCACCTCCGGGGCTCATTAACCAAATGTACTCGCCGGCACACGTCCAAGCCGACACATATTTCGCAATTTCATTTCTTTTAAAAAAGAAATTCCCACGAGCAGCTCTGAAAAGTCCTGCAACGCAGCCCCCGGCCCGGGGTAAAGAAGAAGACACCTGGCTTCGCGCGCTCGCCCCCCCCCCCCCCTTTCCTCCTCCTCTCTCCTGCACTCAAACACACATGAAAAATCAGTTTGTAGGAAGGGGGCTTGCCTCTCTTCTAGTTAAGCCGTGGCCCGGACGAGCACGGGACGCTCGCGACAACGATGCCATTCCAATTTGGGGTTCGGCCGACTGCCTCCTAACGAGGAAATGCCAAACGGCGGCCGTCGTGGTGCCCGACCGCTGCCGATAGCTGCCGAGCAAAACACTTTTAGACCCCAGCCCAGCAGCCAGTCAACCTTTTCACACGCAGCGACCGCGGACCAAGACAAAGCGTGCAGCCATCCCAAACACGCGGTCCCGCCGGCTCTGCGCGTCTTCCTCGCACGGCCCCATTTCGGGCCGTAAGGGGGAAGACTCTGGAATGTGGAGAGCTGAAAAACCCGTTCCCCCAGCGAACCTTAGCCGCCCGCAAGGCGACCAAAATAATGTTCAAATGGGCGCATCGATAACCACACGGCCTCCGCTCGCCCTTCCTCCAGTCACCCCCTCAGGCGCCGCCGACGGCCCGCCGCCCCACAGCCGCCCCGGCCCGCGGGGCGCTACTTTACGCTTGCTCGCGGAATGCGTAAACACTCCCGCGACTGCACCCCCACACCCCTCCCGGCACACTCCGACTCTTTTCCGTCGGCAAGAGGTGCGAAACCAAACGGCACAGAAGCTTGCTAACTTTAGATTTGGCGCCAAACGCCCACCGCACACGCCAGGCAGAGGGGATGCGGCGATACCTCGCGACGATCTGACTGAGCGAAGCACGGGCGGCCATACCCCTGCGGCGGGGACCTTACACGCGGGGAGGGCACGCGCGGACATACCCCCGCGTTCAGGTCACCAGAGAGAACTTCGTCGTCATGACTGCTGAGGGTATCGCCAGCGGCGCACGGGTGGGTGCCAACGAGCCGGAGACACGCCCCGCGCGGACTTTTGGTACCGGCATCCCTGCCAGGGGGTAGCGACGGCGCGCCCCGAGTGCGGGGAAAAAGATTTGGTGATAGGCACAAATATCCGCGTAAAATATTAAGAGTCTACACGTGAAGTCTCAACGTGCGTGTGGGTTGCTGACATCACATATATCCCCCCCCCCCCCCATACGCAGAACTTCCTCGACTGTCCAATTCAACCGCGTTCCTGAGACCGCTCGAGAACCCCAAGCCCAGCCGCGCATTGAAATACTACATCACATCCGCCCCCCCCCCCCCCCCCCCCGTAGCCAGCCTCCACTTTCCACCCCCGCACAGCGCGGCACAGCGCGGCGCAGACCAAGGTCCGCCCAGCCCCGTCCCTCCACAGGCCACACGTCATTCCTCGCAAACACACAACATTTCTTCTATTTTTTCCCCCCTCCTTTTTTTTTGGCCCTCAAACTCAACTGCGCCCCGTTGCCTACATATTTCACAAACCCGTTGCGACACAGCGGCAGCGGCGCCTTGTCCTTGCGTTGAGCCGGCCGAGGCTGACACGCTGACGACCTGGCAAAACGCGACATCCCACCCCGTCCGACGCGGACCCTTGTCATCTCGTGGACCAGTCGGGGCCCGGGCCGGCGCCCGGTGCCCTGCGCAGCGACGAGTGGGATCGGCATATACATATCGACCGCTGGGTGGCTGCCGGCGGCCGGCCTGCCTGACGCCCTGCTCTGCTGGCGTGTCATCAATGACTCGGGGCCGGGCGGGGCGCGCACTGCACGCGCACTGCACTTGCAGCGCACGCATGGGGCCGATCGGGGCCGTGACGTACTCCTGACGTGTCGCGGTCACCCCCCACGCGGCGCTGCTGCCGCCGCCTTGTTGTGCGGGGCCCCCAGATTTAGCCCCGTGAATCACAAAGGCCCTCCCTCTCCGCCATTGAGGCCACGCCAGCCAGCGTGACTTTAGCGGCAACACGGCCGGGGCCGGGCGGAAAACGGAACGCCTGCTGCAGCGTCGGGGGAACGGGAAGGGAAGGGCTGTTCCCACCCATTATGCAACGGGGGCGGGGCGGGGAGGGGAGGGGAGCGGCGGTCACACGCACCACACAAATTAGAAGAGGACAAACTCGGGACGACGACGACAACGGCGGTCGGAATTCAATTAAAGGCGCGCTTCGTGGCGCTCCGCGTGGTGGAGGTCGGCGCAGCACCGGCCAGTCCGATAACCCCGGCCCGGCCCGCAACTAACGCCGCCCGCGGCCACTCCGTCCCGAAGCAAAACAGGCATGCACACACGCACGCACACACACACAAACACACAGAATCACGGCACGAAGGTCACAAAGCAGGAGAAATTTGAAAAAAATTGTGAATAGAAAAGAATGACAAGTGATCACGCCGTAAGTCTCAAGTCCAACTTGAATTTAGACGCTTGGAAGGCTGGCGGCCGCGCAGGCGGCGGTGCAGTAGGAGACGCTGCCTTCCGCTCAACTGTCTTCGCGTAACGTTTATTGGGGACAAACACGCACCGCGCACTGCGCACAGCGCGCACAGCGCGCACAGCGCGCACAGCCGCTTCGGCTGGCTCAAACCACCTGCTGCGGCTGCGGCTGCCCACCCGCTTGGGCCCGTCCCAAAAGCCACGCACATCCCGCTCTATTTCCGATGCAGCAAGCCTCGCCGTTGAACTTCACTGGTCGGCGCGGTTATTTGCAGAGGCAAGCTGCAGCAGCAATGCACTTGCAGCGACGCACACACGCATGCAAGCGCCACCGGGCTGACCCAGACAGGTCGGGCAGCGTCGGGTCAGGTGGGGCCGGGTGGACGGTACCTCGATGCGCTGCGGTGGCACCGCGCCCGCCGGCGGGGGGTGGACGGGGGCGAGGCCCGGCGCCGGCTGGGGGTGCATCGCTGGTGGGACGGGCAGCGTCACGGCCCAGTTCCAGGCCGGGGAGGGCGACGGCGCCTGCACTACGGGCCACCACGACGATTGCACGACCGCCATCTGTGGCACGGGGCCGGCCAGGCCCGTCGCCGACAGCGGCACGGGGGCCGACAGTCGGCGGTGCTGGAACAGCGGCGCCGACGGCGCGGTGGACGCAAATGACGGCGCCGGGGAGGGGGCGGCAGGCGACGGCTCCACGTCGATCAAGACAGCGGTCTTCGCCTCCTCCTCTTCACAGTCCCTGGACTCGGCCTCGGCGTCCTCCTCCAGCGACTGCTGGTTCTGCGGCAGGCGGCACGCCATCAGGTTGAGGCAGCTGCGCACATCCACCGCAGGTGCGGCGCGGTGCCGGAGAGTGGGGCTGCCCTGGGCCAGGCCCTGCCCATCGTCTTCCGGGAGCAGCCGCCTCGTCTGGCTGTGGCTGTCCTCCTTGCGGCCTCTGAACAGTTCGTGGATGGGCACCAAGCGGCCGGTCTTGTGATTGTGGTGCTGCTGGTGCTCATCGGGGGCATGAGTGTCTTCCTCCGCCCGCCCGGACCCCACGCACGTCTTCTCGAAGTGCTCCGAAATCGGGGTGGGCTTTATCTGCACCTCTGTTCTGTGCATGACGGGGCTGGGGACGGGTGGCAGGGGCGATGGTCGGTAAGGCTGCGCGTACACGGGGGACTCCTCGCGGACCGCCCCCTGGAAGGGCTCCTGGTACACGGGGCTGTCGCTGCGGCTGCGGGCGCTGCACTGGGTGGAGGGAGGAGGAGGGGGAGGGGGCGGCGGACCAACCGGCGGCGGCATCGGGAGAGGACTCGCCTGCTGCGGCCGCTGCTGGAAGGTGGGGCTGGCCTTCTGGGGGGCCTGCACGGGCTCGGGGAGGTGGTGTACAGCCCTCTGAGGGCCACCGCCCCCGCCGCCCCCGCCGCCCCCGCCACCTCCGCCCCCGCCCGCCCAATACTGCAGGTTCACACGCACAGGCTCCAACATGTCCGCGGTGTGCAGAGGCTCCGAATCCTGGAGCAAGTTGTGGGTCGCTTCATCCAGTGCCTCGAGGGCCTTACTCGTGTCGGCGGCAAGATCCGCGGCAAGGCTGGTGACCGGCCAGCTGGCAGGAGCCGCAGCAGCCGCAGCAGCCACAGGAGCCACAGCAGCCGCAGCAGCCGCAGCAGCCGGCGTAGCTTCGCGGTCGATCTCCGGACTCCCGGCGAGCGGCGACGTGTGGAACACAATCTCGCTCCGGAGGGGCTCCAGGACGGGCTCCAGCAACTCCAGGCTGCAGACCACGGGAGGGGGCTCGTAGCGGAGCTCGGCGCGCTCCGGCTGGTCGCTGCCGGGCCGAGGGGTCGGCGTTGGGGTGGGCGACGGCCCCGAGCAAGGCCGGCTCGAGGGCGACGACTCGAGGCGCGCCTTGACGGACGACGCGCAGAACTTGACGGGAGGCACGGGAGGGGTCCGGGCACGGATGGATGCGGACGCGGCCGCCTCAGGCGCAGGGTCGGCACACACTGAAGCACCAGGAACAGTCGACCTCGTGACAGCCGGCATCTCCTTATCAGTCAGCTGATGCTGAAGCTGCAGTAGCTGCGGCGGCCCTAGCTCCGCCGTCAAGGTCACGGTCTGGGTGCCGTCGCGGTGGTGCTGGCGGTGGTGGCTGTGGCGGCTGACAGGCGCCACCGGCAGGTGGCCGTCGAGGGAAGCGCGCTGGTGCACCAGGGGGTACTGGTAGTGGTTATGGTGCCGCCCTAGGAGCTCCCAGTCTCGCTCGCGGTCCAGTCGCGCCGCATCCGGCATGGCGACGGGCTGCGGCGGTGGGGGTTGGGAGGGGGGTGTCGGCGGCGCCCCGAACGGCTCGTACCGGCTGTCCTGGAGGCGGCGGCCAAAGGGCGCCCCCCCGACCGCGCCCCACGAGTGTCCAAGCCACAAGAACTCGCCTTTGCCCTGCGGGGGTGCGGGTGAAGACGGCGCCGACAGGGGCGGCCCCAGGGGCAGCGACATGGCGTCCAGGGGGAACACGGGGTCCGCCAAGACGAGGTCGGCCGGGCGGCGTCGGCGCGAGTGGACGAGCGGGTGCTGAGGGGGCGTGCCGGGCGTGCCCGCGACTCCTCCGCGGCCGCTCCTCAGCGCTCGCTGACTGGGGCTCGCCTGGCTCGCCATCCCCGACGGACGACGGGCCCGAAGGGACGCATAGCACTGGCCGCGCCGGGACCGCGCCGGGACCGTGCCGGCCAGAGCCCACGGCTGCGTACAACCAACACACACAAACGCGCGCGCGCACCCCGCCAATCCACGGCGCGGGCTGCGAGCCGCGAGCCGCGGCACCCACCAGCCAAAAGCCCGACGGCCCGAGCCGACGTGCAGCACAGCGTCACTGGCCACCGAAATAGTTCGCGTCGTGGCCAGGAATAGCTTCCGTGCACGTACGCGTCCTCCACCCGGCCCCGTCAGCGTGCACGTGCTGGCCGTGCGTGCGCACGTGTCGGGCCGTGCAGGGCAGGCAACTACCGACAACATGGACAGTCAGGGTGGTCGCGCCGCTTGCTGCCGCGGGGAACTCGGGACAATTGAGCACGCGAAGTTTGATAACAGCACGTTGGCACCCCCGCCGGCGGCCACTGGCATTCGCACGGACTCGCAGGAAACAGGGAGAAGGGGCCAAACCTAAGTGGGCGAGGAGGACCCCTGTGTGGTTCCCAGCGGCAGCTGTACGAGTGGTACCCGCACATGTCCCACCTCCGTGATGACGTCCGCAACGGAGGTTTCCCCGGCGGCGGGAAATTCGAAAACCGACGCAACGCCTCGCCGCTTCCCCTCTCATCCCTCCATCACCCCTAGCCACCCGAGCGCACAATCTCATCAACGACATACCCGGCCGGCAGCCTGAGGCCCTGAGGCCCTGAGGCGGCCGCGCGGGTTCGCCTCGGTGTGCAGGCAGGCAATGCTATCGCACTTTACGTAATGGGATGGGATGGGATGGTGCACAACACCACATCGCGCCGCGCCCGCCGCTTCCCGTCCCGCTGACGACTATCAACTTTGACCGCCGCACATAACGCTCGATCGCCCTCTGTATTTCCGTCACCTTGTTCCGCTCCGCGCTCCGCACTCTGCCGCTGGCCGCGGACGGGACGGTCAACCCCAGCTGGACCCGCCGAGCCGGGCCGGGCGATAAGGCGACATGGGCGTCCACCACGCGACCAGCCGCACCGCGCACACGCCATGCCGGCTGCGCTCGGGAACGGGGCACCGGCACAGCTGCTGGGCGGAGCTAACGGCCGGACCCGAGTATCCTTGGGCAGAGAGAGATGGCATTCCCAACCTACGCTCGCGCTCATACACACACACACACATACGCATGCACACACACGTACACTGGACACCAGCGCGACACCGAGTCCCACACCAGAAATCGCACCTCGCGCCACCGCTCAATGCACTGCTGCTGCTATCGCTGCTGCGTGCAAACCAGACAAAAACATATGCGATACCATGAGCACTCGAACACACAAATAATGACAGAGCCGACGGGTATATGAACCGGCAGGTCGCATCACACACACACACACACACTATCGGCCTAACAAAAACTTAGAGAGACCAAACCGCGAGTGGCGATGACGGCTTTGGAAGTCGCCTCCCGAGACAGCGACGCGCCTGCCCTGTCACTTGCTATGTAGAAGTTTCTAATTTGAAAGTCCCCCCCCCCCCTCCCTCCCTTGGACTCCACGTTATCGTGGTGACGAAAGTGATGGTGGAGTGGTCCTGGTGTGCTCAATTGCTCAAGACTACCTTAGCAAATAGAAAACAAAATGGCGATTTCAAATAACCTACGCATTCCAAACCCATGAACACGTACCCGTTTTTAGACTGTAAAAAAAAAATCGTTAGCAAGACATGCGCTGAGAACAAAAACTTGGTCCTAGATGAAAATATTGTGTTTGCTCTGGAAAGTGAACACGGCCAATCTCGAGTGCACTTCGTGAGAGACATGGGCCACGTGGTACACTGTGCACCCTGGACACGGACACACGGGAGGGTCGGTGGGGCGGGGGCGGAGTCGCCTACCCGCCCGGGGAACGCTTACTCACCCGACTGGACGACGAGTGGCGGTGGTGGTGGTGGTGGTCCCGCTCCCGGTCGCGCTCCCGCTCCCGTTCGCGGTCCCGCTGCTCCCTCTCTCGCTCCCGGTCGCGCTCTCGCTCTCGCTCCCGGTCTCGCTCCCGGTCGCGCTCCCTCTCGCGCTCCCGGTCCCGGTTCCGGTTGCGCTCCCGCTCGCGCTCCCGGTCACGCTCACGCTCTCGCTCCCGCTCGCGCTCCCGGTGCTCATCCCGGTGGCGGCGGTGCTGCTCGTCGTGGTGGTGACGGTAGCGGGAGGTAGGGGAGCGGCGGTGAGAGCGCTTGTAGCGGCGCTCGGCACTCGTGCCGCGCTCGTGCTGCCGGGACCGCTGCGCCCTCTCGCTGCTGCAAAAGGAGAAGACAAACACCCAGTTAGAAACGGGGGGGTTCAACAACTACAAGAGCCTGCCGAGCAAAGCCGACCCTCTAGGGCGCCTGCCGGATGCTGGGTAGGCAAGCCCGCCGGACACGGCTGCTCGACAGCACAGCCTACCCTACAGTTCACAAGGGGCTCCGGCCAACGTCGCAAACAGTCCCTCCATTCCATTGCATGGCATTACACTCCACTCCGCTCGCGCCACGCCTCGGCCCGGCCCGGCTCGGCTCGTTGTGGCGGCAGAGCACCGCGACAGAGAAAGTGACATCACATCAGTCCTGTTGCCGCCGCGCTGCGCCATTCGTCAGCGGGACCGCGCTTCCAACAGACAGGGTGCGCGTGGGAGGGGAGCGGAGCGGAGCGGCAAGCGTCCTCTCATCGGCACCGCCGTTGCCTTTCGCTTTCGTCCGGAGGCCCGGCCGGCGCGGCCCCGCCCCAACCCGTCGGACCGTTTGCCAAAACCGACGGGGGACTCTCGGCTCGCTCTGTTTGCGCTCGGAGTGCGCCGCGTCGCGCCTCGTCGTGCCGACCGGACAACGGCGCGAGCTCAATGTGCAAGGCGAGGCCGGGCCTGCGGCTAGCGGGGCCCGCGGCCAGCTTGACGTCGTGCCGCGACGTTCCCAGGACCTGCCCGCCAGCCACCTCACTACGTCTCCGCCCCGCACCGACACGGCGTGGCGGTGCGTTTCTTGCAGTGCAAGGTCGGCGAACGCGCGCGTCTGCCCGTGCCGCGCAACACACGCCACGCCCCTCCTTGAAAGCGCGGCGGCGCCGCCCAGAAAAGGCGTAAACTGTCCTGGCTGTCCCGTCCGGTCCGCCAGCTTTGGCAGACGGCCCCCTCATTAGGCGCGGCTATATGCCCGGCTAAGGCCGGCCCGACGCCCACCCGCCCGGTGTCCTACGTCCAGTCAACGCTATAAAGTAGAGAGCGCGTTGCGGCTCAAGCTGGGCAGAGGCCCTCGATGAAGCCCCCCCTCCCCCAAGTGGGGCAGCCTTCACCAATCAGCGCCTTGTCCTGGCCAGCCCCAACTGTCTTCACGCTGCGGCCGCGGGTCCGCCCTGGCCGAGGCCGGCGAGGCCCACAAGCTAGTAGACAGATACCTCACCGTAAAAACGGAAGAAACAAATGACGCCCGCACCGCGGTCGCCCTCTTGCCTCCGCGGGCGCAGTCAGACTTGGGTTTCGGAGGGGGATATATCGCGCTAATTGCCTCCATTCAGACCGGACGTTTCTTAAGTGGGTTGCGTACCCCGGTCGCCGGTTTCGGAGAGGGTTTGACCCCCCCCCCCCCCTCCTCCCCCTGGCATAGCACAGTCCGAAGAGGACACCATACCCGCGCTGATCCCAGTTAGCAGAGTGAAACTTAGCCGTAGCCATCATCCACCCGTCGGCTGCGCCGCGCACCGCTCTCACACGTAAAGCGTGTGCGTGTCCGGTTGGGCGTGGCCGGGCATGGCAGGGCGCCGCCAACGCTCGCCATGATGGACAAGGTTGTCGGGGGCCAGGCGGGGCGGGGCCCCGCTGGTGCGGTGCGTGGGGCCGCCATACAACATGTACTCTGCAGTACGGACTACACCGCCGCCAGCAACACCATGCCATTATTACGGACGGCTTCAGCCCGATACTCGAGACCAGGCTTAGCCAGGACCCGCCCCGTACCCTACCGCACTCTGAGCTCGCTCTCTGTCAGACACGGCCTCCGCTCGATAGTTCTCTCTCTCTCTCCCTCCCGCTCTAACAGCCGGCATGAGACGAGTGCCGCGAGTACAGCGGCCGTCCCGTGCAGTCAAGTCGAAGAGATCCGACGACGGGGAGGGTACCTTTATTTGCTGGCCGCCAGCCGCCTGATTCTGCACACTGCCTTCGTAGGTTTGTCTCTGTTGCACTCGTGGGGTGCTCCGTAAGAGAGCGTGAGAGAGGTCCGAGTTCACAGTGTTCGGAAGCAGGCGGCAGGCGCGCGGGGCGACAAGCTGGCCGAGTCAGTCGAATCAGTCAGCCCGAACGCATGTCGTAAGTGAGCCGAAAAATGGCGCCGGCAGGTTCCCGGCCCGGGCTGCAGGGGCTGCAGGCCACAAGCAGCTACAAGGGCCGGACACGGACCGATCGCGGCCGCGTTTACGCCGTCTGTCGCCGTCTGTCCCGGTCCGTGCCGGCAGGGAGCGGTGCGGCGAGGGCCGGGAGGGGTAATAGCGTGCCGATCACCGAACCGACGCAGCGCCTTTGCAGAGCCGCCGGTCTCCGGCTTCCTCGTCCGCTTCAATACCGACACCTATACCCCCCCCCCTCCCCCTCCCCCACGGCTCGGTCATCACCACGGAGCGTGAAGGGGCTCCATCGCGCACAGCCCCCCCCCCCCCCCCCAGGGGCCAAAGGGGCTCTGCCTGCTGCTGGCCGGGCCCTTGGCACTGGAGGGAACCCTGACCTTGCTGAACACAGGCTGCGCGCTGCGCCGCGACACACCTGCCCACGCCTTACATGGGCCCAGCCCAGCCGGCCCGAGGCTGGGACTGGCGATTCATAGCCTACACACTCTCTCTCTCTCTCTCTCTCTCTCTCTCTCTCTCTCTCTCTCTCTCTCTCTCTCTCTCTCTCTCTCTCTCTCTCTCGCGCAGACACACACACACACGGCCTGGGGAGGGGGCAGGGCACCAGCTGACAGCCACCGGTTGCCAGATCACCATGACCAGCCAATTCGGCGCGCGGGTTCGTTACGCGCCGTTCGTACAACGCTATCTGCGAAGGTAATAATAAAAATAAATGGGCGAGACCTTGAGAGGATTCGAACCCAGGAAACGAGACTCTGCCGCTGCCGTTTGGGGCTGCCCTGTCTGGTGCTCCAGAGGGACAAACCAGGTTTAGAGTCCTGCGCACGGAACTGCTGAACACCGTCGTCGAGGCTCTGCTCGCCGCCCACGCCCACATAGACAGCAACACTGTATCCACCGGCCCCGGCCCGCCCCGGCGACATGTGTCCGATCACACTTTTATTGGCGCGGCCAAAAATTTCTCCGCCTAGCCTTGTTCCTCTTTACGGCCCCGGCCTCTTGTCTTTACGATGGGCGAGTGCGAATGGTGCCGAGATGAGTGGCGGGGTGGGCGGCGCCCAGCGGTGGCAGCGGTGGTGCCCCCGCTACACGCGCGCGGCCACGGCGGGCCACGGGCCGCGCGCTCGTCCGCGGGACTGCACATCGACAAGCTGACAAGCGACAGAGTGTCGTCCAGCCCGCCGTCGAGGATCTGCGCGGGACGACCGCCGCCGGCGCCGGCCCTGAACCGGGACGAGCATTGACACCTCGGCGACGGAACGGGGACGCGGGGCCGCGCCGCCTACAACGACGGGGCGCGGCTTCCTCTGCCACGAAATTAGGCGGCGGCCACAACGTGGAAGTGGAAGCGAGCCGAGCCACCCGGAAGACGTCTTTGTTTGGCGGCGCACACGACATGCGGCGCCCTGGGGCTGGGCTGGGCCGGGCCGGGCGTATGCTCAGGGGGCGTCCATACATTAGGCATCACCTCCTCCACCGGCCTCAGCCGAGATCTCGCCGGGCCTCAATACACTTCCCCAGTGTTCTCAATGGGGCGGGCAAGAGTCTTGCCAGGAAATCCTCTGTCTCTCTCTCTCCTCATAAGGTCGGCAATAGTGTGACAGAGATAGAAGATGCTTCTGCCCGAGCTTGTCCGCCCGATTGAGAACACTGCACTTCCCCTCACTCTCCACAATGAAATTTGTGAAATTCATATCATCAATTTTACCGTATGTATACAATTTTCCCAATTAGTTCTTCAATTTCCAGATCAGATTTGGCCCGATACTCTTCCCCGGTTCGTCCCGCAATACTACCCCGCCCTGACCTTCCACATGACGCGGCGCCCGAGGCCTTCACAAACGATTCTCATGAGCGAGGTCGGCGGTGTCGCGCTGGAGGCAGGACAGGGCCGGGGCATTGGCCGCCGCGCTCGCACCGCACCGTGTAGTGCCACTCGCACTTGGTGACGCCGGTCGGGCGACGCTTCCCACCACGACGCTCGCCCCCCGTTCTCGAGCGCCAGACTCTCACGTCACCGGGCGTGGCTCACGGCATCCCTTGTACGGCAGGCAGCCTGTGCACCAACGGCAGAGGCAGGCACGGCCCCGGCACGGCCCCGGCACGGCCCCGGCACGGCCCCGGCACGGCCCCGGCACGGCCTCGGCCCCGCCGCTCCTAGCGAGTCTCTTTTATCACGGCTGCAGACGGCTGCCGAGGCGAGTCCAAGGAGCTTGTCGCGACTGCAGTGGCAACTGCCGCGTGGGCTTGTTAACAGCCCCGCCTGCGTGCGTGCGGAGGCAGGACAAGACAAACTACTTTGCAGGGAAAAAAATGCATAAAAAGAAACAAATCAAACAGGTGTCCATCCAGCAGCAGAGGACGGCGGACGCGGGGCGGTGACTACCAGCCCGAACTTCACCCGCACAATAGAAGCGGCGCGCCAACCGGTGTCAACCACCGCGACTTGCCAGCCACGAACGCTGCACTCGCCTCGCACCGCACGACGCACCTGCTGGACCTGCTGCAGAGAGCCAGCCCCAGCAGGAACACGTGGCGCAACCACTGCAGCATCCTGCGCGCCGTCGAGGCCCCCGTCCCCGTGGAGCCCGCAGACGACGGGCACCTTCTCTCCTCTCGGCACAGCAGCCAGCACAGCTAGCACAGCTCGGCAGGTACTGGCACCGTGCTAGCGCAGGCACCCGCCAAACTCGGCGTACACACGACTGCCAACCTGGGCCTCGAACCCCCGTCTGGACCTCACCCTCGAGTGCCCGGCCGCGGCAACCCCAGCCGCAGACGCCGCTCCGACCGGACCGCCCTACCCGACAACACCCAGCCGTCCGGGCACCGCAGGGCACCCGCGGGCACCGCTCTGCCGCCAACAGTCAAGACAGATTCACCCTGAGCAATCTTCTTGAAACTTGAAATCTTGGGCTCCCAATGTTGGCACTTGCGCCATTGGCATTACAAAGGGGCAGAAGGGCTCGTCGCTCGTCCCATTCCCTGGCAGGATGCCGCCCTGCCGCCACGCGCCGTCCCGCCACGATCCCACGCCGCCGATTTCATCCGTGCGTCGAACACCCTCCCACCACCGTGAGGAGGGAGGGGAGGGTAGCATCGCAAAGGACAAAAGGAGTCCGCCCGCACCGACAAAAAAGGAAAAGAGCGGAGACATTACAGTGCGGCCTGCAGAACCATGATGGTTGACATACAGCGTCCGCCTGAGGGGCGCCAGCCATAAGGCACAAGCCACGGCTGCCAACTGCGAGCCCCCCGCCCTGCCTCCTTCCGCGTCTCCTCTGCACCAATTAGCGCCGCGCACACCAAGGACGCGGCTGGACACGGCCAAGGACGCACCCGGAGCGGCGACCGGCAGCCGAGTCACGATCGGTCATGAAACGCCTAAGTGATTTAACCGCTTTAAAAATGAATACAGGTAATATAGAAAATTAAAAAGAAAAAAAAACCGCTGCGGGCGGACAGCGGTCCGGAGTAAGCCCCCTCTAGAAATTCTGAAGAGGCGCGAAAGAAAAGGGGGGGGGGGGAGAACAGGCATGCGTGTCTCAGCGGAACTGCCGGCTCTCCCACTCTGGACATTCCCGTGCGGCTGCTTCTCCTGGCATTGGCTCGACTCGGCTTCCCGGACCGGCCGAGGCCCCCCTGCTCGCATTACTGGCGTTGCAGCATCCGAACACCGAACCCAAACCGGTCGGCCGTGACGTCACGACGCGCAGACCAAGAATGCAGTCCGGCTCCAGTCCTGCCGGGGCCCAGCCCAGCCCCCGCACAGCCAGACCCTGGCCAGCCCAGGGAGGGAACATCAGTGTCATCCATGCACCGACTTGGATTTACAGGGGCTTCGTTCACAAAGTGTAACTGGAGCTCCACAGATATGTGAAGCGAATTCGTAGTACCAAACCACGCATTTCCTCCCGAGATATGTCTTTTTATTAAAAACTAATATTATAATTCCAACTGACCACGAAAAAAAGACCCCCCCTCCCCACCACGTGTTTGCCAAGCGTTGACCGATCCTTCCCGTTTGCGATCGAAATAGACGGAGGGGTGGGGGTAGAGGCGACCGAGGCACAAACGTCTGACACGGACCTCGCGCCCGGCCATCGTGTGCAAATGTGTGCAGCGTACAGTCACTGCTTTCTCATGTGCGAACACTATCATCTGAAACATGTCATTTGTGGCGTTGCGACTCCTTCATCTTGTACGTTTTAAAAAGTGTCAATCAGATTACGATATAAAGTATCTTTGCAATATCCCCCCCCCCCCCTATGTCGCGAGGATGTTCATTGTATTTCGCAGCGTGTCCAGAACACACTGCTGCAGACAAGGACTGGGTGCTCTGGGGAGAAGGGGTTAGGGGGAGAGGGTTATAGGGAAACTGTGCGATTCGCACTGAACAAAGGCGCTGTTTGGTTTTGGTGTGGACGACCAGCTCCTCTCCGATCGTCATTTTTTCAGAAATGAGAGCACACCCGATTTATTGTTCAACAGAGAAGTCAGTGCTGGGCCTTGTCACCCGTTAGAAATCTGAAGGGCACCGGCGTAAAATGTTATCGAGAAAATTCGGCTAACCGTGTATCAACATGGTTAGAGTTTCTCAAAAAGGATCCTGTTTAGTGAAACTTTATCCAAGCTCTTGAAAATTATACTAATATAGGCCCGCTCAATAAATTCATGCAAAGAAGTAATAAAATGGCATTTTTTAAATGTTCGATTGGTTTACACTGAGGTCTTCACATTGCTATGCAAATGCATAGTACTGTACGCACAACTAACTAGAAATTTATTTCTCGTAGTGCCAGGAAGGGTAAGTCCAGCGCCGCAAAGGTAAGCCTACTCCGGTTCAGAGCCGTTCAGAGCACAAGGCGCCCGAGGCAACACGACGCCTGCATATACACGCGTGCCGTGCGGGCAGGCCTACCCTGACAGGCGATCGACATCGTCGTGCGTGAAGTCCAACTTCAGTCGTTGGAGAAAAGGAAGGCACGCAGAAAAATTAGAGAATTTGTTGAAGCCACGCCCCCTTAAACTGAACGAAATTACACCCGTTTCGGTCCAGATACCTGAACGACACCTCCCCCTCCCAACCCCCTGTCCAGCCACCCTCTCTGCCGCCCATCTTCGACAACACTAAACCAACACACCTGCGGAGAAAACAAAAGCAGTCATTAGTTGCGAGAGAATAAGGGGACCCACCGTGCGAAATCGATATGGCCGTGCCAGAGTGCGGCAAACGGACAGGGCGTAAAATATCTGCCTGACGGTTGTGCCGCAGTGCAGTGCGATCCCCGCGCACTGGACGAGACTCGGGACTCGGCACCGCCGGATACAGTGGGAGGTAAAGACTATCTGGGCCCCGCCCCGCCCCGCCCCGCCAAGGACTGTGGTCCGGCGGGCCCGACACCGGCACGCACAGGCGGGGCGGCGGGGCGTAGCTCTGCTCAGCTTATTCTCGCGGGCAGGCCGTACATAAAAAGCGCTTTCGCAAGCCGCTTCTGAGCGCCGCTGGAGGACGCCGCGCGCCGCAGATGCCCCCGACGTCCCGTTCCCTCCCGACAAGTGGGCGGCAGCGGGCCGGCGAGCGCCGCGGGTCTGCCTCCAAGGCGGACTCTACTGCTCCGGCCCGGCCCAGCACGAGTCCACCATTGGGATATCGCAGTCTTCCTTTCCTTCCGAGAACAGGACACGTTCTGCCATCCCACAGCGAGGCGGGGGACCGGTCGGGCCCTGCCCCACAGGGGACCGGGGGTACGGGTTCGAGACGGGCTGCGGCGAGGGTGAAGGTGAAACCGCCTCGTCCAGCGCGGGTGAAGTCCGCTCAGACTGTCAACTAGGGACTCTGAGGACGGAGTGGTCCACACACACACACACACACCGGCCACCTCGAGGAAGAGGAAGGGACGCACGAACCGGAGCCGACCACCAGACCAACTCCCCGCGGTCCCAGGATGTAGTGCTCCTACCGGCCGGACCGGGCGGCTGAGCAGAACCGGCACGCGTGTTTTGCCTTTGCCGGGTCAGCCGAGCCGAGCTGACGCAACGCAACGCGGCGGGGACCGGCGGTGCCGGCAGGGACCCAACACCACACGGGACGGCCGGGGTCACATGGGCCACTGGCCGATCATCGCTGGGAGGGCCGAGAAAGCAGCGGCAAGGAGAGGCCCAGCCGGGCCGACGGCTCTAGAGAGATCAGAGATACACAAGACACTCGAATAGGACCGATCGGAAAGCGAACTTTCATTCATCCGGCGACGAACGCCCCGACCCAGCGCCTAATTCCAACATGAATTTTTAATTACGAATGTTATAAAGTAATGTACACAACACTGTCATGGCATGGCAGACTTAACTGGGAATTTCAACTACATCACTGTCATTAGTTTTAAAAACGACATTCGGAAGAGTAATAACATATTTGTCATTAAATTTAATAAAAGTATTCATAAAACTATAGTTGTCATTAATTTTATAGTGTTTGTGTGACAGACAGTAAAAAATGACAATGCTGGACTAATTTTCCCTGGCAAGAGTTGAGAATATGGATATCACTATTATTTTCCACATCCAGGCATTTGTGAAGTTTATCGTCGTAATTGATTCCCATATGCTAGACACTACACAAGAATGACACTGCTGGTAAAAAAAAATTCTACTAAAAATTCAGACAGAATGGGCTGAGGGCAATTTACAGAGTACTGTAGCTCTCGCCATCCAGACCGGACATCTGATTTTGATTTAAGACCGCCACTCTGAGATAGGTCTATAGCGCATCGCAGCCAAGGATTTTCCAGCGCGGACTGAAAGGACTTGAAATAGGTATGGCAAGGAGGAGCATCTAGAAACGGACACCCCTCACCTCTCACCATCGCCTCTTTCAAACAGAAAAAGCTAGAGTTTTTGTTGTTTTTTTTCTGTTAAAAAGAGATTTCAGGGATCAGCGACAGCACTTGAATAATACCTCAACTTGTGCTAGTTCTCAAAGTAAAAAACTTCACGGGACGGTTTCTAGCTTCATAGTCCCACAAAACCTCGAACGTCTCCCCTCCTCATTGGCTAAACTCGGACTCTCGGACTGGATCGAATGCTCCCCGCTCGGTCTCGCCCACAATGACCGCACGACTGATGACAGGCCGAGTCAAATATTATAGTCTGGTCCCAAAGCACAGGTGTCCGACATGAGCACAGCTGGTGTGCGGCACACGCACGCACACACACACGCACGGCCGCCAAATTTCTGGAGCACGATAAATCACCGCACGCCTCCTAGAACACATTCAGCCCGGGTGAGTGAGAAGGACTGCTCGCCCGTTCCACTCGGCTGACTCAGGTTCTACAAGGGACTGCCCGCCCGGTCCGGCTTCTGAAACGTCCGTCACTTTTCTTTTCGGACAATTTTAAAATGAGTTGTTTTTTCACCAAAATGCGTTATTCCTATTTATTTTTTTACTGTGCACAAGAGACACAGACAATCCTAAAGCATCGATGCTGCGGGCACTCGGCCGGCACTAACTTTCCTGTACTAAACCTTTAAAAATCTTAATAAACATTCTTGCTCTTGGGCCCCAAACGCTTCGCGTGATGACCTAGCGATGACCCCGTCGGACCAGTCCAGCATATACGCCGTCAGAGGACAAGTGCTCCACATAGAGATGACTGGTAGGCAAATTCTTGACAACGGCGTCCAATTATTGCCTCGTCGGGGCGCAGGTCAGCGCAAGGTTCAAGCACAGCGGGACGGCGGGGCCCCGGTCCGCGCTTACCCAAAGCCGCTGTCCACAGTGGGGCATCGTTCCCGCTCCGGTGCCGTAGAGCTGGAGCAGCTGAAGCTGCTGGAGGCCGAGGCGGAGGACAGAGACGACGAAGAGCTGCTCGCGACCCTCATGGCGGTGCAACACACACACACGCACGCAGAGGCGGCACTCCGCTACATCACATCCAACTCCTCCAGCGGCGGACGGTACGGTACGGTGATGCGGCTACACCGGCTGGAGCTGGAGGCGGCCCTACCCTTCCCTACCGCTCACTCCAGAGGCCAAGCCACGACTGGCTAACTGCTTGGCGCAGCGCTAGGCGGCCCGGGGCCCCCACCCCACCGTGGTCCGGCCGTCAGTCCAGCTCCAGCTGACGCACCGTCACCGCGCCACGCACAGGCGCGTCGCGTACTTAGGGGAGGGGCGATGGGGGCGATCGCCCCCCCCCCCCCCTTTTGGGTCCCCGAAGGCGACCTTTGCCCCCGAATGTAGGCAACCCGTAAAGCTTTGCCCCTGAAGGTAGGCAACATGTAAAGCATCGCCCCCTCCTTTCATCAGCCCTAATTACGCCACTGGCCACGCAGCCACCAGCACTGCACCGAACCACTCCAGCATCCCCTCCCCTCCTCACCCTCCCCGGCGCTACGAGGGATGCTCACCGAACCGTCGGCACCGCTGGGGGATGACAAACCAAACCCCTACCCAACTGCGATAACGGATTCATGAAGGACACGCCGTCTACGCACAGCTTCGTCGCTTTCAAAACACGGCGCCTTTCCAAGGAAGACCACGAAGAGATTTAGTACCATCAAGCGCATTTCTACACCCTCACTGCAGTGTGGGATAAGAAGAGCTCAGTAACATTACATCATATCATTCACTCATATCTCTCTTTCAACCACCAAAATCGCGCTTGCGGAATAAAAAAAAAATCACCAATCATGCACACTGCACATACACCTGGTTGGGTAGAAAGGTGGAACAGAACAAAATGAGGAACCCAAGACAGAATGACAACAGGAAGAATTGGGGCATCCTCTGTGGATATTTAAGTCCGAACAAGGAAATGAAATATTGCATCCAGCATTTTTATTAATCTACAGCTGCAGCAAAACTACCTGAAACCTGATGAATGTCACACAACAATTAGTAGTTAGGACACACGCCCTTGTTCTTACCTGTAAGATGCTTTATAGGGGCTAGTGGAGGCATCAGCATGTCTGTGGCGTTTTAAGGCTCTCTCTCGGGAACTTGATCTTGAATATGACGGGGAGCGACTTCTTGAATGAGATCTGGAGCGAGTTCTGCTCTGAGACCAGCTTCTCGAGTAATGTTTTCTGGTTCGCGGCATCTGTGGAACACATATTTTCAAAATTAATGCAATATTCCTAATGATATGAAAATGATCAAGGGAAATGAGAACGAAGTCCATTATTAAGTAGGACATTAAAAAGAAACTACATGGGCCATATGGATTGGATCTC
This sequence comes from Odontothrips loti, assembly GCA_038380765.1. Lineage (NCBI taxonomy): Eukaryota > Metazoa > Arthropoda > Insecta > Thysanoptera > Thripidae > Odontothrips > Odontothrips loti. The sequence continues at coordinate 19,420,877 of CM076245.1, forward strand.
AAGAAATACAGAAGACAACAAAACCAAAAGGAGTAAAGCATTGTCACATGATATATCTCAAAGCAAAGACAGTCAATTATAGTAGGACAGTCAAGAGAACACAAAGGAGACACGCCAAAAATATCGTCAATACAGAGCGGACAATAGTCTAGAAATTGAAATTTTCCTTGGTATTTAGGATACACGACTTCTAGAACTAATATGTTGCAACTACACGTTGGCTTGACCACCAGCAGGCACAAGAAACTAACCTGGACCAAAACCAAACAAAATAATTAGTAGCTCCTCGATAAAGTAGTGAGCAACGAAAAAATTGTTTTTTTTTTAACGCGCACTAAATCCCGTCCGATAGACAATTACAATGGAAGTTGGCTAACGGAAGGAAAAAAAACGTTACAAAACCGTAATAACCTTAAATATGGTTTCGACCACAGAGTATGATGCGCAGGTAACCGTAGAAATTTCCCGAAACATTTCCAGATTCAACGCGAAGGCGAAGTTCACAAACTAGCACACGGTGCTTACGCCATACACAAGATGGCATCAAACTTAACATTCAATGAAATATAACTGCTCGAGACAACGCGAAATAACGACAATATTCTCTTCACAGAAAGTCCGCCATGTTAGAACTTAGCTCGTGTTCTTACGCACTGCACTGGACCTGGCCGACTGCCCGGATTTCTCAGTGTCGCTCGGAGACACAAAAGAAACGTGACAGTAAAATCAACTTACTTTGCAGTTAATTGATGATTTAAATTCTTCAAATCACGTACAATACCCAACACGCGTCGAAACACGCAGAGAAGATTACCAACACTGTAAAAATCGATGTTTTTTTTATCATGTAAATGCGAGCCGCTGATTGGACACGAGAGTCGTGACGTCATTTTCCCTCCGCAGCGAGTCCGAGTAATATGACAAATTGATACGCCAAGATGAAATTTCCTCAGCCCTAACTACCCAACCGCGATATTTGTTTTTGTTGAAAAACTTGAGTGAGTGGACCGGAGTGGACCAGGGGTGCAATTTTGTAGTGATTGCCTCTAACCGGATGAGTGAAATGATTGGTAATGACCAAGAGAGAAAGACTTGTAAACATTTCCATATTTATTAACAAGACAAATTGAAGCCATCTTAATTATGGCAAAAGAAAAACAAATGCACAATTTGAATTTAAATAAATGCTCTAATTTAGGACAAATAGGCTTGGAATAGACACAATGATTGTTGAACATCTACCTGAAACAATAATTCGACTGAGTGAACTGATTCTTTTAGGTGTTGCAGTAGCACATGGATCATGAGCAAAAATTAGGTTAGTGAATTACCAGTAGAAAATCTCAAGAGTACGAAGGAAGTTATAAAGAGAATCTACTTATATCATGCCATGCTGTGTTTCTCAACATTTATTCTGAGAATTATATGTTGTCCAACACTACGATATCTAAGATTGGAAATCAAGATGAAATTTTGGCTGATTTTCCAGTCTTGGCAATAGCTTGACATTCCCCTGCACAATTTAAGTAATTTTTGAAGCTAAGACTGAATCAGTCCTTCAGCAGTAAATTCAATCAGAAGTCATTTAAGAAAATAAAATATTATATGTAGGTGTAACATTGCTTCACATGCTGTAACAACACCAAAACAAAGTCATTAAAATAAATGCTAATCCAAGGACTATGAAGCACAACATTGAAAGTAGTTCATTGCATGATTATGCAATCACTTCCATCATTTTTACTTTTGTGTGGCCATGCATATACATATCACTGCAAAATTTGTTCATGGGAAGAGAACATCAATAAATAAATCAAATCTCTCTCTACCATTTATAACTTTATCATGGAAGTGTTGTGCTTCTTATTTTATAGCACTTACTCCATTCAATTTTAAAATTGTAGGGACAAATAGAACTCTCTATCCTGCAGTGAGTAACAATAAGCCCTGTAAAGATGGCACTACACTGTACATTTTTAGTAGTTGATCATGTGACACTTCCTCTTCTCTTATACAAAAGATACAATACTATTCATTCGATTTTGACTAGGTATGTACGCTCCATTATTAAAATCCTATAATGAACATGTGAAATATATGAAAGAGACAATCTTAAACATCTCTAGTTACACTCTATGATTTCTTACATCCTTTCTTAAGCAATGTTGCCATTCAGTCCTTGACATTAATATCTATTCAAAATACATAGAAGATAGGTCAGTAGATGTACAATGAGTTGATTTTATTTTACTATTGTACAATGTTTCACATCATTCTTAACATAAACAGCATGGATTTGAAGTACACTATTCAAGTACATAAATCACATTGACTAAATACAGAAAGGAGCAGTTAAGAATAAAATACTGAAGCAATCCCACAGACCAAAATTTATCTTCCAGAAATCAGAAATTTTTCTGGGATCTTTGTTAGTGTGGTTCTATCAAGGCTTACACAGCCAGGGTGGTCTGCAAGACTGCTTCCCAAATCAATGAAATATCACAAAGAATGGCTACTTTAACTAATTCTTTTTTTCTTTTCCTTTCTTTTTTTTCTTGGGGGGGGGGGGGGGGGAGGGACACACACATGGAAAGGGCAGAGCAGAGCTAACCTTATTACTTATATGCAATATTGAAGCCGGATCATTATGAGAGAAGTCAGAGAGTAACACACAGTGCCAGTCATTATCAGGCACTTGAAGAGATACCAAAAATTACTTTTTAGAAATTAGAATATTATATCAGTGCTAAGATAACATTTAAAAAAAAAAAAATATTTTAAAGAAATGGCATTTTTTGACAGCCTTATGCCTTCTTACTACTCTAGCACAATACCACCAGGAACCGAAAGGGTCAAAGAGGTACTACTTATTTCATTACAATGAGTAAAATACACATCTCTTTATGATCACATGAGAAAAAAATGGAAAGAGAATAGGAAATGAACAAGAACAACTGAGCAATCAATAAGAAGCTTGTGAACCAAAGTGGATACATAGGAACATGAAAGCTCGGAATCCTCAGTTGAGATGAAAAATGAAATTGCATGAGAAACAAAATATATGGAACGAAAATAAAACATCCTTCAGTCAAAACAACTCAATTTTTACATCATCAAAAAGAAAAATGGGGTGTGATTTACTGTTACAAGGAAAGAGACATGACATGAATGACCACATAACAGCCGAATCAAAATAAAAAGTGCATTTGTTTGACAAGCATTACCAATTTAAGCCAGTTGGCTTCGTTTATGATTCAGTGAGAAGTCCACAACTTTTGAGCAAGTTCTGATCAAGTTACACCTGCAATGGCCCAGCACATGGTAAGATCATACAACACATGAATGCACTTGGATAATAATTCTTTTAGTCTCCCTCCAATTACCAGCACAACAAGCATAAAACGCGAAGATCCTAATACAACAGTCTTCTCAAGTTGCTGTCCCAAAACTATTACACAAAACCTGACAAAGTATAACCATAAAATGCTTCCTAGGAACAAAATCAAAAAACCTGGCCTCAACCTAGCTATCACAGCCAATCTATACAACATCAAACAGCTTCCGCCAAACACGTGATTAAACTGAGATCATATCATTTTGCTCAACCAACGTAAGATGATGTTCAGCAGGAGACAATATTTGAATTGGTTGCTCCCTGCATGCAACAGAATTCTAAATACAGTGGTTTTTTTTTTTTTTTTTTTTTTTTTTTTAAATTAAATATTCAACACTGAAAACAGAATTATACGGTTGATTACAAATTAGTATTAACTTGATATAGGCTTCTCAGATTCCAGTATAAAGTCATCACTTGAAGTTTCAATTCTAAAAAGAAAACTTAATTTTTGCCTTTTACTTCCAGGTAGATCTTTGAAGTAGAAAAACAATGTATCTGATAGCGAATGATTCTTCCCAAACATTGCAAATTAATTTAAATCATATGACCCCAATACAAATATAGTTTGACACACATTTTCCACTGAACTTTAAAATTCACAAATCAATCTTGATTTTAAAGTACAATTCAAGATTTTTTGTTTTTTTAATTATTTCATTATTTTTTTAAACATTTTTTTAAATTTTAATGTTGGGCAAGGAAATTTATTGCTACTCTAAAATTGTCACATATTAAAACACTAAGACATATTGATTCATTCCCACCAAGGAGTAAAACAGTGTAGAAAAGATATGCAAACTAAAACAGTAACCCCACATAATTCTGCAGAAGAGTAAAACACTACACATACCTTAGCGTCTACTGCCACATCAAGTTCCTGATTATCAGAAAGTTGAAATTACATTAAACACATACATTTTTTATTGAGATTGTAAAGAGCAGGAGGTGTGTTTTGCTACTAGTTCGGTGAAAATTGTGAGAGAAATAGATAAATGGAAATTAGATATGTTATGGTTCAAATCAGGTGAGAAGAAGAATCACCACAGAACAAAGATAAAATAAAATAGCTGGGGATAAGTAAAAATTCTAAGGCGTCGTGCATATATGACGTCATCAATAAAAAAAATCAGCCCCCCCCACTCACACCCACACACACACACAAAAAAAAAGGAAGAAAAAAATGATGACATCATATATGCAGGACGCCTAATTGATGCTATACTTATGATACCAAGCCTTCAAGCTAAAGAAACACTGATGTTGCCAATATAATAAATAAGGTAATAATTATAATAGGCACTTACAATAATGCAATAACATATTATTTGCACTAGGCATACTACACAAACAACTTCACAATTTGATGACATGACAGTACGTAACACAATTTTATCTGAATATTTTGATATGCACAGTGAGTAACGTTCGGGCAGAGCTAGGTTCGGAGGTAGGTCTTGGCATACACCAACTTCTTAAACATTGGAAGGTTGGTTAGAGCCTTCCCACTACCTATAATATTTCCAAATCTGCCCTGTACAAAAATGACCCTGCAGTCAAATGAAATAATAATAAAACTGTTGCTAGGCAAGACAGTGATTAATTAATGATTGGAATAAGGTTCGGAAAACGATTGAGTTACCTTATCACTCAGATATGGTTAGAAAATTATCACTTACCATATAATCTTACAAGGAAAGAAGTTTGCTTTAATTAAGACAAATTAATCAGGACAAATATTGAAACTCCTTGTCTGCATTGTTTAAACTTATTTCAATAATACAAATCTATAGTTAAAAGCGGAAAGGAAGACGATAGGTTTATGAAATACTAATTGCCTTTTCTGCAATTGAAAGTTTACTGAGAAGAAAATGCCTGCTCTAAGAACACGTCTCCTGGTAGAGAAGCAGAAAACGCAAGTTGACTTTTGCACATCTATACAGGTGTTTACATAGAAAAACATTTCCAAATTAAGAGACAGTGAACTTAGTGCATAGAATGAGACCATTATTAGGTAACAACAACAGCAAACTAACAGAACATATACCAAGGAATGAAATTTGTGGATGAGCAGGAGTTTACAATTATATGCACTTGGCCAGTCAACAAGATAACATGTCATGCAAGAGATTTCCTCTGTCTAGTCTTCTGTCTGTTGAAAATCTAGTTGTCTGTTAATTGATGATAGTAGCTCATCGCCCGAGTCATCACTATCATAAGTCTCTGATTGCGAAGAGGATTTATTATTTGATTTACTCTGATTTTTTAATCTTGACCCGTTAAGACTGCAATGCTCTAACTCGTCGTGTGCTATAGCCCAGACAGATTTCCCTCCGTTTAAAATCGGATCGCTTCCTGTAAATAAAGCATCATTTTATAAGTCATTGCTCCGAAAAAGAATGTACCTGCTTGCAATACAACACACCAAGACCACCCTTGTGGAACAGCACTTACCTAACATATAAGTCGGATCAAGGTCTTTCATCATAATTACTTGCTCTTCAGACTCATTTTTTGAGTCTCCAGTTGGCTCTTCAGATTTTTGGGTCGGTCTATGTTCAACAGGTTCTGACTGACCACATACATTTTGATCATTGGAAATGGAAGCTGCACCTCCAGAAACCTAGAAGATGGTAAAATCACACTTTAATTTTAAGAGATTTAAAGATTTAAATTTCAAAAAGAACGAGCATATTTTACCTCGACCAAGTTGGAAGCACAAGCTTGTGGGAGATTTGGAATGGGGCTTGGGGAAGCTTGCTTAGGGCCTGAGGCCACAGTGGAAACTGATCTCATACACAAACCCATAAAACCCGCAAACCTTGACATAAATGCAAGTCATATAAAATAGATGTTACATGAATGGAAAAAAAAAATCGCTCCAAACTTACCTCTTAGCTAAATCGGACTGCCCATTACTCATCAGATGAGTCCACCATTCCTCTTGCTGGCTTTTATTGTCCACCATGTCAAGCAGATTTATTCCCCTTGGAATGAGCTTGTTCCAAAGAGGATTGCAGTTCACCAATGGTGTCAAAATGTGACCGAGCAACATTTTTCTCTGCTCAAGCAGCATTGCAAGATGTTGATGTTGTTGCCACTGTTGTTCAAGAAATGACTGATGCAAAAAATGCTGAAGATGCTGTTGTTGGCTGTGTTGTTGAATTTGTTGATGTTGTAGCTGTTGCTGATGCTGAATCTGTTGCTGAGTATGTTGCTGTTGCTGTTGCATTTGTATTTGTTGTTGCTGATGCTGTTGTTGAAGTTGCTGCTGTTGCTGTATCTGCTGCTGCTGCATTTGTTGGATTTGAATTTCCTGTTGGAGTTGTGGATTTTGAATTTGCTGTTGTTGTTGCTGTTGAATTAATTGCTGCTGTTGCATGTGCTGTTGCTGCAACTGCTGCAGCTGTTGTTGAAGCTGTTGCTGCAACTGTTGCTGCTGCTGCAGATATTGTTGCTGCAGGTGTTGCTGTAGCAGTTGCAGGGTATGAGGATTTCCAAGCTGATGAGGTTGAGAGCTCTGTACTGTTGGTTGTTGAACAATGCCATTGGGCAGAACTTGGTGGAACTGGGGACTCGGTGAAATTCCCTGGGTTGGAATATGGGGCTGCAACATTAATGGCTGCTGGCAAGGCTGCTGGCCTGGGCAAGAAACTTGCCTACCAGACAAGTATGTCTGGTTTTCAACAGGTGGAACTATGTGTTGTACAGACTGAACAACTGGCTGAGATGAATAAGGCTGGAACTGAAAAATATTAAGTAACAATGGGATTACATGCCAAGATGAGAATTAAACTTCTTTAAAATAAAGTCAAAAGGCATTACCTCAATATGCTGAATTGCAGAGCTAGGTACTTGTTGGAGAGGTGCAGCTGATACATTGTTACAATTAGGACCAGATATGTCAGGTACCTGAAGGATTAATTTTCCACTTGCATTCTCTGGAGTGTGTAAGTTGGTAGCCACGGAGGCACTCCCTTGCCATGCCCTCGGTGAATGAGATACGTAATGTACAGAAGCACTAGGGCTGCATAAGGAGGCAGAAGGCTGTATCATTTCAGGTGCTGACTGATATTTGCAGGTACCGATGAGATATGCTTGGCCCTGCTGCCCTGGGTTCTGTACAACTGGAGACCGATATTGATTGTCTGACTGCAGAGGCCACGCTTGAGGCGATTGCATCTGATACATTCCATACGGCTGTTGATGATGTGGTTGTTGCTGAGTGCTTTCAGTACGTGGCGTGTGATGTGCACTATGCTCTATCTGGCTATCCACATGTGGAGATGTGCCAGGTCCAGATCCAAAGAAATTCGCCTGGAATGAAGATGCAGGTCTGCACCGATCTGGTGAGTTTTGGTCGAAGAAGGAGAGATGGGAGTGATACCCTTTAAAAACATATGAATCATTGTCTGAAATAAACAAAATAAAAATGACTTTAAAAAATATAAATGGCAGATAATAAATTACAGAATGTCACATTGACCACATACCATCAGAATTATCTTGTTTTGGAACTGCTCTGTAGTTTGAAGGGTTATACCCCATTGGAAAAAATTCTGGCGCCAATGGATTCAATCCATAATTCTGCCTGAACTCAATACCATCCAAGTTTACTCGTATGGTAGACCAGGGAATACCATGCAGACTGTTATTTTCATCACAAGTCTGTATATAACGCTCCCAGACTTTCCTGAAATCAGAATACCAAGCATAAACAAGAACTACCAAAGCCAACATCTGGACATTGTAATTTGATGACAAGTGTAAATAGTAAATACTGTATAATATGAACACACCTGCATTTTCCTAGAGAACACAATGCTATGGGATCCCCAACAACAGCAACAAGAGACTGAGCTCTAGTTATTGCTGTGTTCAGTAATTTTGAATTTGACAAAAAACCAAATTCACTCTCTTCATTACTGGTACCATTTTTACCAGTTGAACAAGTTTTTCGAGTTCGCACGGTGCTTATGAAAATAGCACGGAATTGTTTGCCTGTGAATAAAAACTGACATCTGTGAGAAGTTGCGCTACCATAACTTACACATTAAGCCCATGATAATGATAAGACACCAATAACACACCTTGAACATTCAATACACGTTCAACAGATATGAAACCAAGTTTCTTTCTTCTCAACTCACACCTGATGCGGAACACTTGATCTGCATAAGGTGTCAAAATTCCAATGCTTTGTTCATTGAGTTCTCCCCATTCTGCTGGCCATGACTTTCTCAACTCAGAAACTCTTTCAGCTATTTCATATACCTAAAATTTAGATAAAGATTATAGATTAAAGGTATGAACAAATCATTTTAAAATTTTACAAATTAATGTTATAAACACAAAATTGACCTCTGCCAGGTTGTAATGTCCAGTAGAATTGATTCCCTGGACATCTTCACCACGACAAGAATAGAAAGTCAAAGGGTAATACTTGGGGTGCTTTGGTTGTCTTCCACTACAGACAAGTTTTTGATCATAGAATAGATCTGAAGTGAACTGCAAAAAAAACACTTTCAGTGTTTTACATTGTGCAAGGAATATCAGTAACCACATATTGAATTAAAAGCAACAGACCTTCAGAATAGCTTCATGAGCACGGTAATTCTCAGTCAGCAAGATTTTGCAAGGAAAGGAGGTGGGGTAATGGTCATACAGACGCTCTAATAAAGACATGTGAAGATTACGCTCTTTGGCAAAAGGAGAAAATAATTCTGGATTAAGCTGCATGTGATCCCCTGCCAGCACTATCCGAGTTCTCTCTCCCGCCATAGCTAGAGGCATAATTGCTTCACACTCCATAGCTTGAGCTGCCTCATCAAGTAAAATGTGGGTGAAAAAGCCTGCATACAAAGTGGTATTAGTGAGCAGGATATTAAATGTTTTTTACCAAATTCTTAATTTTATTTTCTTACCTTTCTCCAGGTCCAATGTTGTCAAAATCGTTGACATGTTCAATGTTACAACTACAACTCTGTGTTTCTCTACATCCTTTTTCTGAGGTAACCTGAAGCGTTTAGTACCAGATGGGTCTATTTCAATCAAGCAGTACTGAATCAAAACATGAAAGATTTTTGTTACTATCCAAGTTATCAATTAGGGAGTACAATGAAACCAACTATTAGTATACCTGTTGCACGGCAGGGGTTACTGTGGAAACCCAACGTTTGTCATAATAAATACGGAGAGGCCGCACATCACCGTGGCCATTCAGTACATATGGATGAAGGTAGTCTTGAATATATATGTCCGCAGCAGAATTTGAGTGAGTGCAAACAAGTATACGGTATTCTGGTACTGTCAGAAGCTGTTTGATTGCTTGAGCCAAGGTATACGTTTTTCCAGTACCAAAAGGCCCTACAACGAGAAACAGGTACATCTTTGTTTAGTCAAATACAGAGATCTATTTCCACAGAAAGAAAACAGTACTGTTACAAGTTTCTCTTACCAATTATGAGAACAGGAGGGAGATTCACATTCAAAGGAGTAGTTATAGCAACTATTGCCTCCTTTTGCTTCACATTCAATTTTGCATCCTTTATCTCTTTCCACTGTCTGCAAGAGTGTTACATTTAAGTCTTAGGCAGTCAAGAGGAATAGGGAAATAAGGAGCTAAATTTTCAATTTATTTACCTCTGAGGAGACCAAGGAATGTCAGGTTCCAAAAATGTTTCTGGAAACAGAATCTTATAGTCCATAATGCTGTCAACTGCTTGATGCCACTCACAGTACTGGAGGCGATTCAGCTGAAATTGGACTTCTGCATGGAAATCTGTTTTACCAGATATATCATATTCCTTGACAGTATCACGTGATAGTTTTAAGTAAATAACATTCTTGCCCTTATCTTCAATAAGAGCTTCAAACACTTTTTTTTTGGTCGGTTTTATCTCCTCATTTGAATCTTTATTACAAGCACTTTTGGCACAAGTATCAGTAGATCCTTCAAGTCCAATAAGAAAACAATTTGTTCAGCTCAACTTGTCAGAGATGTAAAATGTCAATAGCTAACAAAAGAATTATCAGATTTTCCACTTTTATAATAAAATACTCAATACCTGCTGCACACAGAAGAACACTTGTACAACTATTCAAAATGAGACGACCTGCTGCTGTATCTTCCGATAGGGCTTCACTTAATTTCATGACAGCATACAAATGATCATTTTGGGCAAATTTTGCTGTACTATGTGCAACACCAGCAGGTGCTAACAGATATGATTTCGTAATACTTAATTTGGCTCGTACATTATACCGAGCCACCTAAAAGAAACAGATTGTAGGAAAAAATCCACATAACACTGAAGGTTATTAAATCAATAAATGCTCTCACCTGTTGATAACGAGCCATTTCTTCAACACCAAGTAATTCATGCATTCTAGAGCAGTAGTTATTTTTGGTGGCCATTCTTTCTGTGACTGTTGATTGTGTTAAAGTAAAGGTAGATGGGGTGGGAGTGGGATATTGTCCAAGAAGTCCTTCTGTACCACTTGGCATGCAATGATATGGTATGCCCTCAGGAGATGTATACTTGATGATCTCAGCATTTTTTTCATCCCACCTTTCATCCATAAAAAGCTCCTAGATCAATAGCAGAAAATAATATATAAAAGGTTCTTCATTTCATTCAGTCTTTATGTCTTTGAAAATTGTAAGATTGAACAGTCAAGACTAACCTTCTTTAGTTCTTCAACATTTGTTGCGAATGAGGCAGGTCTCACATCAACACACAAATGTTTTACCATGAGAGGTTCAACACCAAAATCAAACGCCACTGCTTGACGAAACGTTCCATAGATATCTGATAAAAATTCAACGCAAACTGAATGTTTAAATTCAGCATTTGGCTTCTGTCTTTGAAAATCCTCCAATTTCGTTCTTGTTTCTCGTGGTAAAAGCCATTCATTTGTATTTTCCAAGAGCCATTCTATATGTTGCCCACTTACAACACTTTTTACACATCTGTTTGACAAAAAATAAAGTGAAACGTTGGATTTCAGGGAATAAAATTAGGAATTTGGTCACATATTTAATATTTACTTGATAGTGAAACGGTTCCTGTCTGCAAACTGTAACAGGGCAACAGCATGGAGTGTCTTGGTTGTTCTAATGAGAAAGGTCCAGTCTGTTTTGCAATCTTTTGAAATGGTGGTTGTCAGCTGATTTTCCGAAACAGCATCTTCAACATAATCAACTTTCTCCTTCAGTATACTGTCTGGATTGGAAGTATGAGACCATCTGCAGAAATAAAGTAATGGAAGTGTTATACCTAGAATGAAAATCTGATCACAGAGTGCAATAAATCAAAGTGTACATCTAATTCAGTTACTTTTCAAGGAGTTGCTCGGTGTAAGATTTGGCAAGGAGATTTTGTTGCTCGGCTTGCTGAATTTTGCTATGTCTGTACTCAAACCGCTTTCGCCACTCCTGCAGCTCCATTGTACTGTGAGCCTCAACACACTGTGCTCCATACTTGCAGGTCTTATCCCAGTTTTCACATAGAGTGTAATCCGCAGCAGTAAAACCTCGAGGAGGTGGACGATATCTGCAAGGCAAGACGTGCTCAATAAATATTTGTGGAATAGGATTCATAAATACATTGTGGCAGTTAGTCATATATATGGATCAATAATTTTAAAATTAACCTAAAATTACATTACATACTTCCAATTTCTTCCTCCATCAGACATCACAACAATTTCATGGGCTTCAGTCTGACAGTGCAACTTCAATGCTAATTGATTTTCAAAGGTCAATGCACAATAGTCACACATGGCCTGAGAGTTCACCTGGTTACAGCCATTTAGGTGTACCATGGCTGCTTCAAGAGGGTGAACATCTAGCTCGCCTGAATCCAGATGGTTTTCTTCGGAGTCTTCAAGAGGATTTAAATGGCTCTCATTTAAAGGACAATCATGCCCAGAAGAACTACCCTCAAGGTTCATATTGGCTATCGATTCAGATTTCTTTAAGCCAATAGAAGTTCCTGTCTTCAGTTCTACCAATGATTTATCCTCTCTGACACCTTTAGATTTAATTTGCTGAGGACGTTTGGGTTTGGCCCCTTCTCCCTCAGGCTGAATCGCAGCATCTTGCTGTTTTCTAGAGCGCCGCTTTCCTCGTGCCATTAATATGAGAGGTTTTCAACTGCTATGATGTATAAAGTTAAATAAGACTACTCAGATTACAGTTGAGTAGTGCAATGTGGAAGGGAGTCAATGCCCCTTCCTTTCCCTCACTTCAAGTAGAGGAGTTCACATTTTGGTACCATCACAAGCGGACGTAACCCCAAGGTACCAAATGATCCGTACATGATAATTCAATCATGTCAGGTGGGAAAGTTTGATGCCCATTCGTTAAAAATTTGTTTAGTTCAATGATAATATGAGCAAAAAAAGTCAACAAACAGAGTCTGGTGTAAAAATGTCCTTTCAAAACGCTTGCTAGGAGGATATATATTTGAGGATGATCAAAACAAGCAAAAGCGCAGACTTTTTTCAGAAATTCACGAATGAAACTTGGTTAAAACCACATGATGACGTTAACTGATTTACATTTTAAACAGCTAACCGTTCCTACATGTGAATAATGCGAAGTAAACGAAAGCGAAACCAAAACAAAGACATGTTTGCAGGTTTAACGAGCGACATTAACGGATAATAGCGCGAAACAAAACCATAATGAAAGATACAACTTCTAATGAGAACGCAGTACATAAAGCAAGTACGTATAAAACAAACGATTAAAATAGTACGACTGTAATAATAATGGTTTGGATCACAAATCGAACAATTGCTTAAAAATACAACTCGTCGCCATATTGCGCTCAAATTTCTCCCGACGTCGGCGTCGGGCAGAGAATATGAAAGGTGCGCCCCTTGGATTCTTTCATTTCTGCTGAGGCAGGTACCTCTACGAAATTATAATATAATACCCCTCAAAAAGGGAATTTTGGTTCAATGAATGCAGCTATTCATCGAGCATATTTGTATCCATGCTACAGAAAATGCTGTTATATATTTATTTACATATAATTATGTATTTGAGGCCTACGCTCTATTCGCAGAACAGAACCTTGGGCTAGATCAAGATCCTCCGCATTCATGTTAAATGGTCTATGTTTTTTTTTTTTTTTTAAGAAAGGGAAAAGCTATAGGCATGTACATTCAAATACAAATCAGACGTTGACGTTGACATATTTGGGTTCTTTAACAAGGGATGAAAGAAATTACAATCTTCAGTCTCTTTCTATTATTTATTTTGTTATATTTATATGTTCACTAAGATATGATTGATGCAGCTTTTCACTTTTAGGAGGCAATCTTCCACAAAACCAGTTCCTTGACCCTGTCATATCTGAAATATTGAGGAAAATCCAGAGAAACTTGTTCAACAGTCCATGACGATGGTCGGCAATGTTCTAAATATGATAAGAAGTGTTCATATATTGGAGCCACAGAGTTAAAATCATCTGACGTGAATACAAATCTGAAATGGGGAAGAAAAAATTGTAAATTAATGACACATATATTTTAAACAGTCAGCTACAATACGGAAAATGAGTACGAGTGCTAGACCACACAAGGAAATAGGAAATCATAGGGCTAGTGTGACCTTTAAAAATGCGCAAATAGAAGAGTGAGTGTCGAAACAGAGGCCTTCAGGAAATTAATGGAAGGTAATTTTAGGTTAAAATTTAAATTTTCTTAAACCTGATAACATACATTTTTAGTTTTTGTTTCTGTGAAAAATGGTTGGAGGTAGTAAAATGAAAAAATTAATGAAATTTAAACATGCATGTATGTTAAGAGGGAAGAACCAAAATCTGTTCATTTCAGTATAAAGGAAAAAAACTTGATTAAAACTGCATTGTACCTGGAAATCAGCTACAAGCTGCCTCGTCCATTCACAACTCACACACATATTGGCTGGTATCTTTTGTAGAAATCATATTAAAATCAATTACCTCTTCTCTAGAGCAAAGTACAGTGTCTTCTTTGGCTTCACATTCAGGATTTTCACTACAGTATTTACAAATGCCTCAGTGAGATCAACATCATAAACCACTGAAAATGGAAGAGAACAAAGTTTTTATAGTACTTTTGGTCTTACCATTCCCTGACAGAGATGATGACAATCAAATGATATTTGACTCACCATCAGCAGCTAATATAACTGTGACCTCTTCCAATTTGCTTTCGAGGGCAGGTGACCAGGCTTTGGCAAAAAAATCCAATCCAAGAACCGTGACTTTTGCTCGAACTATATGACTGTTCAGAGCTGCGTTTGTATTGATAAGATTTAGAATACCTCCCAAGTCCATATCTGGAATGAAATGACAGGAGAATTGGGTAGATAATGTACATGTATGAGAATACCTCAGGCGCTCAGCGCTCCCCATACCCGTGCTGACAACTTCCTTAGCGTGGATGGCGGCGGCGATGCTGGTGAGCCCCGTACCCGCGCCCAGCTCCAGGACGGTGGCCCCCTGCAGCACGGAGGGGCCGTAGTGCACGACCCAGTCGGCCAGGAGCAGCGCGCCGCGCCACACCTGTAGTCCCACCAGGCGTAGGCTGGTGGACGAACTGTGTTCTGGAAGATAGCCGGGCCGTCAAAGCGAGTCCGTCCTGGTTCTGATCTACACCCACCCACACAACACCCACTTATGAGGATCACGTCCTCCCTGGACCCTCCCCGCCGCTCCACGATGAGGTCTCCGTCGCGGTCCTCCGCAACCCCGGAGCTCCCCCGCGACCTCCCAGATCTTCCCTCCGTGCCTGGCGTGGAAGGTCGCCTAAAATAAAACTTGGTGGTGACGTCTGGAAGAATCGCCGTCCATTACATTAGTGAAGGTTCTCAGGGCTGTCGTCCATGCGGTGGGCGCGCTAGGCTTTACTTACACCCCCCTGCGCTTTCTGGACCGATAGAGACCCCTTCGTCGGCGTAGATTTCGGACGTGACTTGGTGCTCGACCGGTAGCGCCGCAGCCGTCATCTGCGAACACAAAGTCTACGGTTTTATTCGGGTCATGGTCTCCTGTTCCAAGAAGCCGGTGTTACTTGGTTGAGTATGCATTTTCCGTTCATTACGGCGGCGCGGCACGGCATCCTTGTGTGGGTGTAGTATGTGGTGCAGACGCGACGTGTGGGGACACGTCACGCACCCCCACCCCGGCTGGCCCCGGCGATTATGTTGCCACAGCTGCTTGGGCCCCGTGGACCCCTCGGGTTGGCCCCCTTCTGCCACGCACATCAACCGGTAGCGGCGGCTGATAACGAGTCCCATCTGCCCTGGCGAGGGTCCTAATCCACGAGTACAAAGTAATACTCGAGTAATACTCGAGGTAGCCGCGCGGGGAGCGGCGGGCTGTATGAAAAACCGAACCGATCGCTACAGGAATTCGCAAAGGCAGAGAAAGATGTGGAGTAAGGAGGGGAGGAGACAGCGGAGCATGTACTAGCGGGTGGCCTACAGCCTAGCCCAGCATAGTGCCCGGCCCGGTGCGTTTGGTGGGTTGAGGCAGGCAGGTGCGATGCGGCCGGCAGCCCTGACCTTTCACTCGTGCCGGGCTCAGAGCCGTGTCCGGCTAGGCGAGGCGGAGCAGGGCGACGCGATTCAAACCGTTAACCGCGTACACCGCCAACATTCGTACGGAATTCCATGCAGAGACTGCTAACAGGCAGAGGGGATCAGGGGGGAAGTCCACGGCCGACGACCGCGCAAGGTTTTGGCTAGGTTGCGATATCTGTGTAGTCGTCACTCCAGTGCTTTCGTTTATCAGTCTGTCAAGGTGCGACTCGAAGTGGTCCTAAACGTATTGCGTTTCCTCTGCGTGGCCTGCGCAGTAGCAAAACATGTCTACACGATCGCAATAAATATGTCCGTTCTTTGTGGGGCTGCCGTGACGCCCGTTCCAGACAAGGGCGTTGGACTCATTCCCACGGGGATGCCACCGTCCCGTCGCACCATGCCCCCCTCGGGTCCCCCTCTATCGGCGGATATCCCGACAGTAACACCCACTTCCATTCCTCCGGCACATCAAAAATATTAAAAGAAAAGAAAAGATAGCCCCCGAGACATTTATGGTGGCTTGTGACGGCAAACCGCTGCGTTATCAATACGCGGTCGAATCTCGAAGGGAATAGGGAAATGTGGCATGAGTGCCGACAGAATCCCAACTCCCAACCTTGCCCGATAAGAGGGGCTTAAGAACGTATTCTGCGACTCGCCGTACACGTAGGTCGTGTTCTTGTCCAGACTACGCACTGCTGCCCACAGCGTCAGCAGTGGACAGCAGCCGGAATGTCGAGGCTTTCCCTCCCTACGGCACGCCAACATAACACGACTAAGTAAACAATAAAGTTCAAAGTGATGTTATCGTCCTTTAAAAAAATCACTATACACTATAAATGATGGCCACCATGTGCAACGGTGAACAGTCACGAGCCTTGAGTGTAGTGACACACGAACTTGCTTTATTTCTAGTATTTTGGTACCACTGCACACGTTAAGAAATTTCAGAGGGGAAAAACACGTTTCAGGTTTGAAAGCTCGCTTTGCTATTGAGAAAACGCATTCGAAACAATTTGAAATATAAATGCGACTCGTCTCAAAACACTTTTACTTGTGTGGGCCAGTGTTAATAGGCATAGAGGATAACATAACCTCGGGGGTCAGAACCAAAGCTGTGACAGCAGACAGCCGCTCAAACTTCGCACAGAACCACTGATGGAAACGATACAAATTTGCATTCGATAGTTCGAAAACACGCGAGGACTTGATTATAGCTTACTGTAACGGTTTCAGGGAGTGACAAGAGAGGGATGTCTTCCAAATTCAACTTAAGCGTGAAGGTCTTTCGTACCTTCCGCCACCAAACAGAACCACACTCTTGTCAATACCAAAGTGATCACTTATCAGATGCTGAAAAGAATTATGCTCTCCAGCGGTTGGCAAATGAAGGGAAATTTTTTCGTCATGCGGGCAATCAGCTGAAGCGAGTTATTCTCGGAAAGTTGAAAGCGTCCCCTCAGGATGAGATGACATAAGTAGTGACCCTCGTCGACCAATCAGAGCTCACCACGACCAGAAGCTGCCACGACGTCGAGGGCCGCCTTCGCGCTGATGCGCCCTCACTCTTCCGACAGCCACGGCAGGTGCAAGGCGCTTGGACGATCGTAGGGAGCACACACCGGGAAAATGATTTGGCCGAAGCTCGCCCTTTTGCTGGCAGCGGTTGCCTTCGCAGCCGGCGCCGAAGAAGTGAAGGAAGATGAAGGAGTTCTCGTTTTAACTAAAGGCAACTTCCAGGAAGTTATTTCGTCCAACGAATTCATCCTCGTCGAGTTCTGTAAGTCAAAACATCGGCAAGTGTTTTTCTTGATTAACATATGTTATCCGACTGTTTTTGGGCTATCGACAGATTGACACTCGTTCTTTTACCACACGGTTCACGGTTTCTTGTCTGCACGAAGCTCGCGGCCTGAGATTTCAGTAATTCCGTCGGAACTTGTGCGTGGGATTGTTTGTCACGTATGTGTACACGTTGCACTATTCGGCCCGGCCGGGTCCTAGCCCTAGTCTTCGTCATAGTACTCGTCACCGGCAATGTTGTCCAGTTTTTGTAGGGTGTTGTAAACAACTTTCACTTAAAGTTTCCCCATAGCAAATTGCCAAACGTAGTTGAGATCAGTTGCACTTGCTTTCATTCATTAATGCACTTTCAGTCATCAATCAATCAATGAAGTTGAATTTTATGGATAGCACCATCAATAATAGTTTAATTATATTTTTTCTCGTTTAGAATATTTTGAGAAGTCCTGTTGTAATTTTTCTTGCTCTAGTGTACTGATGTATTGCTCGAAGTCTAATCCATTTCTTGAGGTTAATGACCTGTTGTACTTGGCAAGGAGAACAACAAATTCTATTTATGGACATTGTGCACATGCAAGCTGCTTACTTTCTTTGGTTTTATACTCGTCACTATGAGGGCATCTTTAAATACCACTGAAATGTATTGGAAGAAACAGAAGTCCACCAGCTTTTGTTGCTCCATTCTGTAATTTTGAACTCGTGGATCAGTAAATGGCACTCTCCATTCTAATGTTTTTGTGTTGTATATCTGACCTGTGATTGTTATTTTTATTTTTTGTGTGTTTCAGATGCTCCCTGGTGTGGACACTGCAAAGCCCTTGCCCCTGAGTATGCCAAGGCTGCCCAAAAGCTTGCCGAAAGTGGATCTGCTATCAAGTTAGGAAAGGTAGATGCCACTGAAGAGCAAGAGTTGTCAGAGGGCCACGGTGTTCGTGGATACCCCACATTGAAGTTCTTCCGCAATGGAAACCCTGTTGAATACAATGGTGGGTAGAGTGAAAATGACTATATTCTTGCTTACATATTTGAAATGATGGTTAATTGGTTATGCTCAACTCATTGTTACAGGTGGTCGCACTGCCGATGAGATTGTTAACTGGCTTACCAAGAAGACCGGTCCCCCTGCTAAGGCTCTTGCTTCAGTTGATGAAGCCAAGTCCTTTGTTGAGAAGGCTGCTTCTGTTGCTGTCATTGGATTCTTCAAGGTAGTAAAAAAATTTGCGCATTTATGGAACTATATAATGTAGCGTAGTAATACATGATTAATGGAAATCACTCATTATTATAGGACGAGACCTCTGATGCTGCCAAGGTGTTCTTGTCAGTTGCTGGTATTGTTGATGACTATCCTTTCGCTATTACATCATCTGATGAGGTCTTTGCCGAGTACAAGGTTGAGGATGGCAAAGTTGTGTTGTTCAAGCAGGTATGTTCTAATGAACTAATGTGCTGAGCCAAATGTGCCTTGCCGATTCAGAACAGCTGATAATCAGAAAACTTTCATGGGTTTTAGTTTGATGAAGGCCGTGCAGACTTTGAGGGTGAGCTGAAGGAGGATGTCCTCAAGAAGTTCATCTCATCCAACGCTCTGCCTCTGGTCGTGGAGTTCAACCACGAAACAGCCCAGAAGATCTTCGGTGGTGAGATCAAGTCCCACCTGCTGCTTTTCTTCTCAAAGGAGGCTGGTCACTTCGACCAACACCTTGAGGCAGCCCGCACCATTGCCAAGGAGTTCAGAGATCAGGTTTGAATTAGCTTGTTCCTCAAATTTTCTTATTCTTATTATTTACAGTTTCTAACAGTCTCAATTTACAGCTGCTGTTTGTCACCATTAACTCTGACGAGGAAGACCATGACCGTATCCTGGACTTCTTTGGCATGAAGAAGGCTGAAGTCCCTGCTATGCGTCTCATCCGCCTGGAAGAAGACATGGCCAAGTACAAGCCTGCTGAATCGAAGCTTGATGCTGACAGCATTCGCACCTTTGTTCAGAGCTTCCTTGATGGCAAGTTGAAGGTAAGGAGTGTTAAATTCTTCTCTATGTCTCTGGTTCATGGCTTTTTTCCCCTTTATTTCTTTATTTTTCCAAGACAGTAACATGTATTGTTTATCGCAGCAACACCTGCTCTCTCAAGACCTCCCTGAGGATTGGGACAAGAACCCTGTTAAAATTCTAGTTTCCTCAAACTTCGATGAGGTTGCCTTTGACAAGGAAAAGGATGTTCTGGTTGAATTCTATGCTCCTTGGTGCGGGCACTGCAAACAGCTTGCTCCCATCTTTGACCAGGTTTGTAATGTTCAAATATATTGGTGTCTTATTTGGTTTTAGACATATTTCTTGGAGTATGTGCAGTAACTGAATTCTCTGTTGCAGCTTGGTGAGAAGTTCAAGGATCAGCCATCTATTGTTGTAGCGAAGATGGATGCCACCATCAATGAGCTGGAGCACACCAAGATCCCATCATTCCCGACACTGAAGCTGTATGCCAAGGGTGACAACAAGGTTATTGAATACAATGGTGAACGAACTCTCGAGGGCCTTACCAAATTCTTAGAGACAGGTGGTGTCTATGGCCAGGCTGCACCTGATGAAGTAAGTTGAACTTACTTGTCATCTTGAAAATCTTATTTGTTCTGTCATGATCTCTAATTTTTACTATATTCTCTTCCAGACTGAAGATGTTGATGAGGATGATGACCAGCCAAAGAAGGATGAGCTGTAATTTTAATGAGGGGCATACTTAAACCTGACTTACTGTGTTACCATGTACACAAATCGTACCTGGAGACAAATCAGCCAAATGTGAAAGTGGAGAATGAGTGAGAAAGCATGCATTTGCAACAGAGGAGAAAAGTGAACTGTAATTGATTCTACCATCCACTAAACCTTCAGTTTGGTTGTGGGCTGGAATTTCTGAACTCCAACTGAAGAATTCCTTTTTTATCCTCTGGATGAGTGTGATTGAGCGAGCAATGTGAGTTCCATTAGTCACAAGGCGTTCCATTGGTTCTTAAATCCATTAGAAGTTTTTAACTTGATTGTTACAAATTGTACCTCCTGCATTTCTCATATTGAAGTCTTAATAGCATTTATCTATGTAAACGAGTTCTTATAGTGAGGCTGTGTGGATAGAAAATTTCAGTATTGATGTGAAATCTCTTGTGCATTGTCACATGTTCATCTTCTACCTGTGCTTGTGACTCGTGTGGGATGCCAGCTGCTTTTTAACTTAAATTATTCTAGTTTTTAGTGTACAGCTAGTTTCTTTTAAACATTGTCTCTTTGCCCATTCCTCTTTTTCATTCTCTTGCTTCGTAATTTTTTTTATTCGTATGTAATTTGCGCTCACTACCCTTGCCTGATTTTTTTTTTTACCCTTAGATATTTTTATAGCAGTCTGTAACCTCCATATGATTGCACAAATCAGGGTACACAAAGTCATGGGGGGGAAATTTTGATTTATGTGAATTCTATTTTTGTATATGTACTGGATTGTTTTAAAAATAATGTGTACATTATTCCTGAAATACTGCGAAGACATCACACACGTAATTAACTTTCTTCTTGCAGCATTGATTTGACGTATCTTGATTTTATGTCTTCCCACAGAGTGCAAAGTCAAAGAAAATAGTACTTACTGACATTCAGAAGTTCTTGTTGGTATTTTGCTGCCATAATAAATTTGTTACTGAATGTTGTTAAATCAGTGCTGCGAGTTCCTTTTTTTAATATTACTTTACAATTTGTTGTAGTAGTGGTGTGTGTGCGCGCTGTGCTCTGCTGGCTGTTGTGGTTTGCTTGTCAACATCGAAAGATAACAGCAGTTGTATTGTGATTTACTGTAATCTGCTGTGGCTAAACCTCGAGACTGATGTGTTAACAAATGTACAAATGTACAACAAAATCTGTATTACAATAAACTTGATGTCCTTTTGATTCAGTTTCTCACTACCCGAAGATACTAAAATGAATACACAAATTCAGAATGGTGGTGGTAGGCCAAAAGTAGCTTATGCATCCATCAATAATGTGATGCTGAAAAACTCCAGATGAACTTGCTGGTCATTTCGATTTCAAATTCATGTCAGCACATTTAAATCATGTGCCTGATACGAGTGCTAGTTACACCTGGACGAAGGCGTCAGTAAACATGAATAACCCACACTTTTTGAGAAATAACATCGGCGATGTTTTCGAAATTGGCGCTATTTGGTTTCGTGTAACAACGTTGCCAGATTGCAACCATTCTCCGTCTTCAGCCGCTGACTTTGCTTCCAAAAACCTTTTGCGTGACTGTATTTAACACTTACCCTATCTTTGAGAATATTATCTTTTCCAACTTCGGAAACTTAACAGAACCTTTAAAAGTGCTCCTGTCACAATCGCACTCAAATTTTGAAGTCTGTTGTGCATCATCTCACAACGTTACAACAACGCTGTCATTCGACGCACCGGCACCGGCGACGTTCTCGAGACGAGCTTCAGGCTGCAGGGGAAACTCGTGCCGCTGTGTTTACGGGATTTTAGTTGAGCAAATTTTTACAAAATGTCGTACAAAGGTCCCCCAAAAGTTCAGAAGGTGATGGTTCAGCCCATCAACCTTATCTTCAGATATCTGCAAAACCGCTCTAGAGTTCAAGTAAGTTTTTCTGACACCTCGAATTATCTCGTTGAACCTCCTAACCTATACACCATCTATTTGTTTTTAAATACCAATTGAATAATTTGTGTTATTACGTAGTGTGTTTCATATTTAATTTTCAATTTTTTCTTTTGTGCAATGCGACTTATTTATTTTGCCGTATGTTGGTCAGTAGTGATGGTTGATGGTTAGGTTGTAATTTCTTGAAACTGCCGAATATGGTATGGCATGAATTCCAAACCAGTATACATCTACAATATGCAATAAAATTATTGTTTAACAGTATTGCTAATTATTATTCGCCACTTTCTTTTTATTTATAGGTTTGGCTGTACGAAAATGTTAATCTACGCATTGAGGGCCACATTGTCGGATTCGATGAATACATGAATCTGGTTCTGGATGATGCTGAAGAAGTATACAAGAAGTCTGGCAAGAGGAAGCCTCTGGGTCGGATCATGATGAAGGGTGATAACATTACTTTAATTCAAAATGTCAATCCTCAAGGAGCAGCAGCAATGCAAGCGTGACTTGTTATTTAAATGTTTATCATCGCCTTACACTGATTCTGACATCCAAAGTATGGCCTCTGCTAAATTTGTGCCCATTCCCATTGTAAGAATCTTTGACAGATACTTTTATTCCAACCACCTTTATTTAAAGAAGATCTGCAAGGACCTCCTTTTTTATTTGAGGTTTGAATGCTGTTTACAATAGTCCCCATGTATTTTTCTCTCTTTCTTCGTATCTTTTTAAATTAAGCATTTTTTGTGTGAATGAAGTTATTTTGAGTTATTTGAAGTCATCAATCATAACTCCATCCGTCTTTTGTTTCTTTTGTTCTTGTACTTTATTTCATGTGTAAATAGTGTCAACCTTTTCAAAGAAATGTGAATTAAAAACGGTTCAAAAGTTGTCTTTGTCTTGCTTTATACCTTACAAGTAGCCAAGATAAAGGGTGGAGAAATGGAATACAAATATTTCAATGTAATAAGGCGCTGTATTGTAGAAATGTGTCAGTGCTGGCCGCGGATTGGTTCGAATCCAGTCTCTGGGTACAGTCAGGGGAAGGGGAGATGACTGTTCCCTGCACTAAGGACTACTTGGCGGGCTGAGGTTCGAGCCCTTGCCGCTGCAATTCCTCCAGTTCGAGCGCGCGCGCCTTGCGCCTCCCGATGGGGGTGCGCTGGAACCAGGCGAAGAAGGCCTCCTCCTCCTCCTTGTAGACGGGGTCGTGCCTGCTGAGTGCCGACACGAGCTCCGCGTGGGTCAGCGGCTGCACGCGCATCTGCAGGATCCGCTTGCACGTCATGACGTCCCTTAGCACGGAGATGATGCGGCC
The DNA here is from genome assembly GCA_038380765.1 of Odontothrips loti. NCBI lineage: Eukaryota > Metazoa > Arthropoda > Insecta > Thysanoptera > Thripidae > Odontothrips > Odontothrips loti. The sequence continues at coordinate 19,444,639 of CM076245.1, forward strand.
CACCTGGGGAGGGAGGGGGAGACATGGCGCCTGCTGGGTAGGCAATCGCAGCTTGCGCATGCATGTGTGTGGTACGGGCTGGCCTACCCAGGCGCTCGAGCCACTCACGTTTTAAGGTGCGAGGAAATTCAGAAGTACTTTCTGGACCACGACCGGCCATGCCAAGCATGGCGTGCATCAACCAATAATTGAACGATTTTAACGAACTACACCAACACCAGCCTACCGTGTAGCCGTCCGATATCTGCGCCAGCGCCGCCGTGTCGAACTGGCGGGTGACGCCGCTGTAGGAGAAGAGCAGCTCGCTCCAGATGTAGCTGCGGCTGGCGTAGTCGGGTCGCGGGATAAGGATCATCTTAGTGTACACCTGGGCCAGAGCCTTCTGGTCGCACTCCCAGGGGCTGCGGGAGATGCCTAGCAGCAGCACCTGCAGCCAACAGCAGCCGGGTTGTTAATAGGTGTCCGAATTGTGCAGATGATACAAACACCTGACAAGTAGACCACACCTGGTCCTCGGGGCCGATGCTCTTCACCAGCTTGGGCAGGTCCTTCTTGAGCCGCTTGGGGTCCGTCTTGTCCGTCTTGGGCACCTTTTTGAGGAACGGCTTCTCTGCGCAGTCCATGAAGATGACGGCCGGCTGCAAAAGTCTGGTCGCGGTACAGGGTGAGTGGGCCTCCCGGGCGGCGCTCCGCCCCGCCCCCTTCGTCCCCGCCGTGGCCTACCTGGACACCTTGCTGACGAGGTGAACGAGCATCACTAGCCCCGCCTTGCCGGGGTACTTGCCCACGATGTTGGCGGCGCTCAGGTCGAATAGTACAGCGCCCGTCTCGGTGCAGACAGCGTGCACCAGCATGTGCTTGCCCGAGCCGGCGGGGCCCGCCAGCAGCACCGCCCGCACCAGAGGCGACATGGCGTGGATGGTGGCCGAGCCCAGTGGCAGCACGCAGTACTCCAGCACTGACTGCCAGACATACATGACATGACACGACGCCCTCGCCTCCGCACACCGCACCGCTCCTAGTGGCACCTACCTGGCGCACGTCCCCCAGGGAGGGCAGCGGGTCCTTGCCTTGCTGCCGCAGCGCGTGGTTGCCGTACGACCGCTCCCCCCTGAAGGCGGCCAGCGGCACCTCCGGGTACTTGCGGATGATGCCGTTGGCCACCAGCTCCTCGAACAGCGACTCCAGCGTGCGGTCGGGCGTCAGGTCGCGCTCTTTCTTCTTCTTGCTCTTCTTGCCGCCCCGTCGCCCCTTCTTCTTGCTGGCCTTCTTGGCCTTCTTGCCCTTCCGCGCGCGGTCCCGGTCCAGCGCTGCCTGCAGGCGCTCGAGCTCGTTGCGCAGCATGTGGTCCACTGTCTTCCGCAGCTCCGCCTCCACCTGCGGGACAAGGGCAGCCGAGGCCGTATGGAGGCTGGCTGTGGAGCCAGGCACGTGTGCTCACTGCTCAGCATGTGGTCCACTGTCTTCCGCAGCTCCGCCTCCACCTGCGGGACAAGGGCAGCCGAGGCCGTATGGAGGCTGGCTGTGGAGCCAGGCACGTGTGCTCACTGCTCAGCATGTGGTCCACTGTCTTCCGCAGCTCCGCCTCCACCTGCGGGACAAGGGCAGCCGAGGCCGTATGGAGGCTGGCTGTGGAGCCAGGCACGTGTGCTCACTGCTCAGCATGTGGTCCACTGTCTTCCGCAGCTCCGCCTCCACCTGCGGGACAAGGGCAGCCGAGGCCGTATGGAGGCTGGCTGTGGAGCCAGGCACGTGTGCTCACTGCTCAGCATGTGGTCCACTGTCTTCCGCAGCTCCGCCTCCACCTGCGGGACAAGGGCAGCCGAGGCCGTATGGAGGCTGGCTGTGGAGCCAGGGACGTGTGCTCACTGCTCAGCATGTGGTCCACTGTCTTCCGCAGCTCCGCCTCCACCTGCGGGACAAGGGCAGCCGAGGCCGTATGGAGGCTGGCTGTGGAGCCAGGCACGTGTGCTCACTGCTCAGCATGTGGTCCACTGTCTTCCGCAGCTCCGCCTCCACCTGCGGGACAAGGGCAGCCGAGGCCGTATGGAGGCTGGCTGTGGAGCCAGGCACGTGTGCTCACTGCTCAGCATGTGGTCCACTGTCTTCCGCAGCTCCGCCTCCACCTGCGGGACAAGGGCAGCCGAGGCCGTATGGAGGCTGGCTGTGGAGCCAGGCACGTGTGCTCACTGCTCAGCATGTGGTCCACTGTCTTCCGCAGCTCCGCCTCCACCTGCGGGACAAGGGCAGCCGAGGCCGTATGGAGGCTGGCTGTGGAGCCAGGCACGTGTGCTCACTACTCACCTCGCGCTGCTTGTCCTGCTGGATCATGTCGCGGTAGAATGTCTGCGCCGGGTTGTCCCGCTCGTCCTTCTCGGCCCACACATCCTGGTAGGCGCCGCACGCCGTGATCAGCTCCCCCAGGAAGCACGACGGCTGCATCTTGAAGCCCGGGTCCTCCTCCTCGTCGGGCTTCTTCTTACCAGGGTCCTTCTCCTTCTGCGCCTTCTTCGTCTTGTCCTTCTTGCCTGCAACGAGAAGTGAATGGGGGAGGGTGAATTTCTCAACAACGCCCCGGGTGCAATGGCAGCAGTGAGCGCGTCACCGGTGGTCACCGGCCGGCGCCTCCCCTACCTCTGCTGTCCTTGGAGGAGGGCGCGGTGGACTTGCTCATTTCGGACTCGGCGCCCTGGCGGCTCAGCAGCACGGCAGAGCCGCCCGACTCCTCCGAGGGGAAGTCCGGGAACTTGCCCGTGTTGGCCTTGTAGTCCATGTACCAGCAGCGCGCCGCGTCCGCTATCTCCTCCTTAATGATCTCGCCCCGGGTGCGTCGCACGAACTCCTTCTCCTCGACAAGGGCGTGCTCGTAGTCGCGTTGGTGCTGGGCCTGCACCACCCTCCGCACCTCGCGGACCTCCTCGCTGCGGCGGCGGGCCTCGGACTCCACGGCGACCGGAGGCAGCATGCCTGAGCACATGAGAAGCGAGCGCGGGCTGAGGTGATCTCCGGTGACGTCCGCGCTGCCCGCTCCCCGCTCCCCGCACCGCCATACCGATCAGCAGCATCTCCTCAATGACCCTCCTCCGGATCTTCCTTCGCGTTATAAAACCCCTCCATATCTTCTGGATCTTGAGCGCAGCTGCGCGGGAGCCCGCCCCGGTCCTGTCGTCGGCCAGCGGGTCGGGCTTGGCCTTGTCCTTCATGTGCCGGATCTCGCGCATGAACTGCGCCCGCAGGCGGCCCTGGCGCGCGCGCTCGTGGACCTGGATCAGCCGGGTCGCCTCGTCCTCCGTCATCTCCGGCTCGGCGCCCTGCCAACACGCGACGGCTCAAAACAGGGACTGGAACGGGGAAGTGCCAAAGCCAGGTTCTGCATCCGCTACTCACCTCGTCTTCGTAGAAACCGAGTCGTTTTAAAATGTCATCGATCGTCTTCCGCCGCCGCCGGATCTCCCCGTCCCTCTCCCCCCGGTAGTACTGCGGGATGGTGATCTCCGCCTCCTGCGGCAGGATCCGCATGCTGACGAGCACGTCGTCGTAGTAACTGAACTCTGACAGGTCCAGGTTGACGAGCTCGTGCTTGAGTTCCAGCATCCGGCCGAGGCTCATGTCCAGCAGGCTGCGGACGAGGATCCGTTTCTGCGGCTGCACCATTTGGTCGTAGCACTGGTCCAGGCTGTTGACCACCGTGATGTACTTGACGTACAGGTCACACACCACGGCGGACGCCTTCTTCTTGTCCTTCTGCGGCTTGGCGCTGTGCAGGTCAGTGTCGATGGTGGTGGCCTCATCCAAAGTGCGCTGGGCCTCTGCCCAGAGTTTGTCGTATGTCGCATGTGACATGTTGAGGTGCACAGACGACGGGGCCGGGTTGGAGTCGCACGCCGTCAGCTCGGTGAAGGATGTATTGATTAAACATCGTCGGTGTTGTTGAGTGAAGCGGGGATGCGGGGTGCGGGGTACGGGGGGAGGCACTTGCCGGGCCTAGAGCCGCGCCCTGCTTGGTATGCAGCATCTAAACTATCAAGTATCGCTCAGTGCCTTTCATCTGGAGTTAGACGAACCAAAGGAAAATACGCCGATCCAGTATTCGATCCGCGCTGTGTCGGCCGGCCAAATCAATCGTTCTTTCGCGCCTTCTGGCGATTTTCGTTTGTCATCAGCAAAGTGGGGGTGGGAGTGGGAGAAGAAGATGGCGGCTCTCTTGTTTTTGTTATGGTTTTAATTGAATAGTTAGCGATCGACAGCCGTATGTCGAAAAATAATTTGTTTCACGATGATTTTAAGTGCGTTATGTGACATACGTGAGAAGGAGGGTTTCTTACCTTTCTAACAAGTCTGTCCTGCCACGATTTGGATTGTTTCATTCAAGAAAACCGGCGTTGGAACGCATTCTTAGGTTAGGGTTTTAGTCTTCTTGTATCATTTCTGCAATTTTCTGATACCCAGCGAATTATTGGCTACAAAATGTTTTGTATAACATATCTGTATTGATCTTAATCCAACGTACACTCTTGCATCGAACAGACAACTAATATGATTGTGCCATATATTTTATTTACAGTTTTTTTTTGTCAACATTCACATTTCTCTGTCACATTCCAGGTCTTTTCCCACATCTGAGCAACATGGATAGCCTAGAAGGTGGAGGCAGTTTTTCACGAATTGAGAACTCAGTTTGTCGTCGATTTGGACACATACGAGTATCTCGAATTGTATTTTTGTTGTGCTTCTTACTGCTGTTACTTCCTTTTTTTACTCATTATTATTTATCCAAGGTGTGTACCATATTAATTCTGTGTACATTAGGATATTCCTTTTAGCAGTGTAGTCATAGTCATTTTATGTGTAGGTGGAAACTGGAAATCAGAATGGTGATGCTAGTAGAGTTCGTTTTAAGTTGGAATCCATTGAGGATCTTGGTGCTTTGAAAGCCTCAGATTTACGGCTGAGAATACAAGAAATGGAAAGAATCAAAGGTACTGTAACTTTCATTTTGCTGTGTTTCTGTATATTGATGTTTTAATATTTCAACTTACCCTACTATAATTATTTTGTGTTGCAAGGTTCTGTGTCTGCAGAATTGCGGGAGCTAGAAGCTAAGCGGCAAGGTCTTCAACAAGAAATATCTTCATTGGCAAGTCGAATTGAGGAACTAAAACTAGAACTATCAAGACAAAAATCTGAACTAGAGCGGGTGAAATTATCTGTTGTTCAGGTATGCATTTACACTTGTTTTTGATGTACAACGGTAAATTATGATCTGTACCTCACAATTTTATAATTTTTGCAGGCCCAGGTGGCACAGCGAGAAGCAGAGCAGCGGAATGCTCCACAACTCAGTCTGCCTGGAAGGCTGTTTCCCAGTGAGCCTCTGACTCCTCTCAATGCCTTTCCACCTGAGAGTGTTTCTCAGGTTTCACATGTGCATTGCCGTCAGCATAACTGCTTTGATTATTCACGTTGTTCAATAACATCGGGTAATGGAGTTCTTTGCCAGTTTTTATTATGGTTATCTGTATTGTCTGTTAAACCCCCTACTTCACTGAATATATGATCTCAATTTCCAGGTATGCCAGTGTATGTGTACAACGAAGCACAGGGTGAATTAAGCTCTTTTCTGCACACTGCTCTTCAACAGACTTTAAGCTTTAATCCTCATATAACCAAAGATCCAAAGATTGCATGCCTATTCTTTGTTCCCATTGGTATGTTTGCTTTGTTCCCAAATCTCCTTTTATTTCCCGTTTTTTCCCCAGATCTCTTACTGATTTTCCTTTTTTTTTTCTAGGTCATGAAGCTGACTTGAGCAAATTATCCCAACTCCCGTATTGGGGAGGTGATGGTCGAAATCATGTCTTATTCCACTTGTCTCGTGAGAGACTGCAGCCTTCTGAGGCCTTAGTCACGTCAGAAATGACTGGCCGGGCTATTATTATACAGTCAACATTCACTCAAACCTCTTATCGGCCTGGATTTGATGTTGTAATGTTCCCAGCTTTAGGCCCTCCTGGTGGAGATGTCTGGCAGGATTGTGCCCCAATGGTCCCAGCCAGAAGGGACTTTTTACTTACATTCCAGGGTGAATTATGGACGCCTGGTGGCCCAGGAGAAGCTCTCAAATGGGCACTTGAACAACTTCAGCAAATGGCCGCAGGAACAACATCAGATCGGTTTCAGCTTGAGGTGTGTTCACGGAATGGTCAAGAATTAATTCTGCAATGCCTTTTCTTTATTGAATTTTCTATTTATTTCTTGCTAGTTTTCATGCCAACCAGCTACAGAGAGAGAGGAACTGTGGGGAGATTGGTCTTTGTGTGGAATTGAAGCATCTAGACAAACTTTGCTGAGGCAGTCAACTTTTTCTCTATTACTGGCACCTGCCAATGCTTCCCTTACCACAACTGCCACACTGCAAGCAAGGTTGTGGGAGGCTCTGAGGGATGGTGCAATTCCAGTTCTGCTGGGGGGAGATACCCTTCAACTACCCTACACGTTAGTATATTACAAAAAGGAAACTGTTCCTTGGTATTCATCTAAGTATTGAGCCTTGCACTTCGTTTTCAGTGAAGTGATTGTATGGCGCCGAGCTGTTCTCACACTACCCCTCTCACGTGCTTCTGAACTGCATTTCTTATTGCGCTCTGTGAGTGATGCAGACATTTTAGCTTTGAGGCGCCAAGGTAGATTTATTTGGCAGACATATGGTGCCTCTCTTCAAAGTATTTTGGATACCAGCCTTGCTACTATTCGAGATAGAATTGGTATTCCTCCACCGGCTGTTGAAGATGCCCCATCTCCTTCAGTATTCAATTCTACCTTTTCTGTAAGTATTATCAGAAATGTTTATGTCTTGAAAAGGATCTGTATAAAGCTAATATATATACCTAAATGCTGTGTAAATGTTGTAGCCTTTAAAAACAGAGGCCCTCGTTGCTGATGCAGAACCAGAAGAAAGTTTAGGGCCTCTTGAACCACCTCATGCATCACCAGCTTATCGTAGAAACTACACTGTGTTCCTTACTCAGGTACAGTATCAGTCCCTAATGATAAGAATTTGTCAAGGTGGTTTAATAGCTGTACTCTTCAACTCCTCTCATGTTTTGCAGGGTTTTGAAATGTGGAATGATTGGGGTGACCCATTTCATCTGTATCCTCAATTACCATTTGATCCACTCTTACCATCAGATGCAAAGTTTTTGGGTAAGTGTTACATTTTTAGACTTGTTAAAGAGGAAAGATTAAAAATCCACTTGTATTTTCATTGTACATGTGATTTCTTGTAATTTGTGCAATCTACAGGATCTGGTGTTGGTTTCCGGCCGATAGGGAAGGGATCTGGTGGAGCTGGAAAAGAGTTTTGTGAAAGTTTAGGAGGTAACAGTCCAAGAGAGCAGTTTACTATAGTTATGCTTACATATGAAAGAGAACAGGTAAACTTTTACACTTCATATTCAAGAAAGCTCTATTTTACTTATCTTTTATCTCTCTAAAGGATGAAACTTATTTTAGGTCCTCATGAACTCTTTGAGCCGGCTTCATGGACTTCCTTATTTAAACAAGGTAGTAGTTGTATGGAACTCACCTCGTGCACCACTTGAAGACTTGAGGTGGCCTGAGATAGGTGTTCCTGTGCATGTAAGAAAGAGTAGTATTTTCCTTTATGAGGGATCTAGTTTCATTTGAAAGCATTTGTGATTATTGTTGTTATTGTTGAATAGGTTGTCAAAGCACCAAGAAATTCTCTGAACAACCGGTTTCTACCCTACGATGAAATTGAAACTGAAGCTGTTCTCTCTGTTGATGATGATGCTCACTTAAGACATGATGAAATCATGTTTGGTTTCAGGTTAGATATGTTACTATGATTTTATAACTTGCATATAACTGCTGTTACTTTTCATATTTTTTTTCAAATCTGACTCTTCTAACCATCTTATTTTTCTGCAGAGTGTGGCGAGAGCATCGAGACAGGGTAGTAGGTTTCCCAGGAAGATTTCATGCCTGGGATTTGAATCATGGAGGCTGGTTGTACAACTCCAATTACTCTTGTGAGCTCTCTATGGTACTGACAGGTATGAATGATCCAGTATTTTGTAGACACAGTGTATTATAGTTTTCATTGGGAACCTCAATTAATGTGGCAATTTAAAAAAAAATGTCATACAGGAGCAGCATTTGTACACAAACACTATCTCTATCTATACAGTAATTTTTTACCTCAAGCCATCAGAGATAAAGTAGATCAGTATATGAATTGTGAAGATTTAGCCATGAATTTTTTGGTTTCTCACATTACTAAGAAACCCCCTGTGAAGGTAAGGTGTAGCATTGAGTGAAGATTTTCTAAAACAAGTGGTAGTGGTACTTAATTGTTGCACAAATTATGTCTTTTTAATAGGTAACTTCAAGATGGACATTCCGTTGCCCAGGGTGCCCTGTTTCATTATCTGAAGATGATACACATTTTCAAGAAAGACACAAGTGCATCAACTTTTTCTCTCAGGTAAACTCAGTCTCTTCTTGTATGAAATCAGCAGTAACTTTTTTCCCTTCTAATGTGTTATTTGGTCACCCTGAATGTCTGCTTTTTCACAGGTATTTGGTTATACACCTTTACTGAACACCCAGTACCGAGCTGACTCAATTCTTTTTAAAACAAGAATACCACATGACAAACAAAAATGTTTTAAGTTCATCTAGGCTAAACAATTTACTAGGAAATGAAGGAAAGAAGCAGATACGTGTTAATTAAAACCTGTAACAATCTAAACCTTTTTACGTTTCTCAATGTTTGGTGCTGCTTTTAATTCCTTTAAGTAATGGGTGACAAAATATTAGTAAGCCGAAATAGCAATAAAACACCATTTAATACCATTTAAACAGAGCAATAAATGTTTACAGCTAGAAGACCACAGAATTTACACATTTGCCTCCTATGAAATTAGGTGTGAAATATCTCACATTATATGCTAAAATTTTGATATTCTCCATTTTGTGAGTTATTTACTTTAAATAAAAATACAAATAGATATTTTGCCACATGTGGTAGCACTATTACTGTGCTAATAATCTTGACTGATAGATTCTTATGATTCTTATGTTGGGAGTTCTTAGTTAGGTAGCGATCTTAAATTTACCAGTTAATTTTCCACCATATTTTCATGTTTCGTTTTTGTTTTTTTCATTCCTGTTAATTTTTTTCCCGATGTGCAGTTTAATATGTAATCTCAAGAGCTACTTAATCACTGTTTTAGTGCCGTGTCTATTAGTTTATGTTCCATTGCTCTCTGTGATATCTTCTTAAAGCTTGTTCAATACATGGTGAATGAGCCTTTTTTGCCACTCTTATTGACATTGATTGTAAAGTTTGAAACCTTATAGATAGAAAGATAAGTTTTAACTAGATTAAAGAAATTTTAAGTGTATAGTTGTTCTTGATCCTTTGTATTTATTGTAGCTAGCTGGCAATATAATTTTTTTTTTTTACAATATGTACAATCTACAGCAATATTTTGATGCTCTGTTTCGTCAGGAGTTACATTGTTCTTTTTTAAAAGAGTACTTAATTACGAACAAACATACAAAGTATGTTTTGTTTAGAGAAAGATTTTTTGTACAGAGAGCTCTTTGGCATATGATTGCTGTCTAGTGTTTGTACGATTTTAATATACAGCGCATTGCATAATAAACCGAAGTATTGTATGAGTGCTGTAGTTTTCTGACATGACCCTTCCTACAGACCACACACTATAATGGGGTCTCTAGTATTTCTAGTGCGCCAGTACAGGACAGGACAGGAAAGACTTATTTTTCCTGAGAGATTTAAAAACTGTACTTTAAAAATAAATAAATTTCAGCATTAGTTTGCAACATGGATGTTGTTTTATAACTATCCCGTCAAAGCAGCACCCGGCGGGCGGGGAGCATTCCCAAACCATTATTGAGCAGTTCAGTTAACACCAAGCGGAAGATGCGTGATAAGGTTCACGTTCAAGGTCAGGTAGTGACTCGGCTGCAAGCCGTGCTGGGCCCAACTCCAGAGTCCAGTGACTCCAGCTCTGCGCAGCGCGCGCCATGCCGCACTGTATAGCGTCTCAAACAGGCAGGTAGCTGGCCGGAGTTTACGGAGGGGGCCAGGCCGCGCTTTTTGCCTACTTACAGGCGAGATGTCACGCTGGTTGCCTACCTGCCAGGCGGTGCCCTTGGGGCTCCGAGCCGTTTGGGGGGGGGGGGGGGCATGACGCACGCTCGCGACGCTTACAGATACGCGCGTCGCTATCAGACCGAGCGCCGCTCGGGTTGTCGTGGCGCCAGTGTCCGACATAGGTCACGGCTCACGTGCAGGACAGAATGCGGGTGTCGGTGGGGGCGGTGGGGGAGGGCAGCAGCATGCAGCAGTAGCAGCAGCAGTAGCAGCAGCAGGCAGGACAGCGAAGTGCATGTGCCGCCCGACTAGCCCGACCCGGCCCGGCCCGGCGCATCTGGCACAATGGGCGGTGTGAGGCGGGCACGGGACGCGGCGGGTCGCAGTGGTCGCAGGGGTAGGGGTTGCCGGTGGGGTTTCCCCCCCCAAGACAGGATGGAAGCAAAAAGATGGCAGCGACCGTGGGTAGAGCATAAGAACCAACTTCAACGTCGCACGGGCTATAAATGCGTTGGTTGGCGCCCAGATTATGAGCCATCAATGCGTTATGAGGTATGAAATTACATCCGGCGCAAAGTCGAATGCATGGCAGGGACGTCATCCAATTCATTTGCCAGGCACGTAGCTGGCTGGAGTATTCGGAGGGGGTCAGGCCGCGCTTTTTGCCTACTTACAGGCGGATGTCACGCCGGTTGCCTACCTGCCAGGCGGTGCCCTTGAGGCACCGAGCCGTTTCGGGGGGGGGGGGGATCATAACCCCCCTGACCCCCCCCCCCCCCCCCCTACGTGCCTGTTATTTGCGCGCTCCAGCCGGCGCCAGGCGCCCCAGAGGAGCAGCAGAGCACAGCAGAGCAGCAGGGGTTGATGGACGCCAATGACCGGTATAGGTCGACAAATAGAAAATGGAGTCATTGTTACCGACCGTGTTCTCAAATTGTCCCTCTTGATGGGAAAGCTCCGTAGTGACTTGAAAATCAAAAATCAAATTGCGTGCGTCGATCGTCGGATGGCTGCCGAGGACCTGAAGGCCTTACAGAGGGCCAGGCGCGTACGCAGGATTTCGGTTGAGGGGGGGGGGGGGGTCACGTCGCGCTTTTTGCCTACTTACAGGCTGAATGCCGTGTGGGTTGCCTACCTTCCGGGCGCCCTTCGGGCGTCGAGGGCTTTTTTTTTTTTTGGGGGGGGGGGGGGGTCACGACCCCTTTACCCCCTCCCCCCCCCCCTAAATACGCGCCTGCAGAGGGCTGCCGCTGGCTGTGGCAGTGGTAGCGGTGGTTGTGGTGTGGTTAAGGCAAATTACCGCACATTATGCCTGGTTGGGGAATCCCGGTGGCCAGGCTGGGCCAGGCTAGCTGCCCGCTGCCCATGACCATGATGACACTCCGGCCTCCGGGCCATCCCCCCCCCCCCCCCCCCCGGGACCCGCCGGTGACCGGCGTGTCAACACGACAGAGTATCAAGTTCAGTGCCGAAGGGAAGGGGAACAGGGGGGGGGGGGGGGGGGTTATGCAGGTGATATGCGGTCCCTGACGAAGCAGCGCGCGCGCACACGGCACAGCACATGACATAATGACATGACACACGGTGTGGGTGTCAAGCGTTTTTCGCAGGCTCCGCGCTCCAGTATTGTCCAGGACAGCGGACAGCGGCCCACTCCCGACATGCTCGCGCTCACCCTCCTCGTCCTGGTGGTGGCCGTGTGGCTGGGGCGCTGCCGCGGCGAGCAATACAACCTGGACAACCCTTACTACAGTGAGCTCACCGCGCGCCAAACGTTTTCTGAGCCGTCCTGTCGTATCTCGACTTCGAAGCGCAATAACAACGAAGTGTATATTGGCACAATTCGTGCGAATAGTGAATCTAAAGAATTGTCAGAGAATTGTGCACAAATTGTGCACAACTAGGTACAATGCCTATTTGCACGACTTCTGCGAATACTGAATCCAAGGCCTCGTGCACAATTTGTGCCAATATAAGTAACGCAATAACAAATGTCGCCGCGGCAGGGGAGAATCAGGTCAGGAATTTTCGTTGCAGACCGCGCGCTCCTGGACCAGATGGACGACTTCTACATGCCGATGAGGGAGAATTTTGAGGCAGAGAGGGACCCGCAGCTTCGGGCCAAAATGAGGTTCCGGAACGAGGTACACGTGCGACGGCGTGTCGATACTTAGTACTGTAGGCAGGGGCGGATCTAGGATCGGCTCAAGGGGGGGGCAATGTCCCGCTTTTTGCCTACTTACAGGCGGAAAAGTTATGCCGGTGGCCTACATTATCGGCGCCCTTCGGGCGCCAGGGGGGGGGGGCAAAGGCCTGTTGCCCCCCCCCTTAAATCCGCCCTTGACTGTAGGACGGATTGGGGTGGATATGGCCGTGACCGCAGCACAGATGCGACTTTCAGTGTACTTAACCGTTGCACCACAGATTTGCTGCGGGACTTACGTTAAGGTGAACATGCTCCGGGAGGACGACATCAGGAAGGAGTGTTACGAACAGGTCTTCAAAAGTTCGGGTACGTCTAAGGACTATTTATCGTCTTTTGTAAGCTCATGGGACGTTGAATTTAATCTCGTACATCCATTCAGCAGATTTTCTGTCATCGTGGAACTATTTCGACACCGACAGAGCCTCGTCGGTGGCGCAGAAGGTCGTGGTGAGTCAGGTCAGGTTAGGTCAGGCGCGTGTCCAGGATTTTCGTTTGGGGGGGGGGGGTCATTTCGCGCTTTTTGCCTACTTCAGGCTGAATGCCGTGCGGGTTGCCTACCTTCCGGGCGGTGCCCTTCGGGCGCCGAGGGGATTTCTTTTTGGGGGGTGGGGGCATGACCCCCCCTCCCCCCTCCCCCTGGACACGCGCCTGGGTTCTGTTCGTCCTTTAAGTACGTCTATGATATTGCCGCAAGTGCAAACCCATTTTGGCTAGTGTCATCGCATATGGCGCCTGATGCTCTACCCACAGTAGCTGTCATCTTTTTGCTTTCATCCTGTGTTGGGGGGGACCCTACCGGCAACCCCTGTGACCCGCCGCGACCCGTGCCCGCCTCACACCGCCCATTGTGCCAGATGCGCCGGGCCGGGCCGGGTCGGTCGACCTTGACCCCCCACCCCCCGTGGCTACGCCCCTGCTCGCAGGCGCCTGGCGTCACCGTTCGTCACCTCTATCATTCGCTGAGAAAATTCGGACGTACTTTATGGACAGAACAACTCAGAAGGCCCGGCTAAATCAGCCCCATTTCAAATCTCATCCTTGATTTGCCTTGCATGTACGCCAGTGTTTGCAACAGTGTTTATGGAAAAACCGAGGAACGGTATGTACCCTTCTTCAGAAAGATTACCCGAAACGGGGTTCAAGTTTTCTTATTTCGAGTGGACTTGACCTTGACCTTCAGATGGATGACCGCTACGATAGGCTGACGGGCCGTCTTAGGGAGCGCTACAGGGAGGGCCGGGGCATGAAGGAACCCAACATGAACTTCCCAGAAATGGCTGTGGCCAAGTGCCTACCCTCCAGAAACCGTGAGACAACGTTTTTGCCCCGAGCATATGCTTGTCGATGTAAATTTGTCCTCAACCAAGCGATTTTCCAACAGCTGACCCAAGCGCGGGCTGGTTTGGATTCGCCCGTGGCAGTGGGTGTAACCGTGCCTATCTGGACTTCAGTTACTGCGTCTGGGAGGAGCTGCACGCGGTGAGTGCAGTGCAGCCGCTCTCAGTCAGTCCACTCTCCTCAGGTTTCCACGCGATCACTAACCAATTCCCCTTTCCTTGTAGGACTGCCCAGCGAATTTATGGGACTTCGACAGTGAGTATTTGCCGTATGCTTATCGAGGGAGAATTTGAGGTTTAGACTTAGAATTTGGTGTAAAGCTGGCACACTTTTTTTAGTGTGTCTGGAGAGACTGTGTGTCCATGCACGTCCGCAGTGTTTCATGACTTCGTCTCATTAATTGCAGATCCTTGGTGCAACAAGATAAAAGAGTACCTGCAAGTGCGAAGACGGCTCACGTAAACCGGCCCTGAGTTTCAGCCCCCCCCCTTTTTCCCCTCTTGCTCTCGCGTCACTCGGAGTTTATTGACCGACCGACTTGCTTCTCGCTATGCACGCTCAGTCAGTGCAGAGCTTCGTTTCTTTTTCTCTTTCTTTTTTACCCGCCGAGGATAGCCAGGATTTACTGACTCTCCGTAATATTTTCAGCAATACAACTAATAACAATAAATAACTCGATTTTTTTTAGAAAACTGATCAAATGGTTTATTTCATCATCCTATATATTTTCACAATAAAAATCCGACGATCAATAACGAAGGCTGCATGACTGTACCGCGACACTGCCGTTGTTTTGGCTCCAGCTCGGGTGAGCTGATGTAGCTGTATGCTAGAAGAAATCATACAGTGGCGTCCCGAGGATGTCCCTGTAGATCTTGTCCCAGAACGCCATCCGCTCTTTGAGGAGGTCCTTCTTGACCACGAGCTGCTCGCCGATTTCCAGGTACTGCATGCCGTGCTGGTGGCCCGACCGCACCGCCGGCCATACCATGTCCAGAGCGCTGGCTCCGACCAGGGTCGCGTTGGGGGGAGTCGGGTTCCTGAAAAACAAATCCCGCGAGCGTCCAAATTAAATGAGTTGTATGACTTGAGTTTGAAACGCGCGCGCGAAGCTCTGTGCCAGTTACCCGGTCTTGATGAAGTTGGTGAGCAGCTTGGTCATGCGCTCGCGCACGGCCTGCTCGCGCGCGGTCTGCTTGAGGGCCGGCTGGTTCTTGAACAGGTGGTGCCGGAACACATAGCTCAGCTCCTCCCCGTGGCCCGCACCTGCGCGATGCGTCCGGACGGTGAGAATCAGACTCGTCCCGACGAACTGAAAACCACACGATGCCTAACCTTTCAGGTTTTTCGAAGAGAAGAAGAACGACAGGCCGAACTTGGACGGCAGCGTGAAGTGGTAGATGTAGAGGGGGTTCAACACCGAGGCGTAGTGGGCGAACCACTTGGACGTGATGTGAATCGCGTGCTCCAGCTGGAGGTCCCCGAAGAGCTGCGGCAGAAGAAGAAGGGAGGGAGTGCGAGTCCGAGATGCTGCGCTCTCAGAATAATGAAATCGTCTAAAACAACAGAACGACGGACTGGTCAAATGATCGAGATATGGCGACTTCAGCCAGAACTTGAAGTCAATGCTGATTGGCACGACTCACGTCGATGAGGGAGCCGGCCGTGTCCTCGGTGACGTGGCCGCCCCGGAAGTACAGCTGCCGGATCTTCTCCGCCAACTCGGTCCGCTTCTCCGGGGACAGGCGGCGGTAGAGGGGGTCCGGGATGGTGCAGGTCATGTCCTCGTCGATCATCTTAAAGCCCTCCTTGGTGGGGGGCGCGTCACGCCCGTGTAGAAGATGGAGCCCTCCTTGTTGTTGGAGCCGATGATGACGGGGACCTGCGTATATCGCCCCTCCCGCACCAGGTGGTCCGGGTCCTCCGTCAGGAAGGCCTCCACGCCGTCGAACTCGGACTCGACGATCGGCACGAAGGGCACCCTGCCCATGATGCTGCGCCCGTCCTGGGGCACACAGAGCTCAGCGACCACCGGCGTCCGGAGGGCCGCCGACAGTGGCGGACATCGCCTACCTGGTCGTCCAGCACGTCGGCCAGCTTGTCGTCGATGGCCGTGTGGGAGACGCTCCTGAGGAAGCGCAGCCGCTTGTCCGGGTCGGCCGCCGTGCCCTCGTCCGCGCCGCACTCCTCGGCCAGCCGGCGGGAGAAGCGCTCGTGGTCCGCCGTCCGCGCGTACTGGTTCTGTGCCGTGCTGCTGGCCAGGATGGCGCGGTGGAATAAGCCTGGACAGGTTCGACTCGGATTAAGTGACGGAGCCGTGGAGCCGTTGACGTGCCTGTGGGTGGACGGGCGCACCTTTCGACATGGGTGACAGCATGTGGTAGGCGACCGAGGCGCTGCCCGCCGACTCGCCGTACAGGGTCACGCTGTCCGGGTCGCCGCCGAATGCCCGGATGTTGTCCCGCACCCAGCGCAGCACCAGCACCTGGTCCTTGAGGCCCGCGTTGCCTGGCGCCCCGGACGTGTTGGTCGAAAGGAAACCTACGGGGAGTAGCGGGTTCAGTTCAAGCACCGGCGGGGTGTTGTATTGCGTGCGGTTTGAGCCGCGGGTTTCGCCACAGCCGCAGCCTCACCGAAGGCGCCGAGCCGGTAGTTGAAAGTGACCACGACAACGTCCAGCTCCACCAGGTAGTCCGGCCCGTACAGACTCGCGTCGCCGTTGCCCGCCACGAAGCCCCCGCCGTGGATGAAGACAACAACGGGCCGGAGCTTGTCGGCGGGCAGCTCTGTCTGCACATGAGGCATGAGCTGAGATGATTAGGTTAGGAGCGAAGCGTGAAGCCTGTGGAAAGGGGATGGGGATAGGCAAGCCCGGGGCGCATGTGTGCGGTGTGCGGTATGGTCTGCTCCCACGGTGCTCGGGGGCGGCTGGAGAGATCGGGCCGGCACGCGCCTGGCCCGCCGCCTGCGCCTGGGAGGTAGGCTGCGCTCCCACACGCGTGCGCAGCGGTACTGCCTACCCTAGCGTCCGCAGGAGCCTCCCAGCCTCCCCTCTCCTCTCGGTGCCTCTCGGCTCTGTGCACTCGGTGCACTGCGCAGTGCTGCGCTGTTCTCTGTGTGCTGCGCCGGCCGCCGGCCTACGCTTCACGGCCGAGGAAAAGCTTCCATCTCAAAACTTGTGTACCAACTTGCCTGCGACGTGTAGACATTGAGGTAGAGGCAGTCCTCGTTCATGCGTGCGATGTAGTTGAACATGAACTTGGCCATGCCTGGCATAGACAGGATGAACTTGAGCATGCTGCCCATGGACTTGATGGGGGAGGTTTTCTGCGAACACATAGGTGGATTTTATTGAAGGAATGTGTCACGAGAAATGGCTCTGTCACAGCCGGAGCGAACAGCATGGCGGGAACGTGATATAAAGGCCATGAGAGATACAATCATCGACCTTCGTGTGTGTCAGCCGAAACGAGAGGAATGAAAATGTGAGAGGGAGGGGGGGGGGGGCATTGGGGCCGTTCCTAAACGTCAACGGCTTCACCACACTCTGCTTTACTTACAGACACTGTATGCGGCTGCGGACAGATGTTTCCCTCGGTCACGGCGTCCCTCACGTCGCTCCATGGCTCTGCCGGCTCCGGTGCCTGGCGGGATTTAGTTTACTTTTCTTTCCGCTGCCTATACTGCCAGAATCATTTCAGATTGCATGGCTTATGCCCACCTTGAATCGAAGCTCTCCGAGGGGCGGCCTGCCGTAGGGGATGCCCTGGAAGCTGAGGTACGCGGCGCCCGAGGGCGTCACCTTCTCCCGGCCGCGCAGCTCCCCGCCCGACACCTTCACCTGCGTACCTGATATCACCTCACATGACCAGAAACGGACATCTTTTTTTTTTTTTTTTGTTATAATAATAATAATAATATTTATTTTTTAAGCGGTTCAAACGGCTAACTGAAAACAGAATTTCGAGGTTGAAAATTTTGTAAGTTGGTCGTTTGCCTGCTGCGCTGAGCCGTTTGTCTGCACTGTATGGAGGGTTAGGGTCGTACTGTAGGTGATGGGGATGAGCCGCTCCGCGATGAGGGCCGCGGCGATGCCCGCCGCCAGCAGGATGACGCACGTGACCACCAGTCCTGGGGGCACAGCCGGGCACGGCACGGCAAGTGTCAGCGCAGGGCCTGCTGAGCCTGGCCTGCTGTGCTACTCTGCTCCTCAGGCCTCACACACACTCACCACACACGAGCCCGATGGACAGCCACGTGGCATCGAGGGCTGCAGGGAGGAACCGGCGACCTGCGCCGGGAGAGGACCACAGCATATGTATTGGGGGCTGGCCGCTACAGGAGGGAGGAGGCGCGTCCAGCCTGCAAGAACTCACCTAACGACTCCAAGTTTTTCTTAATTTCCACCATGGCGCTGCGGGTGGTAGTGTGTGGTGGTGGATGGTAGTGGGTGGTAGTGAGTGGTGGTGGGTGGTAGTGGGTGGCCGCCGTCCGGGAGCTCTGCTAACTCTGCTCTGCCGAACTGACGGGTGATGCCGCCTGGCCTGGCTCCAGAGAGGAAGGAAAATAGGGGGGGGGGGGGGGGGGGGGTATGTCTGCACGCCAATGGAGTGTTGCACGCACACTAGCACACCCACACCCGGCCACGGGCAGCAAAGCTCCCGAGGATAAATAAAACAAGTAAAAACAGTGTATTTGGTAGTGAAATTATATTATGAAACACATGGTAGAAGTGACAATATAAGGCAATAAAACGAATCATACACTATCATCTATCTTTGAAGGGAAAGAAGACAGAAGTTAAAGTAGTTCTGATTTCTAGTGGTTCCCAGGTAAAAATTAGGTGGCATTGTTAAACTTTTTCTTTGGAGTAGAGCTCAATACAGAGAGAGCTAATACCCTGCAATAATGAATACTAAATAGCAAGAAATGTGTTCACAAGTAAAAATCCTTCAGGACCAAATCAAATTATTAACAAATTTAGCATTTTAAAATTGGCAGTGTAATGGCTTAGGTTATTGTGACAAATGGACTGTTGCTTTCTTTTTTTTTAAACACATTAATATGAAAGAGAAGCCGCCCTTATTGAGTACTTTGAAACTGATGGCGTGCTGGCTAGGATCTTTTAAAATGACATACAAACTCAATAGTATCCCACTGAACACACACTGGATTTATATGTTTAAAAGGAAACTTGATTTAAGTGAAGTATATTGAATAACAATCAGTCAAAACCAGTAAAGAATAACATAACTGCTTACACTTGCATGCCAAAAGCAATTGATGCACAAAATCACATTGGTCCCACATGAATAAGTATAGTTCAGTACAGTGCAATATTAATTAAAAGAACTTTAGAATAATACAATTTAACACTTTCCCAGAACTATGAAGATGACCAGAGACTAAGATCCAAGTATTAGGAGAGGTTCTAACACCATGGACAAAAGTATTTCAAAGTAGAGAGAGCGCAGAGCGCAGGGTTAGAGCAGTCAGCAATGTAATGAGTATGCAAGGAATGGTTACAGCTTTAAGGCACAAAAATTTGTTTAAGTCTAGATATTTTCCATGATGTGATAGAAAATACATACCCTTGTGAAGGATACTAAGAGTTTAGTTCAAATATTCCATATGCCACATCTTAAAAATACCAACCCTATCCCTATGGTTTTAAGGAAACAAATAAAATCTTAATGCCTGGGTGACACACAAGAAATCATTAACTAACTTACAACTCCAGACAACTACATAACCGGACAACACAGCACCAGAATACAAAGTCGGAAACTACGGAGTAATTATATATACAATTTTTATCTATGTGTAATGAATGTCAAGGAGTACTTTTTACACTTCAGATTAATGTGAACTAGTGCCATTCTTTGTAAAGAATTCAGTAGCTTCTAGGCCAAAAATGGTAATATTTTTTGAACACATAATTATCAGTGGCTATCTTATGATAAGAGAAACAGTACATTTGTGGCCCAACACTTCAAGAATAAATGTGATACTTTTCATAAACTCCTACAAACTATCATCTACAAAATAATTTCAAAGAATGTCCTAAAAATTTGTTGTAATGTCATTTACTTCAAAAGGCAACGCCATGACCTTGTCTTCCCTGATGGGAGTAACAGGTACAACTCATTCACTCCAAAGCAGTCAATTTGTTTTTCAAATTAACACTAGTACATAACTTGACCAACCTATGATGACTGTCCATGATTGGCCCACTTTTAGTCAGTGCTCCCCTTTCTCAATTTTACCATTGCAAAGGAGTTTAAGGAGAGAAGTTTTGTTGTCCTCTAAGACCATGGCTACAAAAATATTACAAAAGGATGATGAAAAAGACCCACATACAGACATGAAGTACAATACTTATTAGAAAAGACTGACTTGAAGTCTACTCAATCAAGGAAAGGGTAAGAAAAGCTTTGGATGACTAATACTGCAACTACTTTGAAATAAATATAATTTCCCCCCAAATTCTAGTAACCAATTTGTTGACTAAACACTCACTGCTACATATTACCTTAGAGTTATAAGTACATTAAAGCACCAAATAAAATTAGTAATAATACAAAAGAATAGAAAACTCATTGCATATGGCGTAGTCAATTCAAAATGTATAACGTAAAATCTCCACTGCACACACACTTACACTTAATGGGTTTTGGCCATGAAATATATTATGGTACAAAGAAATCTTCTCATATGCTAGTTTTATGAAATAAAATGTACAAAGTATATTTTAAAAACGTTTGGAAAGCCTTTGTATCAGATGAGCTGTTTGTAAAAATAGTTATGTAAAACACTCATATACACATGATAGAACCCAAATTATTTCCTACCATTAGCCTGGTGTGCAGTTAGTGAGCACAAGATGATAAATAAAAGTAAACAATACAGTGTAATGCTAGCTATAAAGCTTCAGAATAGCTGCCAGTTAACATTAGTGACAGAGGAGTACAAAAAATTGTCTTAAGAGAAAAGAAGAAAATGTATACATATATTCATTTAAATAAAAACACTAACTAAAAGTTCATATCACAAAAGATGACTTGATAGAATAGGTGTCAACAGGAACACATTTTAGAGGCACACCAAAAGCACACTGATTGATAGACCAAATCCATGACATTTTACGGGAACCATGTGGTCATGAGCAGCCAAGAATCACCAAGAAAGTAATCACAAAATCACAGAAACATGTAGAAGGTGAAAAGTAATATCAGGTATACCATTAGCTCACTGTGCTTTTGTTCTTCTTCTTGTTCTGCAAGCCCTCAAGAATGAATTCGAGCCAGGTTATTCATAGGAGACCACAGCCCCTTGCAGACGTAGCTGGGTAGGCATTTCACTCTACAAAAACACACAGAGTATGTGGCACAACTGGCATTTTTTTCAAATAGCCAAAGGGCTTTACCCCCCCCCCCCCCCAAAAAAAAAAAAAAGAAAAAAAAACCAAGTTACCAGCAATCATAGGTTACATTGAGAGATAAAACACTTTAGTTCACAGTGGTATAAAATAACAAGCAACAAAGGAGATGACAATAACTGTGCAAATGCCAAGTCAAAGAAGATTAAGGCGAGATAAAAAGCTATGTATAGCAAGCAGATGGCATGACCAAAGAAGTACTTTGTGAGTTATTTTATTCTCAACAGCAAAGTGAGCACAACCGGCATAACCACTTTTTGGTCATGAACTGCTCCTGCTAACCTTACATGAATTTACCAGTTTCTAAAATTACAGCAAGTTTAAATAGCAGGAACAGAGAGTGATTTGGCATGTAATGGAGATTAAGTATGACACATTATTAGAAAATGAAAAAAGGAAGAAATAAAGAATAAAAAGTTGGCTGATTACAAAAGTAATAATTATTATGATGTGATTACAAGAGATCAAGGATTTTTTTCCAAAATCCAACTGGTGCTCTGAGTTCTGCTTCCCTGTGTGCTACAACGTTTCACAATAAATAGGGTTGAAAAGCTAGTGATCAGTCATCCCATCAACGCATTAAGATTTAAGAAATCAAAGTAAATTAATTTCCCTCATTATTTGATACCTGTGTATTCTGCTGAGCACAAAAACTTCAGACAGATAATGTGGCACAAGCTTAACATAGCAAAGCTAAAAAGCACTCTCTCATCACACTTCCTTGCGTCCAACAATGACAAATGCTCAAGGAAATGCTTCAGCGACAGGTTACAGATACAGAAAACAATAGTGCTAATTATTTTATGGATATTATGACTCAATCTTTGGCATTTACGCAGAGAGAAGCTTTTGAACAAAATTTCTCCCAGAAAGAAAACAGCAGGTTAACCTTAAAAATGATTGTTGCACTGCTTATTTTGACTAGTGGAAATAACACTCAGGATTATCCTCTTAACTCGATCATCTTGGTGAATAAGTTTTCCATCAAGGGGAAGAAAAAGGAGAGGGGAGGGGAAGACCAGAAAAAGTAAACAGTTAACAAAACAAGTGTGGGGGGAAAAAACAGGTATAACAAAACTACCACTGTCCCCGCTCCCCTCTCCATGTAAAGTAACGAAAATAATAAAGAGAGAAAACAATTCACTCACATGTGAACACTGGAAACATGGTGGATGACAAAAAAATAAAATGAAAACAGTTAAACAAACAATGAATATTAAAGAAATATTAGCTTCAAAATTAAAATAGGTTCAGTAAATAGTTCCATACAGTATGAAATGAGAATCAGTCTAACTTCAAATCACTGCCATAATTGCTTTGTCGTTGCAAAAAGAAAAAAAAGAAAAAAAAAATATAGAATGCACTCCAGGACAAGAATATATACAAAAATTACAAATATGTCTAAGAATAAAGCCTGAATGCTTCATTCTGAAATTGAATTGATAGCAAATCTGCAGACATGTCTTGTGTGTCACAAGCCACACCAAACGTTTTAAAGGCAACCTCTTCAGGAATGCAAAAATTCCTTCTCATACTTCTTATAACAATTGAAAATTAAAGAAGACAGGACTGTCATGTTTCTCAAAAACTGATGATTATGGTAATAATATATTTGTTATAGGATACATGTTCAAAGAGAAATACTATGAGCTAACTACAACAAGGCAGTACTCACAACTGCTGTACATATGACTGAGCAACAGAACAAAAATGATCACTCATTAGTCACAGAAAGTGCACCCACATTCACTCATTTTTCAATGCATTCTGAGAAATGCATGAGTTCAGTGAGAGAGGTGCCAATACATCTTCAGATAGAATGTCAGAAAAACAATGGTGGCGGCAAAACCTAGTATAGGATGTCCTGTAGTAAATGATCAATTGCATTCAGTCAATTACCTCACGATATGGGAGCTCAGAGGTAACAGTGAAGTCTTCCAAGTAGTGATTTAGAAATTCAAAAGTGGGTCTTTTATCAGGGTCAGCATCCCAGCATTGGAGCATAAGGCGGTAGATTGCATCAGGAATGAAATGGCATGTTGGTTTGGGCATACGATATCCTCTTTCAACTTGCTCTATCACCTCTCGTCCATGCATACCTGTGATAAAATAGAAATGAAAATTTAGTGGATCGCAATAAAACGACAGTTTCTTAAAATGGCAATGGAGAACTAAACTTCTACTGCCTCATACTTACCAGGGTATGGTACTTGACCATAGGTAAACAGTTCCATTAAAAGAATTCCATAGGACCAGACATCTGATTTAATTGAAAAGCGTCCGTAAACAATTGCTTCTGGGGCAGTCCATTTGACAGGGAAACGGGAACCTATAAGCACAGAATGAAATCCATACAGTACTCGTATAAGTTGTTTGCCAACACATCTGGTTATTAGCATGAGATAGGTTATGAGGACAAACTGAAACCAAATAGACAATACATACCTTGGCGAGGGCAGTATTCATCATCCTCAATAACTCTGGCAAGTCCAAAGTCACATATTTTGGCAACATTATTGTCCCCAATCAGAACATTACGAGCAGCAAGATCTCTGTGAATCAGTTGTTTTACTTCCAAGTACTCCATTCCACTTGCAACCTGTAGTCACATACATAAAGATATAAGCTCTTTCCATTAGATGATGTCTCAGTATCAAAATAGACAAGTAAATAAAGTAGCACAGCCTACTTAAAAATTGCAGACCAAATAATGTTTTGAACTTACTTGTGCTCCAATATACAGCAAGTCTCCAAATTGCAAATCCTTTCCTTCCCCATTTCGTAGGAACTCCAGTAAACTACCTCGATTCATATATTCTTGCACAATGTAAATAGGTTCTTCCTTCGAACAGACTGCATAAAGTGCAACTAAGCGATCATGGCGGAACTTTTTCATGATTGCTGCTTCTTGAAGGAAGGCAGCAGTTGACATTGTTCCAGGTCTCAAGGTTTTCACTGCAACTTCTATATTATTGTGCCATTTGCCTAAAACAAAATCAGTTTAGTGAAAATCTGTGGTTTTCTAAAATTCTATATTTAAAAATGCGAATTCTTATACAGGATTCGTCATAAGTGGCTTCCACTCAATCTACTTGTAAAATTTAGAAAGAACTCACCATACCAAACCTCTCCAAAGTTTCCTTGGCCAAGTTTGCGAATGAGTTGAATTTCATTATGATCAATTTCCCATTGGTCTCTTAGCAACGGAGACAAATCCCATATTTGAGGTTTTGGTTTAGGGCATGGACGGGATAGGACATGACAGAGTCCCAATGCATTTTCTAAATCACACACCAAAACAAACAGAGGAAGAAAAAAAAAAAGACAGGATAAGAAATATATCTACAAGAATAGAAACATTGAAACAATACCTATCCTGAATGTCAGTCAACATACTTGTGTAAGCCAAAACTAGAGCTGGGAGAGTAGCAAATGTCTGATTAGTAGCTATGTAATATCCACCATTGTCCAATGGTTTAATTTTGTAATGCTTGACATGATATCCACGATTCTCATCCCAATCTTTTACAGAGAGGGAAAAGCCACTGGGATTGTGTTCAGAGTTTCGGATTAGAAATGTCCCTCTCGTATTTTCATCAGCTAAAAGGAGCTTCTCTGCTTCCTTCCGTGACACTTTACCAAAATACCAGCTGCAATAAATGATGTTGTTATTAGACTAGGAAGACAGTAAATTGAGAGGGACTTCAAAATCACTAGCTTCAAGTACAGTACTTACTCTTCACTCTCAACAGATTTTTCTTCCGCAACAAAATTCCACGGAATTAGGCCCTCTTCACCAGTGCGCAAATGTCGAACTCTCCACCAGTCGGACTCACTAGACAACCACAAAAGACACATTTAACATGAGCTAGGACCAGAAAGACAACATTTTCACATGCTGAGGTAAGAAACTGACGTACCTATCATCAATCACTTCCATACGATCCCCTTTTGCAAATGAAAGATCTGCTGCCTCCCTTGAAGTATAATTGTAAACAGCAACTACAATGCGTCCTTTATTTGCAGAATTTGGATGAACTAAAAATTTGAAAAAACATTGCACCATTAAAATTGACGGTAAAACAACACCTGACAAAGAAAATATTCAAAAATATTCCGCAGACTCACAGGGTGTTGTGGGAGTCCTAATTATGTCAACTCCTTGTTGGCGCTTCCCACTACCCATGTTCATCATGACACGGTTTGGTTCTTGAATATATCTCGGCTCACTTCCCAAGGTGCCAACACTACCCAAGTGTGCACCAATATGATCAGCTGCTTCATTAAGTTTGTATCCATGTTGTAAGACTAAAACAGGTGATAAATATTGACAAATGGAAATGATATTGGAATGACTAGGACAGGAAGGAAACATCAGTGATACGACATAGCATACATGCAATATTATTTACCTGATTGTCGTCCAGAATCAGAATTGTGTTTGCTACAGCATGCACCCATTTTGAATTATTGAACGGCGTAACAAGAGTAGCAGAGGTATGTCAATATAATGTTATTTCGTGCTGAACACCATTTCATGAGGAGAAAGACAGCTAAGCTTTCATGTTGACAGCAATTCAGCCTGAAGGAAAACAGAGCATTAGGATTCAAAATTTAAGATATTTTCTAGGCAAAAGTAATATTGCAGATAGCATTAGAGGCAGAACTAAAATATTTTACACTGCAGAAACCACAAAGCCATGTCAACAAAAATTCCTAATACACCTATATAAAGCTTAGGGAAGGAATATGACCCCACTTTTTTCCATCAAGAATACAATAGTTAAAGATAGGAGCTCATACTACTACTGCTGACACACTGATTCAGGTGGGAGTACTTGGCTGACTGCCAAAGGGACCAAGTACAGGGAAAACTGAAAGGCACAAATGACACTCACACTTCACATGACTCCAAAAAGAAAATGGGAAGTTAAGTACTTCTGTAAAGCTGCTGTTATTCAGTTAGCAACGGTCATCTGTTAATAATAATTTCTGCTATTGTAAAATTTATGACCAAAAACCTACAGCAGCAACAACACTAGAGGCCCAGAAAATTTATCAATAATGTCAAAGGTCAATCAAGTCAGTGAATAACATTTCATAACAACTGGTAGCAGAATGGTTAAAATAAAACTTCCCTAACCTTAACTTAAATCAGGCCTTCACAGACTAGCGGCTCAATGTAGCAAAAACTACCAGTAATTTTAAGTATGTCAGTGAATACGCGATCTTCCCCAGACTCAAATACTTAAATAAATTAGGTACAGAGGTAAGTATCTAAATGATCAGAGGCAACTGATTGATTGCAGCTCCTTTGTGTCCAGTTTTGTTACATGATATCGGGGTTAATGTACCTTACACTGCAAATCTAATAGATTAAATTCTATAAAACGCAGCATAGAATGGCACATTGGTAAAATCAGTAACCACTATCACATCATTGGTCATAGCAAGAAAGTAATAAAGAACTTAATAAGCGTATCACAACATAATCACACACGAAAAGCAATTCGCAGAACACAAACAACTGATGTCCTCTTTTCGACTTTCGCACAAAGGTGCAGTAACCCACCCGTAGCACATGTATCTCCATCATCGCGATTGGTAATTTCCTTGACCCGCTGAAGCACTTTCTCTTCAATAAAAGCAAGAACTTCAAGTTAAAATAACACCAGCCCAACAGACGACAAATTGTCGGACAGGCCAGGCCAGCCTGAGGCTGCGGTTCATCACCGTCGACAGCCGACAGGACACGATGCTGAATCTGGCCCCCTCGTTACCACCAAGAGAACCCCGCACGAGGCTACGTGGTACCAGCTATGAGAAATTCTAAAGTCAAATAAATACACGGATCCAAATTTCTCTCCAAATTGCAAATGTTATCCAATCTGTGGTATGCTTTCGTACTGTCTCACCAAAAACTCTTGAGGTAAACGGGTAAACACTGAGACACATCGTTCATGTAGTGCGTGTTGGTTTGAGTTTAGGTAGAATTTGAGAATGAGTAGCTGAGGTAGTGAGCCCCGCTCCCAGCCTTTTTCTGTACGGCACTACCTGGTACCAGTGCATATTTAGACTTCTCACTCCATGTCGAGCGAGTTAGCCTTTGTCTGGCCTGCAGTAGTCCGGCCCTGTATTTGAGCCGTTGCTGTAGATTGCTGAGTGCCGCCCTCGCCCGGCTGCCGGTCGCATTCCGAGCCGAGCCGGCTCGAATGTCTCGTCAGTGCAAATTCTAAATTTTAAATGCTATTTGCCAGCTATGTATTTTTCTATGTGGATCGTTGAACCCTAGTGTCATGGAAGCGGCATTCCAGCTGACCAACACCATTTCATTTTCTAAGTCTTATCTTTAGGATAGAAGTAAATTATTGTCTAGTGTTGTGATGCTATCCCAGCATCATGGACTTACGGGATGAAAGAATTAAAAGGAAATTTACTTCACCGCCTTCAAATATTTATTTAGTTCAAATGTGCATCTTCGCATGATCAGAGTATCGAATATGACTATTTGTAGGCAATGACATTCAACATGCAACTTCTAGCACTGTACAGATTTTTTTTTTTGTTTTTACTTTTATGGGAGACCGTCATATTTTACACATGACAGGCAACTGATAAACAATAATCTCTGAAGTTACATTTTGCTTTGTGTAAAATTAAAAAAAAAAAAAGGCTAAAAATAGTCAAAAGGTAATGACAGACATAATCATCCATACAAATTTCAATAAAAATCAATGATAGCAATCCAACAGAAAACAGCCAATTCAAATAAAACATTTTCTTCAGAGTTTTGAAGATATTTCTAAAATAGCACTTTTTAAATAATGCCATACCATACGAGGAAAAGCGCAGCTTCTCTAAACTTGAATATGTCGACAATCACAGCCGGACTACCTTGCAGTATCACAAAACAAGATATTAATATGACAAGACCATGTGAAGCAACAGCACTACTCACAAAACAATCGGACACTAGCTTCCTAATTTTCGAAATTCTTGAAAACATCTCACTTGTGATACTACACTTGCACTCCAAACTCATACATACTGAGCAACTAAGATAACATCAGTTAAGTGCTAATAGAAGAGAAAACTTTAGGCCCATCTTGCAAATTTTTAAGTAATGCATCATATTTGTGAAGGTAACCATTTAATGTATAGATGTTGAACAGCACCATATCATAAACACCTTTATTAGGTGGTGCAACTGATTCCAAATACAATGTAACAAGGAAATTAATTTTAAACATTCCATGAGGAACACTGAGTTACACAATAAGAAATACTGTGGATTAAAGAACAGATAGGAAAAAATGACGAATAAAACAAAGTGATTTTAACTGGACAAACATGAGGATCATGGTAACACACATACATATGTACATACTGTTAAATAACGGTTTGCTTTCAAAAATATTATGCAGAAAATTGATTTCGTTCTAAAAACTCAACTTTTACCCCTCAATAATAGATACCAAACATGTTTTTAAATAAATGGACACATGAGAGTAAGTACATTACCTTAGAAATAGCTTCAAAATTAGATAAAGACCTGATTAAGAAATATTTCGGTGTGCATTCTTTACACAACTACCTAAGTAAAAATTGAAACCAGGTAACACATGGTTTATAAGAGAATACTTCAAATGTAAAGTAAATAAAAGACGAGTCTCTATCCTACCTACAAATACATATAACCAATTAATGGTTGCACATATAATCAGCACAACTCACCAGAAAAGAGAAAGAAACAAACACAGTTGATCACAGTCTTATACAATTCGTGCAGCATTCAACTACTTCAGATACAAAATAATGCTGCAAGATGTCAAATGGTATCATATGGTATCAAATACAGTACATACAACGTTTCTCACATGATCACTCCTGGATTAGTTGCCCCCTGCCGCTTCACCCACCTTCCATACCAATATATCACCCCATTTCACAATGTACTGTATGTCTTAAATTTTAAATAAACAGCTGCTTTGGTCTGTCCAGATGATCCACTTTGACAACAGCTCAGTCACATGGTATCATAATCTGAGGAGCAATGCTTCTAGTTCTGCCCTCTTGCACATGCCGCCCGAACAGCTCACACAGATGGTTGTAAATGGCTTACGTTCATAAACACAAGTGCCACTTAACAGGGGAAACATATTGTTAGCTACAGCTAAATTATCAATCTTCATATGAACATACGAGACTCTTAGTAAATAGTTATAAACATCACCGCATATAGTCTAGTTATTTCTGTCTAGAGACAAGTTTCAAAGCATTTAAAGCAGTAATATTGAAACAGGATCTTTCTCTATTTACACATAGTGGTCAGGCGCTACTGCAGAAACAAAGTGTGAGATGACAGGGCAGAAAATCTTTGACACAAAATAACAGTAAAATATCAAATATTCTTAAGCAAGGCTTCTACATGACTACCAATCCAAATAGAAATTATGAAAGGGCGGTTTCACCCAAACTTCTTAAAACCTTAGGACTTAATACATCAAAAAACACTTGATTACGCTGAATATTAAGCCAACAGATGATATTCATAAAAAATGGTAAAAAAAAAGGGACCATTGACATGGTGCCGTCAAAATACATTTTATTTAACCAGAAAAACAAATTTTAATGTGATTCAAACACTAACAGATCAAGCTTGCTGCAGCTGAATAACTAATATCAGCTGAGCATTTGTTTCCTAAACCTATTAGTCGACTCTTGTGCAGCCTGGGAGCTGAGGGCCACAGTGCGAGCGAGGGAAACACTTCATGTAACCTTCTCATTACGACACGTAAGTAGGGACTGTAAGTACGTAAGCTGGACTGGTTTATGAAGAGACAACTGCTGAAGTGCATCTTCCATGGTAAACCACTTCCGCTTGCGACCTAGAATAATAAAGAAAGGACAGGAATGAATGTCGAAGTTGCTAATAATATTGCAAATGCTATAAATAACATAAGCATACAATACAAACCAATGCTACGGGAGTCCTCCCACTCTGGTAGTTCTTCGGTCACAGTCATTACAAATACTTCAGTGCGGTGCTTCTGCTCACAGTTCTGCAAACAAAGAAAGTGTAGAATGTAAACCATCCCTCAAAACCACATGAAACATCAAGCCATTCCAATATCTATTTTCAATGATTCGAACAGTAAGGAGGAGTCAACCATCCCAAGTCCATTTACATTAAAACAGTCAAGGAAAAACACTGTAACAAGGAGAATCCCGGAGGGACGCCAAAAGGGGGCGCCGACGTCCTGTAAAGTCAAGTGTTCTATTCACTTTTCATTTTAATGATAGAATTTTCAATGAACACTGTTACTGTTCTTGTTGTGATGTTTTATTATCAAACGACTTAAATAGTCGTAAAAAGTAATTACTGTAAAATTGTCATTCCGTCAAGTTCCTATCATTTCCGTCGATTGTCGAATAAACCAGGGGGGGGGGGGGGAGCACGACCAGGGGGGGCGTCGTCATGCGTCGTCGAGGTCGAGCCCATGGACTCTGCCCCCCCCCCCCCTCCCCCTTTCCTACGACCATGACAAAAATAGATAAAAGGAGAGTGGTGGGAACAGATTTGGGATACCTACTATTACCTCGAAGACGCCAAGGCAACGCCCGAGCTTGCCGACGACGCCGGCCTCCTCCATCACCTCCCTGATGGCGGTGACGCTCGCCTCCTCCTCGGGCTCCACGCCGCCGCCGGGGACGATCCAGTGGTCCGGCCGGCGGGAAGACGACACCAGCAGCACCTGCAGGTGCAGAAAACCGGCAGCAAATAAAACCACTACAGAATTCAATTCAGTAAGAGCAGAGTAGCCTGCCGGGTGATTCCGCACACTGCTACGATAGGGGTGAGGGGCGAGGCTCAGCATGCCTCGGCTCGGCGCGCACTTGCATGGCAGACAACGCGCAGCGCCGCCTCACCCCTTAGCAGTGTGCGGATCATCGTGGAGTAATGAGGGCGGAAGAGGCAGAGCCCAACCCCACAATAGCGGAGTCTAAATCCGCCCCACACACCGAGAGCTAAGCCTCCAGAAATTTTGAGTTGGCTCGTGACCGACGCCGTGGCAGAGATACTCTCTGTTGCGGTTGCCATCATACTGTTTCCGCTTCTCTTCCTCTGACGCGTCTTCTCCACTTCCGGTTTGAGCTTCTCCGAAATACCCTATCGGAATCGACTGTTTGAGTTTCATCGCCGATTACAACAACTTATAGGTTTCAACTTTCGACTCTAGGGCAGGCATCTCCTAGCCCCGCTGCCCCCACGCCGCTGCTCCTCCCACGACAACGTTTGTCTAGCTCGAGTACGTAAACAGCCGGTCCGCATGTTGTCCCGTACGGGAACCGGATCGTGGAAGAGAACCGAGACAGCGGCCTGGCCTCAACCCCTCCCCCGGCAACTAGAATAAACTGCATTTGCGGCTCAACGCCAAAAAAGCGCCAACCCGCATTCTGATAGAGACGAAGAGATATCCAAAAAAATCCATGGCATCAGCTGGTCGCAGCGGCGTGAGCCGGGAGCCGGGGCAACAGGTTGGTTAGGTTAGGTTAGGAGCACACACACAGGTGTCCTCCCATCCCCATCTCCCCCGCTCCATGCCGACGGCACCCGCCCCGCCCACATAGCGGGCCAGGCCCCACTGGACACGGATCCCCGACACCAAAATGTCGCTAGCCCCACAACGAAATAAGCTATAACCCCTTCCAAGACAAATGCATTACGTATTCCCTCCCCTCTCCTCTCAGGGGAGCTTCCTTCGCCCTACTCCGCCCGCCCATTCCATTCCCCACAAGGGCTGGCTGCTGGCCGACCTCGGGCACCTCGGGCTGCCACACACTTGGCAACGGCCAAATCAAAGGGTACACAATGGCTGCGTCGCAGGGGGGCTGGGACGAGAGAAAGAGAGAGATGCCTCCCT
The DNA here is from genome assembly GCA_038380765.1 of Odontothrips loti. Taxonomy (NCBI): domain Eukaryota; kingdom Metazoa; phylum Arthropoda; class Insecta; order Thysanoptera; family Thripidae; genus Odontothrips; species Odontothrips loti. Next base: position 19,476,693 of record CM076245.1, read on the forward strand.
CCCGATGAAAGGCTCGTCCTGCCGTATACTAGGACGAAGACGCCCTGGCGTCGGTCACCGATACCCGCCGCCAAGCCCTGACACCCCGTGCCCCTACATCGGGGCCTCGGCCTCGGGGCCTCCGCTGACGGGCTGCTGCCGTGGCGTCACGCGCCGGGACGGCGACGACCTTGTACACACCATATTAACGTAGTGGACGTAGCATAGTAAGGTACGTGCCAACAGGCCAGGGCGGGCTGAGGAGCACACATGAGTCCGGGGCATGCACTGCCTCCGCAGGGGGCCCGGCTGGGAGGCCGCCGGCCACAGCCTACCACACCCACAGGCACACGCCGTAGTGACGCACCTGCTGCCCCGGATAGCCCCAGACCGGGGAGGGAGGGGGAGAGCAGATAAGGCAAGTGAAAGAGTGTCCGGTGCAGAAAAGATGGCGAAGGGGGGATGGGAGGATTTGGGGGGGGGGGGGGGGGGCCGGCCACCATCTAAATTTATCCGCAACATTTATTAGCCCCAAGCCGCGGGCAGTACGTATAGATATACACACTAGATGCGCCGTCAATGTGTTACCATGTGGCGAACAACAAGATAAGGCGACCCTCCTTCAACTGCTTTGTGGTCAGGATGGAGAAGGGAGGAGAGAGAGGGGGAGAAAGAGGGGGAGAGGGGGAGAGGGAGAGAGAGAGAGGGAGAGAGGGAGAGAGAGAGAGGGAGAGCGGGAGAGAGAGAGGGGGGGGGGGAGTAGCAGCAGCAGCGACAAAACTCGAATGCGGCCGCTGCACTCAAACTGCAATTTGCGATAAAATAATGAGTGCACAGGCCCGTTATCGCAGAGTCCTGCAGCTGAGGTCGGCGGCCAGTTAGACTCTTCGGCTCCGTGGCACACTGCGGTTACTGCGGTGGGAGGGAAGGGCCATGAAGGACGCCCAGTCAGAAAGTTCAGCGGCGAATTAAAAATAAACCCCCTCCGCGCCACGCGCTACCTTTATGCACGGGCCGATTCCTATTTTCATCCCAGGTCTTGAGGCCTGCCGCCCTGCCCTGGGTCAGACGGGGCTCGGGCCTGACTCCTGACCCTAGCCACGGCGGCCACCCCCAGCCAACGAGGTAAACAAGGCAAACAACGCTGTGTACAGGCGCATGACAAAAAATGATTTCCCCCAATAAAATCGAAATTATGATGCGACACACATGACATGCTTCCCCAGGTTCCGGAGACGTCACCGGCCACCGGCAGCCGCGACATGCTGTGTGCCGGCAGAGCATGTAAACCACACCAACGACACTTGCAGCGAAGGAGAAATTACGGGAGTGGGGGAGAGAGAGAGGGGGAGATAAAGAGGGAGAGAGAGAGGGAGATAAAGAGGGAGAGAGAGAGGGAGAGAGGGAGAGAGAGGGAGGGAGAGAGGGAGAGAGAGAGAGGGAGGGAGAGAGGAGAGAGAGAGAGAGGGAGGGAGAGAGAGAGAGAGAGAGAGAGAGGAGAGAGAGAGAGAGAGGGAGAGAGGAGAGGGAGGGAGAGAGAGAGGGAGGGAGAGAGGAAGGGAGGGAGAGAGAGGGAGGGAGAGAGAGGGAGGGAGAGAGAGGGAGGGAGAGAGGAAGGGAGGGAGGGAGAGAGAGGGAGAGGGGGGCGAGAGAAAGAGAGAGAGGGAGGGGGGGCGAGAGAAAGAGGGAGAGGGGGGCGAGAGAGAGAGAGAGAGGGGGGGGGGAGAGAGAGAGAGGGGGGAGAGAGGGGGGGGGAGAGAGGGGGGAGAGAGAGAGGGGGAGAGAGAGAGGGGGAGAGAGTGGGGGGAGAGAGAGAGTGAGAGAGAGGGGGGGAGAGAGGGGGAGAGAGAGGGAGATAGAAAGGAGGGGGTGATAGAGGGAGAGGGGTATGGAGGGGGAGGGAGGGAGGAGGGAGAGTGGGCGATAGGCAAGAGAGGGAGAGAGACAGAGAGGCAGGCCCAGGTCACAAGGGCGTTGGCCGGCAACCGCTCCGGCGGCGGCGTGGCGTGTGGGCGGGAAGCTCGATGAGTGAGAGGAAGACTAGTAGAAAGAGAGAGAAAGGGAGGGTAAAGAGTGGAAGGATCGGGGCCGGGGCCAAGCCGACAGCCGAGCTGCGCTCGGCCCGCTCAGCCCAACATGCGACACAGAGGCTCGGTTGACGTTTTCTTGGACCACACAGGCACCACAGCAAAACAAAACCGAGATAATCGTGTTCGAGCCCTACCCTCGTACCGTGTAACCAACGGCCACCGGCAGCCGCGAACACGCTGTGTGCCGGCACCGGCAGAGCATGTAAACCACACCAACGATAACCTTGCCTGCCCGCCGGGCTCAGCCCAGCCCACAGCACCAAGCCTCAGGCCCGACCCCACCGGGGCCCCGGCTGCACTGCACTATACTGGACTGCGCTCCACTGCGTTGCACTACATTGCACTACATACATAAGCCGCTACAACACTGAACCAGGACTCTGTGCCGCAGGCTCCAGCCTCGGTCTCGGCCGCCGGAGAACGGGCCGGGACCGTAGGGGGAGGTCTCTCAAAACACGCCCGCTCTCCTTCACTCCCCAAACAGAACTCACCAGCCCAGCTCGCGTCCGCATAGGGTACTCCGCTGAATCTCAGAACGGAAGTAAGAAGAAGGCAAGCAGTACTAAAAGATGGGCGAGGGGGGAGGTGAGATTGTTTCCGTTTCTATCTACCACCTCTCCTCTCGCCCATCTTTTAGTACTTCTTGCCTTCTTCTTACTTCCGTTCTGAGATTCAGCGGAGTACCCTATTGCATGCATCAAAGATTGGCGTGACAACAAGGCGATGGAACAGCCGGGGAGGAACATGATAGTTTTCCGAATCGGGCGGGCGAGCCGGGTTACGCTCGTCTTCTGTCTCTCTCGCACCTGTCTGACGCCAGTGAGCGGGAGTGAGACAGAAGATGTGCGTAGCCCGGCCAGCCCGGCTCGGCCGCCCGATTCGGAACACTGGAACATGAATCGCTCCGCGATACGACGCCGGCCGGAACAGGCGTGTGGCCCAAAGGGAGTGAGGATGACCCGCAGCCCCTGCGGTACCCGTCACGGTACCCGTCACGGTACCCGTAGGACTGTGGGTGCCCAACAGGCGCGCCTCCATCCGGTACAGAGGTCTACGGCAAACACCCCATACGCATACACGCAACACAGTATCGGGCTTGTGCTGCCGGGTTCGTGGCCAGCCCCTGCCGCGACACCTGGCAGAAGGCGCCACAGGGTGGCCGTCCGACTCATGGCAACCTGGCGGACGCAGAGGGGGCAACTGAGATGCAAGCACGACGCGCGCGCACACACACTCAGGTCACGGCGGTGGGGCAAGGACTGCCAAGTGGGTGGAGGCTAGCATGCACCAGTCGAGGGGGGGGGGGGGGGGGGGGTCGACTCTGCTCTAAGGGGCTGTTCACATATTACGTCACACTATTTTGGCTAATATTGTTACCCCCCCCCCCCCCTCTTGTCACGGTGCTAACCTAACCTCCTCATGCATTTAAGATAGGGCTCTCACACTTGACTTCGATTCCCCTCCCCCGGAAAGTGTGACGTAATATGTGGACAGCATCTAAAACCGCGGCCGAGATCGCCCAGTTAAACGTGCACACCGGCTGAGAATAAACCCACTAAAAGCCGCTTCAGGTTGGTGCAGGCCAATGCAGAAGTCTCAGACTGCCGGCAGCACAACTCGATTTGCGGCAGGTGTCGGCAGATGCATCGGTACTCGCTAACTCCCCCCCCCCCCTTCGACTACCTGTCCAAGGCAGGTAGCGCTACCGTTAGCGACAGGAGCCTAGCCAGACTTTGTTAAATGGTCTCACAGGGCAGCAGTCATTGCCTACATTTAGGGGTTTCATCATGCGCGTTGCCTACTAAGAACCTGCTCTAATCCACCCAACACAATTATCTTCTGAGATTGTGCGCGAGGTAAGAAGCATGACTAATATAAAAATTGGGTGACTATACATTAAAATAAATTTAATGGTATACTTTAAGACTTCTACCACCAAAACCTCACAATTTAATGATACTGGTTAAAACAGTAAATTGATCCCAAAAGTGCACCCCTCCCTCTTTATTTTTCTGTAACGTCTCTGCTACATTGGCAGTTTTCCAATCAGGCATAACGGGTGACAACACACTGGGCAAGGACACTGCTAGTACACTCGGACCATGTTTGCAATTTCAATGCAGCAGTTAAGGTATGAATTACTTCACAGTCATACTTGTAGGGAGATGTTCACAAAAGTTTAATTTACATATTTTGTTCAAAACATACAAAACTCCCAAATTCCATGCACATTTCTTCAATAGCAATTCAAGTTGGTGCAATTCAATTGGTGAAGTAAGGACAGTTATTCAATCTCATTTTTAAGTTGTTGGCAACAGGAACTCTGTATGGTCATGCTGCACTCCAGTGTAAACTTAGATAAAACATTCAGTTTACAATTATTAAAAATTGCACACATTGCTAAGAAGAGTTTCCCTTCTAATAAATTCAATAAATGTTTACAGTTAAATTGTTCAAACAAGTTGGTTAGGTTTTGCATCTGTGGCACAGACAATTTAAAAAAAAAAAATAACAACATTGAAAGTAATGACAGAATAGACATAACTCAAACAGACACAATTATCCAAGTCTACACTCAATTAGCATTTAGGGTTGCAATGAAGGTATTGGAGCATAAAAATCACAAGTACTTAATTATCAGAATCTCCAAAAATTTTAACAAATCTGCTGCAAGGGCAAATACGCAGAGTTAGGTGGCTTCACTGCAATTATCAGTACATGGGGTAGAGCTCATCTAGGACATCAATTTCCAAAGACGTTGCTTGAAAGAAATTCAGGAGCCGACACGGGCTCGGGCGAAAGGGAGTCGGTGGCGTTCGAAAATGTCGAACACCCGACTGGGCACCTTTTTAGCATCTGCAGGCTTGAAATGGGGTAGGCAGCAAAGCCCACTTCTACTCCAAAACGCCCCCGATTCCAAACACTTTATACGAGGAAGCTTCTTCCTCCTAAGCTCACCTCAGACTCATCCGCTCGCACACAGATGCAGGCTGCCCTGCGTCTGAAGCCATCCTCGTCGTAAATCCTCGTCGAATTCGGCTTTTCCTTCACCATCTTTTCCGAAGCACTCACACAACAAATATAACTAAGAGTATTGTGAAGCCGAAACCCACACACTAGTGCGAGTTAAATCTTTCGACGTAAAGGTCTACTAAAAACAATATAGTAAAAAAATACATAAAATAATATGGGATCCTGGGCTTGGCAAGTCCCACCAAGTCTTTCGTTATTTAATAACAGTGGTGGTCAACCGAAGACTGACGTTTGATAACGAAATTTCCGGACACGAAAACATTTTCAGCGAAATCCCGTGATCGGATCACTTCACTTCTCTTCAGGACAAATGCTTTCAGAGCACTGAATTACGGACACGAACAGCCCACACGCTTTTGCAGCGGCTGCGACGTACACCGCCACTCCGGCCACTCGCTTTCAGCTCACCAGACCTCGTCTGCGCCTATCTTCGAAAAGTCTCATTGAGATTGGTGTTCGGCACTCAACCGCGATCGCCGAGACACTCCGTTATTCGCAGGCACGACGAAGACCAACCGCAATGTGAATGTATTCGGGGGACATTGGTTGCTAGGCGACAGAATCCGATATTCTATATCACATTAGCATTATCGGTTTATTCACGATATATGATGTACATCACACATTTGATTTGCTATCTCTCATGCAGTACAATTAACCTCTGCTGATCTGACCCAAGAGAATTCTCAGGAATCTAGACTTAACAGCTCGTGGCCAGAGACCACTCGAATGCATGATTTTTGGGGGTAAATGACTGTTGTATTCTGAGCTGTTGCTTCTGCTGCTTTGTCGGGTTTTGGCGTGGATGAAGATGCAACAAAGATCTAATAAAAATCTTACAATGTTTAATTGATAAATAAATGTTCTTTAGAAACTACATCCAAAATGGTAATGCTCAACACCGCTCTTCAACTTTTGGTTGGACTCTAACAATAGTAATAATGACAATATTACAATTATTACATAGTACAAGAAGACAGTAACATAACATAAATCCATATGTACAGTCAAATAAGATTAGTGTTACAAAAAACAAACAAAAAACAACATGGATACCAATTAAGGATTTAAAATAATGAAAAAGGAAACAACATTAATTTGCTATCAATTCCTAGGAACACAAAATAAAATGAAAAATATTACAATTACAGTTATAAAAGTCATGCAGCTCCTTAACAAATTACATGAAATTGGTCCAGGGACTGGACAACCAATCCATTGTTGAGCTCACAATAGGCATATGTTGTGGTGTTTCAGTCTCCATGCTCATTTTTATGTCAGTGTCAACAGCATCTTCATCATGCCATTCAGCATCCTCAGCGCCTGAATTTTCATCCCGAAATAAACATAACAGCTCCTTCCCTCGTCTTGCCAAAACGCAGGCAGGCTGAATTTTAGGTATGGGCTCAGAAAACATGCCATGAACAAGTTCTTTGTGTTTTGAGACTCCTTTCCTTGAGACAAAGTATAGACCACATATTGAACAAGTTCTAGCAGCAAGTAGAGGTACAACAGTTGGACACAAGTAATCATAAGGTGTTTTTACAAAGCTCTTGGCAGATGGATTTACTTGCAATGACAAACGAAGAAAGAGAGGACAAAATTTGGCATAGCTTCCCCTCTCTGTTGCTGAAATCCCTGAGGAACTTTGCCACAACCTGCAAGGAGCAGGAAGGAAGCCCTCAGGTAATACACATCTTAAACTACTTCTCAGCATCCCACAACAGTCGGGATTGCCGCATTTGACCACCTGGAGCAAGTATTGAGATTCCCTCACATGTCGACTGTACCAGTCAGCATTCTCTTCCACTTGCACACTCCATTGTACCCCTGATATTGGCTCTGCTACAACAGCATGCCCATCAATCACAGTGGAATTCCAGACCTCTGATAGAATTCTGCCGGCACATGCAAAATTTTCTGCCTCCAGTTCTTTGTTAATGGTCCGCCCTTCATCGTCCAGATGGCTACCACAACGGTCATGAGGAATAACTAAATCATTTAGCTGATTGCCAAGTGAAGCAAGTCTTCTCTCTGTTCGGTTGAAAGTACTCTGACCTGGTGCATCATTCACTAGGTATAAAGCATCCAAATCATAATCTCTAAAATGTCTAATTGCAAATGAAATTTTCTTGGCATTGCGAGCACTCTCGTCAGGTCCTCCATTTACAGCCAAGATTACCACTGGTTTCATTGCACCATGTTCATTTTTGGCCATAGCATGAAAGTTTTCTAAATTTGAAAGTCGATCAAAGTCAGCAGCCTGTGCATCTGCAGGTGAAGAGATTGAATTTCCACTCCTAATTGCAACATAAGTAGGCCCAGAGTACTCCACCGCTTTGAGGTCACCCATGCCTTGGGTGTTTATCACAACAGCACCATATACGTAGGGAATGCATTTTTGCTGGTCGGCAAGAATGGACTGTGTATCTGGAAAGCATGTGTTGTACTCCATACGCATGAGAAGGGGTGCTTGTTTGCCAGGAGCTGTCATACCAAGGGATACTCTTGCCCTGTGGTCTTGAGATACATAAAACACTTCCTTGGGACCCAAAAAGGACGCAAGAGAATCCAAATAGTTCAGAGTTGCAGAACAAAATTCTTGATCAGGATGACCCTTCTGCACTTCCTTGGTGTCATTTAGGGTTACAGGAACTGTGGCAACATGTCTTTTGCCTTCTTTAGTGGTGGCATTTTGTGGTTGGAGACGTAAGTAGGTTGCACTTCTTGAGATGGAAAATCCTGCCTTGAGTAGCTCCTGATGCAAGGAATCTAAAGTCTTGCAGCTTCTGATTTTATCTGATTTTTCTCTTTCTTCTTCTGACCTACCAGACACTGCTATATCTACAATTGTTTTCAAAAGCTCCGGTTGATTTTCTTCTAGTCTAGGCCTTCCTGGCCCATCCCGAATTTTTAACTTAACAGCCATTCCAGGATTTTCGGCACAAGCTGCTTTAATTTTTGTCTTAAAAGTTTCTCTAAACTTCTTCTGTCTCAGAGCATTGCGCTCCTTCTTACTGAGTGCCTTTTTCTCTTCCTCAATTTCCAGAGCAACCATCGTGATCTGGCTGTCTAGGGAATCATCATTGCCATCAGACTCCTTCTTTAAACGCATCAACCTATTTAATTCTGCTTCCAGAATATTGATCCGCTTCATGGAGGTCTCCTGCGATGGCCTGGTGTATTTTCTCTTTCCATGAGTATTCAGTTCATCTTCACTGGAGCACTTTTCCTCATCCAGAAAACTGCCAGGATCGGGACTGCGACATCTATTCGAATTAGCTGCCATCTGTGAACCAAGCAATGGAAAAAGATTAGCACAGAACTGTTTGTTGTCCTACTTTGACAGTACATAGCAACAAAGTGTTAGAGGTTAAGTCTGAATGCCAGGACGGCCTGGACGTCCTGGCGCCTAACCTTCCTTACCCTCTTCAAGCCCTGGCTTCTCGCGCTCTTCGTGCTGCCTCCGCTGCTACCGCTGTTACTGTTGTTGCCAGCGCCAGCGTTGGCCGCGGCCAGGAAGGCGTCGATGCGCCCGTTGATGTGTTCCTCGAAGACACTCTGGTCGGCGACCTCAGCCCGCGCCCGCTTCCATTCCTCTGTGGCTTCGGCGGCTGCCTTCATCGCAGGCTTGTTCGGTTCCTTCTTCTTGTAGGCGTCGAAAAAGCGCCGGTACAACTGCCCCATCCCCGAGTTAGCCGACATGGCGAGGTAGAGTCGGTCCGAGTCCGCTCCCGGGGCGGGGCCCCTGGCTGACGGCTGGCCCTCCTGGCCGTCAGAGTAGCAGTCGGAGTAGGAACCCGAGCCCAGAGCCCGGAACCCGGAGCGCAGAACTGGCCTACGTCGACGTCACGTTAGCGACGACGCCAAAGCCTGGCAGGCGGGCGGCGGCGGCGGCGGCGGCGGCGGCGGCAGGCTGTGGCTGGGCGGGCTGGAGGCGGAGTTGTTGCTGCTGCCGCTACTGCACAGCACTGCACAGCACAGGCACAGCCTAGGCCCAGCTGCGCAGTCGTCTGCTGTCTGATCCCTGATTAAGCTGCGGGCTGCGGCTGCTACGATGCTAAGCTACCTTCGTCTGCTGCAGTGGCCAGCTAACTCCGCGTTCTCTTTTCTCTTCCTCGTTGAAGGATAGGCATCCAGGACAGCACCGCACCGTAGTGGGGCACTGACTCGGAGAAACTACGTCCGCAGAACCGGCTCGCCCCGCGCCGTTCCGCGCCGTCCGCTCAAGCAGCCTGCTCTGCTCGCTGTCCCTGCCCCTGCTCCCTGCTCCCTGCCCCTGCTCCTTGCTCCCTGCCCCGCGCGCGCCTCTGGACCTGGTCTGCCCTGTCCCTCCCTGCGGAGGAGAAAGAGGAGAGAGGAGGGCCTGCAGGTTTCACACGCAGCCGCAGCAGCCCCGGATGCGATGCGGCGCCGCAGAGGCCGCAGGGTCGTCTCCGAAAATGTGTCCCTTCTCGCTCTGCTCCTCGCCGCCTCGTGTGAAAGGCGAAGAAGGAAAGCGGACTCGTTCGGAAGCCCTCCCCTGCTCCCCTCCCATTGCGGCTGAGCCGGGTAGAGAAGGCCTATGTTCCTACGTTACGTAACGCAGTCGCTTCACTGGCTGCTGCCATGCTGCTGCCTGCTGGCCTGGCCGGGTCGATCCCTCTTTCTACGTTACGTAACACCCTATCCCTCACCCCCCTTTCCCCCACGAGTACTTCGAACGGGACGGGGGGGGGGGGAGGGGAGGCTGTCAAACACAAGATTTCATCAGTTTAGCGCGAGTGAAAGGAGATCGGGCCTTACAGTAAAATGCGCTGGGGTTCATTTCCACTTATTTGCTGTCTCCAATGTTTGTCGAATTCTCCACGGTGTCACGTGACTGCATCTGACGTCACGACCTCGCTCGCCTCGCTCACGGCTCACTCACCCCCCCCCCCCCCCCCCCCCCCAAGACCCAAATTCGAACCCAAGGAAGGCAACGGCTCTATTGCTGCAGACATTTGCCCCCCCCCCGGGGATGTAGGCAACCGGCGTAACTTTTCCGTCTGTAAGTAGGCAAAAAGCGGGACAGTACCCCCTCTGAAGCCGCTCCTAGAGATCCGCCACTGCATCCACGGCGCCGAGCGCCTGCGAATGTTAGGGTAGGCCAGTCCGCGCGGCTTGCGTGCGTGCACGCTGTGCAGGCTGCCTACCCTGCAGGCGCCATTTGTGTCCGGACTATTACAGTTAGGTTTGCCTTTGTGGCAATGTTGTGGACGTACTTGATGCATGCCTTATGCGGTTACTCCTGAGCTCGTCTTTTCGCTCGTTTATGGTGCCTTGGTGGGCAGACTGTTTTGCCTATCGTTGAGTCTACCGGAGGCCTAGAGCCTAGAGGGCCACCGCCCCCGACCCATGACGTAATCGAACGTAAACCAGCGTTCTTACGTAACGCTACGATCGAACCAGCATTGCCATACCCACCATACCGCACCCAGTCATGCAGGCAATGTCGCTTTGCGAACCACTGGGGGGAAGTCCCTGCGGGGAGACGCCGCGGGGGCCCCGGGGTGCCGCAGGTAGCGTTCTTATCGGAGGCGCTGCGCTCAGTCATATAGCCATGTCTCGTTTCGCCATACCGTGCATTAAAAAATTAAACAAATGCCGTTTTAACTCAATGCGAAAACGCAATGAACATGCACGGGCTCCTGTGGGCCCTATGCGGGCCGCAATAATCGATAAAGGTTTGGGGAAATCCCAGCTATCTCCGTCTCTTTCTTGCTCGGCCAGACGCGTGAGACAGAAAGAGACGGAGATAGTGCTTTGCGGGACTGCCTAAAACCGAAACTGCCCGGGGCCAATGATACACCTGGTATAAGTCACGTTCGATCCGATTTTTTTTCATGCTGCGATCAACCGCCAGAGGAGTGTGCCGCGGAGTGGGATGGGAGTTACGCAACCCTCCTTCCTCCCCGCACGGAGGACATCGCTGACCAAAAGGGAGGGGGGGGGGTATGTTTTGTGTTTTGTATTGTGTGGAGGGAGGGTGGGGTGGGATCTTTGGTAACATTCATTTTAAAAAAATCTACTCCGAAATAAAACGAGAAAAAGGTATCTTAAGTTTTCGAAAAGAATCGTCTCTATGATGATCGCATCTTTGAATTTCGCGCCTCCACCGAGGTGTGACTTTTCAAGCTTGAAGTTGAAGCCATACGCAGCGGTTCGGCAACTCGCGTGTTCAGTTCAACTACTCTCACCTCTCAATATAAGTGCATGATTCGTGCTTTAAATGTTTACATTACTCACGCCATTCGTACAGAAACTTAAAAAACAAAACAATGAATTACTTCTGAGCCAAGGCCCGATGTACGTGGCTATCCCATAGCCACATTGGCATGGAGGAAAGATTCACAACCACAACAACAGCAGAAGTCAAGCGAAGTCTGGTGCAAAATTAATTCATTGTCTCCTCGGACCAATTAATCAATTCTGGTTTGTTTTGCACGTTTTCGTTCTGTTTTGCTGTAACAATTTTTATATTTTATATTCACGTTGTTACTTTGGATCTTTTTTGTACGGCCAGTGGTAAACACATTGACCATTTAGAGAAGGTCTGGGAAGATTTTGATAAAAAGTGATAAAAAGTGTGGCGCAGGCCTGTGACATATTTCGGGCCTCAAAACCTCATTTTATCGCAACAGTTTGTGTGTGTTTTGATCGCAATGGCTAACTGTTCATGATTTGTTGCTTGTGTTACGGTACAGATTTCGGAAAACGTGTGAAAGGCCGCGAAGGGCGTAAACAAGACTACAAGCTGCCGTGCTAATCCAGCCCAGCTGTTGATAACAAACATGAGAAGCAGGGTCGCTATCTAGTGTAGCGCTGACACACTCCTGAGTCATGGGTGCCTCGACCCAGTCGTCCATCTCGACATCGACAGCGAGTTTGGCTAGCTCGGCCAGTACGCTGGCAAGTGGCTTGGCCCTGAACGCAACCGCTATGTTGAGCAGCACCTCTCCACCAGTGGCTGGAGGCCCAGGCCCAAGTCCAGCCACCTCTGTGCAAACACCCCCTATCTTTCTGCAGACGAAAACTGCGCAGGCAATTGCAGGAGTTTTTGTATTCCTTGCACTCTTCCTGACATGCCAGCAGGTAATGCTTTTGCACTGTCTTGATTTTTTGATTGGGAGCATTGACCTCAATGTTGCCTTCCTGTGCACTTGACCTTGCTATTGTGGATCTGGAGTGACTGTGTCTATTGTGATAAGAATTTTCAATGTTCAGTCCAAATTACCATTGCAACAGCCATAGAATCACTTTGGTCCATGTTCTGCATTGTCAACTGTCGCAGAGTTAAATCTTCAATTCATTATCTACATATGGAAGTCGCCACGGTAATTGTATTTTCCCCCTCCTTTTACCTAGATTTACCGGCACTTGCGCTGGTACACCAATCCAGCTGAACAGCGATGGATTGTCAGAATTCTGTTCATCGTCCCCATATATGCCCTTCATTCATGGGTCAGCTTGTTGTTTTTCAACTCGGAGAGCTATTATGTGTACTTCTTTACCATTCGAGACTGTTATGAAGGTATTGATTCTTTCATATTTATACCAGCAGCAATATGCCAAGCATGGTAAATCTCATGTTTCTTTTCCAGCCTTTGTTATTTACAACTTCCTAAGCTTATGTTATGAGTACCTCGGAGGCGAGGGCAATATTATGAGTGAAATTAGAGGTAAACCTATAAGGTAAGGGTCTTCCCAAATTACTGAAAGGTGTTATTTTCTTTGTAGAAATGTAGGTTCTGGTTCTACTGTGGATTTGCTTTCAGGTCGAGCTTACTTTATGGTACCTGCTGTTTGGTTGGGAAAACATACACTATTGGCTTTCTACGTTTCTGCAAACAAGCCACACTACAGTTCTGCCTAGTAAAACCTTTGATGGCTTTTGTTATCATTATTCTTCAGTCCTTTGGCCATTATCATGATGGTGACTGGAGGTAAGTTGTTCGGACAAATATTACTTGCATAAGTAGAATTTTTTTTATCTTGAATTATCAGCAGATCTGTAAAATGCTTACATCCTTTTTGTCCTTTTCTAGTCCTGATGGTGGTTATTTGTACATCACTATGATTTACAACATTTCAGTCAGCCTGGCTCTGTATGGTTTGTTCCTATTTTACTTTGCCACCCGGGATCTCTTGACCCCATTTGAGCCTGTTCTCAAGTTCTGCACTGTGAAATCTGTAATCTTTCTGTCCTTTTGGCAAGGTTAGTATTTATACCCCTGTTTGTCGATAAAATGAATTGTCCATGTTTTGGAAGCAGTTTAAGAGATTTTTATACTCTTACTTATTTTCTTCATTTCAGGGGTCTTGTTGGCTGTTTTAGAGAAAGCAGAAGTCATATCCCCTATCATTGCTGGAGAAGGGCAGCACACAACAGCTGGTACAGTTTCTGCAGGCTACCAGAATTTCCTTATTTGTCTTGAAATGTTGGTTGCTGCAGTTGCATTGAGGTATGCTTTTCCCTACCACATCTATGCTGGGTGCATAAGCGATGGCAGAGGCCGCTCTGTGACAATGCAGAGCATCTCCAGCAGCCTGAAGGTATACTTTACATACGCAGCAAAGGCTATGGCTGGTATGGGATAGTGTGCACATTTTTCACTGAGTTTGTCCTTTTTGTACAGGAAACGATGAATCCAAAGGACATAATGACGGATGCCATCCACAACTTCCATCCCCAGTACCAGCAGTACACCCAGTACAGTTCTGGTGAGTACTTGCTCCATTCCACTATTAATGCTCCAGTTACAGATCGCAGGAGGACAATGAAGGTCCTTCAGTGACACATTTTTGTTGCGTGACATCCCAGTCCCTACCAACCATAACAAATTACAAAGAGAAAAAAAATTACGCGATACAACTTAACTCCATATCTATCCTATATGCTAGTTTCTGGAACTGCTAGGGAAGGCTTCGTGATGTAGTGTCGTTTTGTAAGAAAATGTGCACCCATCATGGAGAATACCGACCCAACAGGGTAAGCATAAATTGGATCCAAATAAATGAATGGACTCTTGTCTATGTCTGTGTAATTTTACATTTTGGTCATTCCTATTGACCTGTATGCAGCGGGATATAATTGAGTACATCCTTTCAAGGAAATGCAAAGAACTCTCATTAGGTATTTTGGTCTAAAGGAGTTATCTTACATTTAGATCTTGGTGTGCATATGCATATTAGTGTCTCTGAAGGTTTTGGAAAAGTTTCTGAAGTTTCTAGAAGCAGGCAAGTTTCTGGAAATAGAAACTGAGCCGTAGTCGAAAAGTGGATATTTATTTGAAATATGAAAATTACAAAGCCTTTGCTTAATTTCTTCTCCATTCAAGTTTCCATGTAACTGTAAGACCAATGGATTGACAAGAAACCCTCTAATAGCAACTCATACAGAGACTTTTCAACCCCTTAAAAAAAATAGTTTGAGTAAAGTCTGATTTGAAATCTTATCATTAATGTGTAGTAGTAAAGATCATATATAGTGTGGTAAGTCTATACTTATCTTCTGTAGCTGTATTTTACTGCTTAGCTGTCCGTTTTGTGGGCTGAGTATTGATATGCATGTTTATGATCTTAGTGTCAAAATTTCCTTTTGATGATAAGCTTGTTTTTGTTTTTTTTTATTGCATTCTTTGAGAGATTGAGCCTGTAATTTTGAGACCTAGTTTTTAGTGCCCATTTGAGAAAACGTTAATTTGTTGCTCATTTAATATGCATTTGAATTTTTATTTTATGCTTGTTTTGGATGTTGTCTTCCTTCATGTGTCTTTTTTCTCTTTTGCAGAGCTGAATTCAAGTCAGTCATATGAAAGGCTTTGAGATAACTGCTTGCTGACGTGGCCACCTTTGCAACTTGCATGACTGCTGAGGATATTGTCTGCAGCTAATTTATTTAGCTCTGGGGGTCATTTATGCTATTTCAATTTTTTAATTTAATAGTATACCTTCAACGAATTAGTTTTGTTACAAAGTAGCCCCTCCCCCTCAAAATTAAAAAATAAATAAATTGGGAGGTGATATGCTTGAGCTCAGAATGGATTCTAATTTTGCTTGCTTTTTTGCATTTAAATTTGTTGTGAACAGTACAAGAATGACAGGTAATCTATTAAGAAAGCAGGTTGAATTAAGGTTGAGGTACATTTTTCTTACCAGAAATTTAATACGGGTTAGGATAGCAATCTTGTGTGTTACACAGGGGAGCCCTTACTCCAAGCTGCTGTGTTAACATTTAATTTGAAGTGGTGACTTCACTATCAGTGCTGTCTCGACATTCAAAACTGAAGTAGTGGCGTTTCGGATTCTTATTAGCATCTTGAATAGATGCATGTTGCATTTTAACTGAAACCAGTATTTTAACTTAAAAAATTTATGAATGGGGCTCTTTTCAGGAGGATTTGATACTTATTGGGACGGCAATTCTTGATAAATTACTAACAATCATGTGGATTGTAAAACCACATGTGCAGTTTCCAGAGTTGTGCGGTCCGAGATCATTATTTTTGACAGAGTTAGCACAAGAAATTTGTGTCAATTTATTGACTCAGTTTTTCTCTGGCACTTTCTTAGGGATCCCATTGAATAATTTAAATTTGAAAAATCAAGTTACCATTTTGTATGAATGCAGTATTTATTATTTTGTTATCATTGTCCAAGGTAATACTGTTGTCTTGATGTCCATTAAGTATTTTCTGCTACTAAAGTATGGTAAAAAGAGGTTTTTAGTCTGGGTCTGTTGGTCTGTCCAACACCTACAGCATTTCAAAAACAGTATGCATGAATTGACTTTGCAATTTACTTATAGAATTTACATTTAAGATTTTATAACTAGTGTACTTAAACTGGGCTGGAGACGGGTTTGTGGCGAAGTGTTTTTCTTAATTATTTCAAATTATCACTATATTTGAAGGTTTTATGTTTGTAAATCGCTTGACTGATGTACTGTATGCATCTCCTGTGGATCTTGACCATGCAAATGCCAAGGTTTTGATTGAAAAACAACAGAGCTTCACATTTGCTGTGATGAACTGAACAACACTTTTATTTTGGATGTGTGATGTATAAAGATATGCGTCAACTAAGACATTTAGTATCCAACTTTTTATCAATTAATCAGTCTTCTGATGTGGTCCAGTGCTATGATTGTTTTGAAAAAGGTAGCAAGAGCCGCAGTGTCTGTTAGACCCAAAAATTCCTAATCTAGAAGTCATATTTTCATTCCTGTTGTCTTTTGATGGTGCTAGTATACTTGTGAATGCATGGTTGGCGTGTTTTTTTTTTGTTTTTTTTTGTGTATGTTTGCGTGCGTGCGTGTATGTGTTTTTTTATACTCCTAGAGAGTAGACATTGGTTTTTGTGTGTTTCTTTGACTTGTTCTCCCCTCACTCTCTGGAGAATCGAGAGTGTATTTGTGTGTGAAACACTACCTTCAATTCTTGCTTTTTAATTTTTTATAAAAGACGCAGTGTTCTGTCTGGCTACCCTTTTTTTCTGTTACTACTGTAGGTTTGCTGCATTAGCATACATGCAATGGACTAAAACCGGTTGCAGTTTCAAATTTTGATTCATACAATAATAAGAAAAATGTAAGATGTAGTTTGGTTATGTTTTTCTACAGATATCTGTCAATTAAATGGATTGTAACTTTTACTTTCTGCTTTCTGAAAATTCCTTGCCTAGAATTTGAATTATAAATTGTTATGACCTTAAATGTATCAGTGTAGGTAGTTTAGCTATCTTCTAGTGTTTTGCATGTGTATGTTTAGGGAGAAATTAGGTCTTCTTCTGTACTTGATTGTGATGAACTCTGTCTGTGAATCATTAGTGCTAGTTCTTTTTCTAAAATATTTTGAAGTGCCTTTCATGATATAATTATGCAAGTATATCAATAAAATGCAATCGTCATCTTTTAACTTACATGTATTTGGGTGTTTTCTATGCATTTTACCTAACAGTTGTACCTCTATGAACTCGTCTTCCATTTTCTCCTAATGATATGTATTACAAAGAGTTTTACTTAAAAAATGCTTGTAAAGACAAAGAACAATACATATGTCAAAATTAAGCTGTTGTTACATCTTGAAGTGTGACTGTCTTCATTCTCTCTTTTTTATTTTTTTTGTTGTAGGTGGTTCACATGGACCTCGAGGAATGCGTATCAACAGTTATGATCCTGATGAGGCACCTGGTGAACAGCAAGGAAAGTCCGGCTATGGAGGACAAGTGAGCAACCAGCGCAACAAGCCCTCTTCTCAGCGAGTGGCAACAATATCAAATCAGCACAATGAAAAAACAATGCTATTATCATCAGATGATGAATTTCAGTAAGCTTTCAATGTGAGTTATACAAAATATGCTATGCTTTTAAGACGTCTGCCTCTTATCATTTCTGTTGTGCAGTAGACCCCGCTTATAACGTCGGTGCCCGGGAATGGCGGGCATTGACGTTATAAGGAGGTCGACGTTATAAGGGGGTCATTTTACATGGGAAAAGGTCCAAAAATGCTTGGGAATCAAAAACGTTACAACGAGGTCGACGTTATAAGCGGGTGACGTTATAAGCGGGTTCTACTGTATTTTTGTTTTGTTACTTGTGCTTTTCTCTTCTGTTTTACTTTAGAAGAAAAGGATATTAAAATTTGATGTATGTTATTGAAGTTTTCACCAAAAACTATAATTTTCAGTTGATCAGAATATTTTTCTTTTGTTTATTATTTTTAAAAAAGAGGAATTTTTAAAGTGTGGCTCAAAGTATTTTTTTTTGTTAAAATTTTCTGTATGAACTTTGTTTTGCAAAGGAAAGGAATTTAAACTTAGCCTTGCATGAGACTGAAACAAATAACAAATATTAGGAAAAGTCAACAGAGCTACTTGACTTGAGCTAATGTTAAAGTCCTTTAATACTGTGTTTGTATGAACAGAAGCATCGAACCCCACCAATTTCTTTGGTGCTGATGCTGCAGCCCCTCTCCTTTCCCACTGTTAAGAATCAAAATAAATTTACTTTGGTTATCTTAACATTTCATTTCCTCATCTGATCTGACATGAGGTAATGGACATTCATAAATCCAAATTCTTTATCAAAATTATTTCCAAGGCTGAGTGTGTTTCTGTGTATGTCAATTTCATTCACTCTTGGTATTCATTCAGAGAGAGCAGCTTCTTCTTTTCCCTTCTTGTTTTATTGGTGAAGGTCTCTTCTCACCTTAGCTTGCAAGTGAGCTGTATGGATCCTGCTCCTCCAATATGTGTTGTTGCCTTTCCTGTTATCACGTAGATAACTGTTATTTTTCCAAAGGACTTGTTATTCAAAATACAAACAGGCAGGCTGGCTTATCATTTTTTTGTTCTCCATTTGATGGCCACACTAGACTTGGCAAATCAATGTTTAATAGGACATTTCCGAAAGTGGTGCTGTGTTCCTACAATGCTAAATTTGGCTTTGATGTTGGCGCTTGAAGGATAATTTCTCCTTGTTATTGCTAGTCATTCCTAGATCGTCTCTTTCATACTTTAAGCCAATTGGAACATTGTAGTTACTCAGAAGGTGATGTGATCATTAGAGCTATTTTTCTATTTCGTACAAAATGTTCTGTTTTATGTGTTAGGGTTATTTACATGGCTTTTGCCAATGATTTGGAACACATCACAAAAACATTGATTTAACAATAAACCAAAAATTACAATAACAGATAGCAATCTGTTACTGAATCAACTAACATTAAATGGAATGTGCACATAGAATGTTACCATTCTTAAGTTGTGATGTTAGAAGTGGGGATGTCGTTTTATCCTTTTAGGTATGCCAAATTGATTGTAGATTTTTGTTGATTGTGGAATGAATGTGAACTTTTCTCTTCTTGTATTGTATATTCCAGACACTGTGGGGAAAAGTTTATTCTAGTGTTATTTGTGATACTTGATTTTCTCAGGGGAGATGGTTGATTTTATTTTCAATGGAGAATCGATTGATTTCATGACTTTTTATGACTGTTTTCTTAAGAAATACTTTAATTTTGTTTCCTCCCCTTATTTATAACTTATTTGTGTAATGATTGGAAATGATCCTCAAATGCTATCAAGCTGTCTCCTCTTGCCATTTTTTTCCTTCCTTATCTTGGGTTGTTGAAAATCATCTTCTAGCACGTGTTAAATGGAAGGCATATGGTGACATTATTAAAAACTTCAGTTTATGAAGCACATATTCTGCGTCTACTGTGATGTATCATTTAGTACAAGTAGTTGATCTTAGCCTCTGACATTTCTCTGCAGAGCTGTAGCACATGTGTTGTTTGTTTCTTTTGTTTTCCTTGGAATTGATCTTCACGCATATACTTGTTGACAAACTCTTTTTTTTCTCTTCTATTTCTAATATATGGCAATGTGCAATGTTTTATTGTTTGCTGTTGAGATTTTTTATTTTTCTATGGTTGGACCAAGGAGAAAGACATGGACTGAGAGAGATGATTGTTTGTTAGAATTTATGGGGTTTGATGAAAATGAAATAGGTCTCCCCCTATAGGTCAAACCATTCCAGTACACATAGTTTTGCTGACATATGTTGCTAGAGCAGATGATGAGTAAATATTCTTGCCTATTCTCTTCTATTGACTGTTCATATTAATCATTGGTCTTGTATCTTTAAGCTTAAATATTCTCTACTAAGAAAACACTGAAGTATCCTAATTGCTCCCTTAAATACAATTCTGGGGTAAACTTATGCCTATTGTGTCGAGCCATGGCATTGTACCAGTGCTTTAATAATGGTAATTAGTGGGCCTTATGATCACTCAAGGCTGATGCAATCTCTACCTGTTCATTTGTCTTACATACTTGATTCAACCTCAGAAAGATTGTTCCTTTTTAGATCAGGGTATAGTAGTTTTTAATTTCTGTGACATGTTTGATGGGTGTTTGATCTTGTTAAAATACTAATGAATGGCTTTTAAGTTTATAATCTTATTTCTTCATTGCATCGGACATTAAATTGCAAAGATATAAGAGAAAACCAATAATGAATTGTAATTGGATGAAATTTATTACCTGCACACAAAATTGTATTTGATACATCACGATAACTCTCCACAGCCTGATATAAAAACTTTTTCTGTTGGAGTACCGCCTTTAGTCCCATATTTCTGGAAAAGAATACAGAAACAAATGTAAACTTATGGGTAGGGGACTTGAAATTTAACATTTAAGTAACACATTGAAAGCGTGCAGTAAAAGCCATACCTCCATTTTCTTCAGGATATCCAAGCCACTTATGACATGACCAAATACTACATGCTTCCCATCCAACCTGAAAATTATTTGATCGCCAAAATAATAATGAGAATAGCAAACAAATTATCTTCAGAAAAGGGAACTCAAAACAAACCAATCTGTTTTAGCTGTGCAAAGGAAAAATTGAGATCCATTTGAATCTGGCCCAGAATTTGCCATAGATAACGTGCCAGGTCCTGTGTGCTTCAGTTCAAAATTTTCATCTTTAAATTTCTTCCCATAAATAGACCGCCCTCCTGTGCCATTATGGTTGGTGAAATCTCCTCCTTGACACATCTTCAAGAAATTAAGGAAAAATTCAGGTACATTGTGTGGTAAATACAGCTGTAGAGCGGGTGTGCAATGACAAGCTCGGTCTTATTACTCATGTCATGCGAGCTAAAAGGATACGAAGCCTGGAATAATTCGATGAAATGAACTTCCCTGGAATCCAAAACCTTTTTCATGAGAACAAAGACACCTGAAATTTTCTGCTGTATCAGGAACCACATCAGCTCGCAGCATCATAATAATTCTTCCTACATCAGTTTTCCCAATTTTAATGTCAAAGTAAACTTGTGGGTTCTTTGTCTTTTTCTTTTCTCCATTATTAATCTGAAAGAGATAAATATGAGAGCAGAATGACACCTGATAGCAGTAACAATTATTTTAAACAATACAAATGCATTAAAATACCAACCTTTTCTTTGTCTGTTGTACTGGAACTCTTGTCATCTGGTTCTGTTTCCAGTGTCTCTCCGGCATGCTCTTGCAACCACTTATCATCAGACCAAACCGGTTTTGATGACCCTTCTTTGATTCTTTGAGGCTTGGCTATATTGACACGAATGGTTCTTCCAAAAAGCTCTGAATCATTCTATTGACATACAAAAAAAGGAACAGATAAATACAAAGCTTTGAAGAAGATTATGATGATTTGAAAAGTATGCTGCACCATGTTGTCAATTGCTGCAGCAGCATCCTCCGCAGCTTCAAATTCTATAAAGGCAAATCCTCTATGTTTCTCAGATTGGTAATCTAGAGGTATCTGTACATCCACAATATCACCAAACGGAATAAAGGCAGCATGAAGTACTTTTTCATCTACTTCCTCTGCAAGACCACCTGAAATACAAGGAAGAAAAGAAATTGGCAATTAGCTTAAGTTTAATATTACTGATTAGGAGCTGTCATCCGAACTTTCAGTGTGGAAATTAGTACTAAAAAAAATCGCTGCTTGAAGACAGATGATCCGATATGCATTTTCAGAGTGCACATCAAATTTCTGATAAAAGTACAAGTACAACGTATCAATTTAACCTAAAAGTTTAGTAACAGTTCAGACTGAAACGAAGAGATCGAGAGGATAACACACGCTAAAATGACGACAGATGAAATTTACAATGTGAGAGGAATTGAACATACCAACATAAATCGTTCTCTTAGGATTCGACATACTCCTCTCAGAGGGTTTCGAGCGGGTAACGGGTAAAAATGTGTTTACAAACAAACGATGAACACACGTTCCGCCATTCGCTTTCGAAGAGAAGACAGAGAGCAGCACTGTCGCGTGGGGGAACCGGATGTGACGGGCGGTGTCTCTTGTCTCTTCACACCAAGGTACAAACCGAGGCGCTCTGATAATCCGTACTGTAATTGTGGCATGGCGGTGGGCCGCCCCCTCTCCCACACCACCGAAAGCCTCTCACCATACTTGTTTAATTAAACACGTGCGTCGGCAAAGCTAGAAGGTAGAGTGACAGAGGGCCGAGCCAGACGACACTTGCCGAGGCCACAGCTGAGGCCACAGCCGAGGCTGCCGAGGCCGTAGGGTGGCCGTGTCCTGCCATCCCTTCACCTTCACTATGGGGGACCGGGACCAGCAGGACCAGCGGGTGGAGGAAGGGTGTCACGGTCGCTGTCCGAACCCTGAAAAGCAGGAGCTATCCAGTAATCGTGGCCGCATC
Source organism: Odontothrips loti (assembly GCA_038380765.1). Taxonomy (NCBI): domain Eukaryota; kingdom Metazoa; phylum Arthropoda; class Insecta; order Thysanoptera; family Thripidae; genus Odontothrips; species Odontothrips loti. The sequence continues at coordinate 19,499,050 of CM076245.1, forward strand.
CTGGTGCAGCACCTTGGCGCCTGTGCAGGTACCGGAAAAATGTGAAAAATTGTTTTGGGGTAGATCCCTTTGTCTCGTTGATTTTTTTCATACCAGGATTTTGATGGCCTGTAGGTAAATGTTATACATTGTAATAAGTGGACTCATAGGGTGTTATTTCGTAAGCCACCGACTTTTCGTCAGGTTAGGGGGAATGACCTCTGGCAGGTGCGTATTCGAGACCGACAGTTTACGAATATGTAAATAACCACGAAGGCTTTCGCAGTACATTTTAGTGTAGAATTAAAAGACTTTAAGAAGAACATATCTGTGCAAGCATCGCTATCCAGTTTGTACGGAAGTGAATCAGCGCTGCGATCTTAATGACAGTTGGAGCTCTCTTATTTGCACCGCATTGCAGTGTCGGAAAGAGGATTGTGGCAGTGTGATGTAACCCGACAACACCTAGTTAGCGACTCAACCAAGAAGTTGGCACAGGATAAAAGTATGGTACGGACCTTGCCCTATGGTCAGGCGTTATCTTAGTCACCATGTGCAGCATAACAGCAATGCTCGAAAGATATGACCGTAGGGAGATAAGCTGGTCCATATATCTTACGAGGGCAATGTCGGCTTTCAAGACGTTAAAAAAACGGTCGCTAAAAATAAATAACATCTAGACGAATCGTCGAGTCAGTTGAGCGCTTTTGTTTCAGGCGGCTGGCAGATGAGCGCAAATGCTTAGAAGTTATCGGATAACTTCTAAGTCATTAATTTTGCACCACGAACGCAGGGAATGAAATGGCGCTGACGAGGGCTTGTGTCACTTGTGTCACTTGTGTCTGCCACAGCCTCCAACACGGGCTTCGTCGCGGGGCTGGCGCTGGGCTGGAGCTCCGCTACGCTGGCGATACAGAAGGAAAGCGTGCAGGGTTTTGACATCTCCAGCGAGCAGTGGTCCTGGGTGACGTCGCTCTTCGGCATCGGGGGCGCGATCGGCGCAGCGTCCGTGGGGCGGCTGGTGCACGCGCTGGGCAGGAGGGTGGTCCTGCTTGCCTTCGGCCCTTTCTCGTTCGTGGCCTGGGCACTGCACCTTTGGGGCTCGTCGGTAAGTTCATTCATTCACCCATCCATTCATTCGTCCATTCACCCATTCATTCATTCATTCATTTATTCGTTCATTCATTCGTTCATTCATTCGTTCATGCATTCGTTCGTTCATTCATTCTCGGTACGCCTCGCTGAGACTGCTGGGCCCGTGCCGTAGGTGTGGATGCTGTACGCGGGCCGTGTGCTGATCGGCGTTGGCTGTGGCGCGGCGTGCGTCGCTACCCCCATCTTCGTGTGCGAGATGGCCCACCCCAAGATCCGAGGCGCGCTGTCCACCTACTTTGAGGTCCTGATCTGCGTCGGCATTTTCGTTGTCTACGTTCTGGGAAAATTTGTGAGTGCTTAACATATGCCAATGAATTTATACCAGATGTCCCAGCTCAGCCGTTACACGCCAAAGGTAGGGAGACCCGCAACATATTCGCCTCGCGCGAAGCGCCTGCAGCCGGGCCGGACCAGTGCAGGACAGGTTTGAGAGGGCGAGACTTGTGAGCACAAAGCCCAGCAGGACGGCGTCTGCTAACGTTGTCTGTTTGTACTGCTTTTCATTCCCCGTTCCCCCGCCACGCCCTGGCCAGAGCCGACCCCGCAGCCAGAGACGCAACGAAGCGACGAGCGGGCGTGCCGCGGCTGCATGGGCTGCGGTGGCGTCGGAAACGTAGGCAGCCGGCATTACTTTTCCGCCTGTAAGTAGGCAAAAGGCGGGACATTGCCCCTGTAAGTTGGCAAACAGCGGGACATTGCCCCCGCCCCCTCCCTCCAGCCGCTCCCAGATCCGCCACTGGATTCGGGGGGGGGGGGATCACCCGAAGGGCGCCCGAAAGGTAGGCGATTCGCGTTATAATCCGCCTGAAAGTAGGCAGAAAGCGGTACATCGCCCCCGCTATGAGCCGCCCCTGGATCCGCGCCTGACGCCACCGCGCCACGGCGAGCTGCTCTGCTCTGCTCAGCCAAGCCCGGCTGCTAGCTGGCCAGCCGACAGCAGGCGCCTCGCGGGGGGGGGGGGGGGGGACCTGGTGCCCCCCTAAATCCGCCCTTGCTGCCTACCTTTGCCGTGTCATGGCTGAGCTGGGATACCATAAATTAATGTATAGCCATGTTGCGTCTGTTCGAAAGGGTGGGCCTGACGACGACGGGTTCGACTCTGACACCGAGGACGTGATTTTTGCCTCGTGCAGTTGCCGGTGTTGTGGGTGAACGTGGTGTGCCTGGCCTTCTCGGTGGTGCACGTGGTGTGCTTCGCCTGGTTCCCGGACACGCCGCGCTGGTACCTGCTGCAGGGCCGCGACAAGGACGCGCGCCGGTCCATCCTCTTCTTCCGTGGGACCGACTACGACGTGGACGCCGAGCTCAGGCTCATCAACGAAGGCATCAAGGTGGTCTGCGTGCGTCATGCCCACGGCGGCGCACGACAGCGGCGCTCAGCGGCTCCCCAGGACACTAACAGACACTAACGGTTATTTGACTTACAGGAGAACGCCGGGGCGGTGAGCGGCTGGAGGGCGTTTGCGGCGCCGGTGGCCCGCAAGGCCCTCACCATCACCATCATCCTTATGATAATGCAGCAGGTCACCGGCGTTAACGCCATCACCTTCTACGCCAGCCAGCTTTTCACGGTATACTGCTGTAAATGTTATCAGAAAATCTCTGATAACTTTCTCTTTTTCTGATAATTTGGGTGTTTTTCTGATATAATTGAGTTATTAGAAAAAAGTTTTTAAAATTTTGAAATTTCCTGATGGTTTTCAATGCCATCAGAATCAGACCACTCGCAGTACCCGTAAAATCATCAGGAAAAATGTATCAGACCAACTGAAACTTCTGATTAATTTTCAGTCTCGAATTTCGGTGGCCATATCTTCCATACTTTTGACGATATCAAGTTTTGGAGCTATATCTAAATAGATTTTGAACGCATGCAGAGACAGGTCAGTTTTGACCTCAAAATCGCTCGTTACCGTTACTTCCTAAAAAAAAATAACGCGTAACGCCGTTACTGTTACATAAAAATTAAGGGGGGAGGGGGTACACAAAAGTCCACGTCTGTTCACGAAGGGGGGGAGGGGGGTCAAAAGTGGTCTAAAAGTGTCCACGTGGATTATGGACGGCCCCTAACGTGTACAACCATGGCGCTTGGACCAAAAACCGAAACAGTCGCCAAGCGCCACTGGCCTGCGCATTCGACCACTTGGAGAGACGCGCCACGATGTGAGCAGACAGTCCCAAATTGCCCTCGTTTACGATACGTCCCCATTTCCTCAAACCTCAAAATAGTCCCTTGATTACTTTCGCTTCCACCCTACCCAGGAGGCCGGTGCGTTCGATCCTTACACGGCGAGCATTATGGTGGCCGCCGTGGAGGTGGTGGCCGCCGTCATATCCATGTTCTTCGTGGACCGCCTGGGGCGCCGCGTGCTTCTGCTGCTCTCAGGCGGCAGCATGGCTGCCACGACCGGCCTCATGGGCTGCTATTTCTACTTCAAGGTACGTAGCGGCCGGTGACGTGTGTGTTCATGCGCTCTCTGTCTGCAGCTCTGCAGCCTGCCGCCTCTGTGTGCCCCGCAGGAGTACCTGCACGAGGACCTGGCCAGTCTGAGCTGGTTGCCCATCGTCTTGGTGTCGATCTACATGTTCATGTTCTCGGTGGGATTCGGTCCCGTCATCTGGGTCTTCCTGGGCGAGATATTCCCGGACAACGTCAAGGGCGTGGCGACAGGTGTGGCCTCCGGCATCGGCTGGTTCTTCTCGTTTCTCGTCACCAAGTTCTACCCGAGTCTGGCAGAGGCGCTGGGCAACTACACGTGCTACTGGACCTTTTTCGCGCTCTGCGTTCTGTCCTGCATCTTCATAATCTTTGGCATGCCCGAGACCAAGGGGAAGACTCTGGACGAGATCCAGGCCGAGTTGTAGAGCCTGGTATCACTTTACTGTACTTATATAATAAATGATGTGTGTAATGTGGAGCGTTTTAAGGGTTGAAGTTGTTGAGATACCGACTTCCCAATCTGACATCTTTTTCTTAAAGGTTGGAACCTTACAAAATCGGCTTCCGCGCCTTCCTACCCCTATCGGGAGAAACCAGAGAACGACAAGAAGATATCGTTAAAAAGTGTCTAATTTTTCAGTTTTTCGGATTTTTGGGACTTTTAAGGGGTTGATCTGAGACGCGGCGTTCGTTATTAGAGCCCATCGGTACGCTGCCGATCAATTTTGGAACCGTTCCACCCCTAACTCAAAAACAACCCCTCACCCCCTCCAAAATTAAGGGATGGTCGGAGAGGGTTGAAATGCGAGATTTGACAGTTTTAGGCACCCATAATGCCACACTGACTGTAATTTTCCCAATTTTCGCCCTTCAAATAGGTTTTAATGATTCCCTTCACGGCGTTTTTCGACCTTGCCACACTTAGAGGGTGGCTGTAGCCGAAGGGGATGGCCTATCAACTCGGCGCTTCTCCTTTCCTTCTTTGTTAAGTTGTGTAGGTTGTTACATGAATTCTCTTTCTACTTTCTTTTCTTAATCATGGCACCTTGATTTGTCTGTCACCCACAGCGAATTTGTGGAAAGCTTTGCTATGGTGAAGCAATGTTATGTCAGTATAAATAATAAAGAAAATATAAACCTCACACCAGCACTTTAGTACTATAAACCTTGCAATTACACCTAAGAGAGCTCTTAAAATTAAAACTCTTGGCAATGTGTGTTGGGGGTCCAAATAAATGTACATTCTTCGTTTCACCTCTCATAACTTTTACTCTTTTGCTTTTACTTAACCATTCATGACTTCATAATTAATCTCTGTTGTGTTGGATGGATATGGACTGATGATTTGAACCAACAGTAATACGAGCACTCGCAGAAAAAAAGAAAAAGAAAGTAATTTACTTTATTTTAAGTTTCCAAAATTTTACACAAGTCTTTGATGAACAGCATTTTGCATAAACGTGTAAATGCCGTAGCTGTGCATACTTTGATGATGCCTGATTACGATTATTATTGATATCGTCATTGAAAACGGGGGTGAGCATGAGGCGAGAACTTTCATAACTACAAAACTATGCTCCAACACTGACAACACATTTCAGCTGCAAGGAAAGAAACGTGGAGGTCATAGACGAGGTCGGAGTCCCCTTCCAGCCGAGCAGGGAGCAGGGGAGAGAGAAACAAAATAAAAACACCTCGGCGAGACGCCGCGCATGACACATGCGAGCTCCGTTCTGTAAACTTCTTGAGGGGAATATTAGCAAACGAAGCTCGTTCATGGGATCCTTGAAGCCAGAGTAACTCCAGCGTTTAGCATCAACGACGGGTGCGTCGCGTAGCCATGAAGAGATGTAGCGGGAGGGAGGGAGAGGACGAGGTGGAGGATGGAGGGCAGAGTACGTGGACCAGCGCCAGCTTCTGATGGTATCTGTGGATCTCCGCTCTCAACGGTGGTGGCGGTGGTGGCCGGTCCGGTCCGGCCCCAGGTTCCATTGGTCCCACCCCCACCAGACAGGCGGTGGCGGTACGGGTGCGGTCCACTCCGGCCGGGCTGCGAGCTGCGGACAGCTGCGGCCTAGAGACGCACTCCGACCCCCACGTCGTCGGCGCCCGCGCCCTGACCCTGGGCGTCGTGCACGGCCACCTCCTCGTCGGACTCCAGCTCGCGGCCCAGTCGCGGCGTGAACGAGGCCGAGTCACGGCCGCGCTGCGGCCGGGGGTTCATGGGCTGGTACTCTGTGGGCAGGAGAGCGAGAGCGGAGCGGTGACATGAGGGTGAGGTGTGCTGCTGCTGCTGCTCCTGCTGGGTAGGCAGCCACGACTCTGCACGCAGGTGTGTCGTGCGGGCTGGCCTACCCTATCGCGCGCAGGCGCTCGCCGTCGGCCCCTACCTCTCAGGTTGACGAGTGTCCACGCCGTGTTCTCGGGGTCAAATCGTTTATTCTGCCTGCCTAGCCGCGGTGAGGATGAGGGCGACCAGGACGCTACTGCAACACAGACAGTATTAGCACCACCACCACCACCACTCAAGCAGCTGTGTAGCCGTACCTCTCTTGCCCGGGTAGTACTCGGGGGCGACGAGCCAGGCCGCGGGCACGGCCGCCGACATCGGCATGGCCCTGGGGTCGGCGTTCTCGCTGCGGCCCACCCTGGGGAACGGGATCAGGCCCTGGCGCTTGTTCTCACCCAAACCTGTGGGCATGCGGACGAGAGGATAGAGGCAGCGACAGGCTCCCGTGGGAACAGAACGGGGGATAGAGATCGAGCTGATAGACTAGGAAGAACGACGTAGGGGCGGCAACAGGATTCCGTGGGAACAGAACGGGGGGATGGAGAATGGAGATAGAGCGGATAGAGAACAGGAAGAGCGACGTAGTTACACAGGGTAAAGTGCGGTGCAGTACAGTGTTCAGCGATCGGGCCGTGCGCTCGGATCAGTGGCATGCTCAGTGCGATCTGTAATCATACACAGTATCTACAACAGGAAAATCATGCGAAGAAAGTTGTCACATTCATAGAATACAGTGCGGGTACAAAGTGCGGAGCTCTAGGGAGGGGTGTGCGTTCGCTAGATGTGCAACTCGCAATACCCACAGTTTTGGCTACCGGGCAAAAGAAAAAGTAGTGAATCGTCTGCCACAGCAGCGGAGTGAGGCGGGCACCACAGAATGCTTTCACTTGTCGCGTAATCGGGAAGAGGAACGGTTATGCTCGCAACTGTCCCGTGGATTTGTTTTAAGCTTTGAACCTTCCGCAAAAGCAAAATTTTAAAGCGGTTCGAAAAAGAAAAACAAAACATTATCAGTTTACCCGCGCATCATAATTTTTGCCGTTCCTCTCGTCTCGGGTCACTAGTGGAGGAACTACATTAAAAGTAGCTACACTTCGACCTACAGCTATGCACTTTGGTACATGTGTACTTTACCCAAATGAAGGCATTTTAACCTTTCCCCACGGCATCTCTGGGGCTTAATTGATTGCCTCTGCGGCTCAAATCCTTCGGCAGGACCTGTACAACAATTTTTAAAAAATTGCACAGGTCTACGGGCATTTTAAACCCTGATTCTAGTGACATTTTTGTGAAAACGGCGCGAATTCGGCGGCCGCGTATTGCGGGTTGCCTACCCGGACCTCCCGTAAGCCGCCATGGACATTTTGAGGGGCTGTAAAAATTTTCCTAAGGGAAATTTCAAATGCCTCTTCGGGTAAAAACCTTCATTCGGGTCTAAAGTACAAATGTACCAAAAGGCATAGCTGTAGGTCGAAGTGCAGCTACCGAAGTCTTTTCGTGATGTAGTCTCACTACACGGAAAGCATTCTGCTTGGAGCCGAGTCCATAGCCCAGCCCAGCCCAGCCCGCCCCGCTTTGCCTCGCGTTGCTGCGCACGCTACCTGAGTCCCTGGTGGGCCAGGTGGCCCTCCCCACCCTGGGGAAGGGGAAGAGGCCCTGGACCTCCCGCTGCACTCTGGTGTGGTGGTCCGAGCCAGACACGCCCGGCCCAGGCCCGTCCTCTGCATACCCGGATCAGAAACACACGGTTACTCCTCTCTGATTATCACTCACCGGCCGACTCTATCTCTGTCATCTGCTTTTTCAGGCAGAAACGGCTTGTGTTAATTCCTCGTACTCTACGACGTACTCCACAAACCAAGTGACCTTTCTTCAAATGACGCGGTGCTGGAGTACAATGTCGTAGGCGCCGGAACACTGATCTAGAACCCGCTACCGGCACAGAGCCGGACGGTCCACCCAGCAACCCCTAGCCCACGGCCTTCCGGGACTCCATAATACTGTAGTACCCTTGAACCCCGCAGTTTGGTTTGGATTGATCCTACTAATCATTGGGGTCTGCCCGGTGCGTCGCTAACTTTACAGACACCGTGGGCACCGAGACCACCTCCATGGCGAGTTAGCGGAGCCGGCCGACCGCACTGCACGCAACACGTGCGCACTGTGTGGCTGCAGCGGCTGCAGCGGCGGCAGCGGACACGAGAGATTAGCCGGCCCCCAACAGCTCCCACAGGGGCAGAGCCCAGAGCCGGGCACGTCCCGGGGATACACATACACTGGCGACCGGAGGGCACGGCACGGCACGGCACCGCACTCGAGCTGCACCGCGGTGCGTCGGTCGTCCGCTCTCTCTCTCTCTCTCTCTCTCTCTCTCTCTCTCTCTCTCTCTCTCTCTCTCTCTCTCTCTCTCTCTCTCTCGCACACACGCACAAGTTTCACGTCTCCATATCCGTTTCCCCATGTCCTCTTGTTCTGGGACTTAGCACACTGGGACTAACGCAAAAATTTATTTAAAAAAATAATGTTCAGCTTCCGTGCAAATCAGACTTCGCTGAATAGCTACTAATGTGTTACAATTAGCTAACTCATACACGCTTTCTAGCACCGGTGCGAAAAATTTCAGCTCACTTCACTAGCTAATTTGTACCACATTCATTGGCTAATCAGCCGAGTAATTTGTAAGACGGCTAGACTCCCCCCCCCCCTTTTTTTGTGTCGTGCGGGTCGTGGCGGGACCAGCCGGAGCCAGCAAGTAGGGAACCGCTGCAGGATTCTCTGGGTAAATCTAGTTTGGAAACTCGGGGCAGCTCGAGATGCACGGAAAAAAATGGGTTAGCTCTGGTAGCTGAGAATTTTCTACGGTAGCTAACGTCTCAGCTAATTCTGACATAGCCGAAATGTTAAGCTTCAGGGGCAAATAATGTTTCTGCTACAGCTAAGCCTTAGCTGCGACTGCTCAGCGTTAGCTGGTGCAGTTGATCCCTGGTTTCCCTGTTCGAGATCACGCGTTGGCTGATATAGCTGAGCCTTAGCTGGCATAGCTAAACCTTAGCTGCTTCAGCAAATATATCGTCTAGAAGAGCTAAAATTGCAGCTATGTCAAAATTAGCAGAAGTATTAGCTACCACAACTAAATCATTTTTTTCAGTGTGCTTCTGCTGCTGCTGCTCCACCAACGTTTGTCTGACTGCGGACCGCGGAGCCCCGCTGGAGACGCTGTCGCTACATCGGCCACCGCAACAACACCCGTTTTGCTAGCGTGCTGTGACCTCTTCACGGGGTGTCAGGGCACATCTTCTGAAAAACTTAGGTCAAAATCGGAACTGACCGCTTTTGCTTTTTTTCATTCAGAAAAATAAAACAAACCACTATGAAGAGCCTGTTTCAGCATGTTAGACTTGTTCAAATATCGCTAAAAACTGTCTGGTAAGGAACCAGTACCCGATAGACCACGAACCAAATTTTTACTCTCTGTGACAACCGTTCGATATCCAGAAAAACTCAAAGTTGCACCCCCCCCCCCCCAAAAAAAAAAGGTCACGAAAATTCGGGTTTCTAAAATTAAAACGGCTGAAGCCAAAAAATTTGATGCTGCATTCAGGGTCGTTTTATACCGACATAAACCTAACCGACCGCTATCTCTGCGTCGTGAGAGCGATTCCTTTATTTCAACGCACCCCCGCGCGCGTTCTGCTGAGGGGCCGGGGCCAGCTGCACGTGGCTGCAGGCTGCACCCGAGGAGGACCGTATGTACCGTGGCGCAAAAAAATAAAATCACAAAAATATCAGGCCGAAAAAAATCAAAAAGGTCAAATAAAAGGCACAAAGTGCTCCAAAAAATAAGAAAAACGACGAAGGAAAATCAAAATGGTCAGAGAGAAGACAAAAAAAATTCAGGTTTAAATCAATATCATTTGTCGAAAAATGAATGATTTGTTGAGAAAAAAATCAAATCAAATCAAAAGAATCAGCCATTATTTTAAACCGGTGTACATCGAGAAGGGGCGGTGATGGCCCCCTCGGTTGCACCTACCGTGCTCCTGCAGTGGGTCTGCGGCTCTGGCGCCCAGGGCGAGCGCGGCGAAGAGGAGCACATATTCTCGCATGGCGACACCCGTCCTCCGCGTCGTCCTGGGTGTCGTCCTCGGCGTTGTCCTCGGCGTCGTCCTCGGTGACTGGGGGTAGACCTGGCTGGACGCGGTGCTTGGGCTGGGGGGGCGCTTTGCGCGCCGGGCTGCGATATCGGGAGCAAAGAGGTGTTGGGAATGTGGGGCGCGCCGTTTTATACCGGCAGGGGGTGGGACAGAGAGGGTGCGACAGGCTGCGCCGTCGCAGTCCGCCCGATCCCCCCGGCACCGCCCCCACCCACCCCCGGGTCCGGAGGCAGCAGACAGCGGGCAGCGGCCACCGGGGACGGCCCCCGGCCCCCGGCCCCCGGCTGCACCCGGCTGCGCCGACCACAGACCGCTACAGGGATGGGACAGGGTCAAAGCACGGCGGCTACACACCTGTTGGGGGATTTACCTGATGCGGACCGGACAGTGCCGCCCGCACGGGTGCATACCCAAAAAGAGAAGTCCGAAAGGTGCAGGGCACAAAGAGACGATGAGAGAGCATGGAGATGCACTTAATTCGGAAGCGGGCGTCGAAAGAGTAGCGCTATGTGAAAGGTGACGTGACGTACCCACAACACGCGCGTGCACACACACACACACACACACACACGTACACTAAAAAAATAATTAAGAAATAGCAATAATAACAAAAATAATAATAATAATAATAATAATAATAATAATAATAATAATAAGGCAGGAACAGACATTGGAAATCGAACCCATTAGCGACAGTTGGCTCCAGCCGAGGGGTCCACAACTCTGCTGAAAAGTGTACACTGATTGTGTTGATTGTGTCGATTGTTGCAACTAATTTGCAGAAGATTTAAAGTTTTAGTCTAGTAATGGCGTTTTACGACTGTTCTTAGCCCTAAAATGCAGCTGAAGCCTCATCGTTTATGCAGTTTTTTAAGATTTTTAATCGATGATTGTGTTTGATTGTCTGAAAATGTGTACACCGATTGTCTCGAGTTGTGGACCCCTCGGCTCCAGCACCACTCCCGGTCGGTACAAGGATTCAAAGGAAGTGATTTGTGAACTCTCGCATTCTCGTCGCGAGCGGACGCGGCATCAGCATGAGTCCATCTCAGGGCCCGGCGCCCGTCCGCCGTCGGGTAGGCAGACCCGGCCGACAGCCGTGCGAGGCGGGCCTTGCCTACCTGCCAGGCGCTCTGTGCTGCCTAGGTGCTCCAGCTGCCGCCTGCCGCCCGAATCAGATCAGAGCAGAGCAGAACCCGTAGCACCCCTGATCGTGCCGGCTGTGCTCCACGTCCACGTCTCTCTCCCCGCCGGGGTGAGTGGAGTTCGGATCCGTACGGATAGTAGGTGACAGGACGAGGGGCGGGGCGGGCGGGGCAGGGGGGCGGGGCGGGGCGGGCGGGGCAGGGCGGGGCAGGGCGGGGCGGGCGGGGCAGGGCGACGCCGGCGCGGGTAGCGAGGCAAGCGGTATAATAAGTCTCGGATCCACCCACCGAGATGAAATTTATGGACTGCTGCCGACGACGTCGACGCTTAGTGAAAAGCAGTAGTATCACCGCGCCGCACCGTGCTTCCTGCCGCCGCTGCTGCTGCTGCTGCCGCCGCCGCTACCACCGCCGCCGCCTGCGCGTTGGCGTCGCCAGCGCCAGCGACTGGAGGTAACAAGCCAAGCGAAGCAGGTGAAAGATTCACACCTAATTGGAACGGCTTGCTCCGCTCCGCTCGCTTCTCCCGGCTCCCAGGCGTCAGCCGGCGGCGCTGGCGGGCGGCGCTGAGGCGGCGCCAATCCGGGATCTCTTTTTATGAGATTCATATCCGCTGTGCGAACAACGCCGCTCCCCTGCGGGGCGGCGGCTGGGGAGGGAGGGGGTCCTAATCAAGTTGGGGAACACACAGCATTGGGCAGAGCGACACGGCGTCGGTAACTGGGGGGAAGGCACGTGCAAAGTGATACCTAATAGCCTGTAAATGCCCCCGAGGCCGGAGTGGGGGGGGGGGGGGTATCGCCCTTTCTCCGCCTGATTTCGCGATTCCGCCCACACGCGGTACGCGCGCGGCAGACGTCAGCCCGCGTCAGCTCCTGCGGTAGGCGTGCAGTGACGTCATCCCAGACGCAGGTCATGTGCTCTGCTGTGTTGCAGCTCGTGGTCCCCGACGTCCCCCGGGCCAGGCGCCAGTCCGAGAGAGACCGAGCCGTGGCTACCCCAGGTACCCGCACTCCGCCAACGGGTCTGCACACAGTAAAATGAAATCGCAACGACCATCGCCAAATTATGCGATGACGACTTCAAAATAATTGCAATGAGTATTGCAAAACTTTGCAATGAGACGTCGTTATTTCAGAAGTTTTTGCATCAATATAGCCATGCACTATTCTTATGGAAGCGTCGTCGCAATTTTCGTGCCCTGACACGTGCGGCGACAAATCAGTATGCGGAATATTGCAGTGATGTTGCAATTTCAAACACAGCGCACGTGCGGGGAGCGCCTCACTCCCCTGGTGGATAGTTACTCAGTCAGTCAGTCAGCCAGTAACGGCCCACCGCACCCGCTTCCATTCCGCAACAGGTGACTGACGACAATAGCCATGCCGGCTGCCCATCCGATACGATATCCGAGGGGAGGCGGGGAGGCGCGGCAGCGGCAGGCTGCTTGCTTCCCAGTCCCAGTGACTCTCAACTCCACTTCCACCGACGGCTGGCCATTCGCGCCTTGCGTACCCGAAATGGGGAGGGGGGGGGGGCAACAGAGCCTAGAAGGCGTGTTGGAAAAAGGGATCAATAACTCATTACGGACATCGTGTTTTTTAATCGTGGTTTATTTCGCACGAGATGAAACAGCTTGTGGCTTTTCGGTTTCTTCGTTGAGCTGAGTGGGTTGAGGCCGCGGCCGGCCGTACAGCAGGATGACAGGCCGCCCCTTGAGGCGGTACCCGTTGGCTCCTCTCAGCGCCCTGCTGGCGTCCTCCTCGGCTGGAACAGAAACAAGCAGAGCGGTCCGTTGCCAGTCACAATCCATCCCGTCCCGATGCGGATGCGGCCTCCAAGCCAAGCAAGCAAGCCGAGGGGGCGGTGAGCGGTGAGTGAGACGGTGCGACACCGTGACTGGGGGATAGTTGGCAAACTTTATTAATATCAGCGATGCCAACGTGCGCAGCTGGAAGGGTGTCAGGATGACACTGTTCGCGTGTTTTTCACCTTCTGTTTAATTTGAGTGTTGGTAGCAAGGCTGAGGAAAGAGTACAGAGTACTGTATTGTGCCCGAGGGGTCGAGGTGTACAACTCACAGGGGAATGTGACGAAGGCCTGGCCCCGCATGCGGCCCCCGCACAGCCGGAAGGTTGTGTCCACCGCGCCGGGCCTCTGGAAGCAGCCGAACACGGCGGCCAGGTCATCCTCGGTTACCGACGCGTCCAGGTTCTTGACGAAGAGAACCTGTGCGAGGAAACAAGCGAACAGGTTGTCAGGGTGCTGTGCAGCTGAGCGTGTGGTGTGTGGTGTTAGATTGGCCGCGGAGCGGATGCAGGTGTGAAAATGTTGAGAGGCGTTTTGGTTTTCCGGTGGGTATTAATGAAAAAAGAAGAAAAAATACCCCACCTCAACTCGTCGCACGAACCCCGGGATTTTTTTTGCATTTTTTTTTCGCATGAATACCTCCTGGAAAACCAAAACGCCGCCTACATTTTCACACTTTTGCATCCGCGGCCAGTGCGCCTGCTCGGCCTGCGGGTGGAGGGCGGTGCTTACCGGTGACGGGGTCCCCTCCTCGTAGGCTGCGAACCGCGGCAGCTGCCGGATCTCCTCAACGGACAGCCGGTCCGCGTCGAGGTCGTCCTGAGACAGCGCCCCTTTGCCGGTCGCCACGAACACCTGCTCTCCTCTGCGGGCCTGTGCATGTGCAGGGCTGCTGCTGCTGCTGCCGGCGCCGCCGCCGTCCGCCCGGGCGTCCAGCTCTACGACGCTGCCGTCCTGGATGGTGTACTGCTTGGGGCGGACGGGGCCGTACGGGCGCCTCTCAGCAGTCGCCCTGTTAGGGGGCTTGTTCTGGGCCCGGGTGGGCCTCGAGTCCCGGACGTCCCAAAGCGACCCGCCGCCGCCGCCAACGCTGCTGCCAACGCCGCCACCCCTGCTCCTCTCGCCCCCTCGCTCCTGGAAAAGAGACTCCATGGGCGGTGGCTGCGGTGGTGCGCCCGCCACTGCGGCCCCGCCCTGCCCCGCCCCCGACTCCTGAGGGGTGGGACGTGACGGCACTGCTTTGCGGGGGTTGCGGCCCTCTGTGGCTGGGGACCGCTGGGGACGGGGATGCACGGTGCCAAACTTCAGGTATAGAAAGGGCCCCAATCGAATTCGGCCACCGCAAAGGGAGAGGGGCGGGCCGACGTCGGCAAGGTCAAAGGGAGGCTGTTGCTGCCTTTTCCGCCCATGCACATGTCCGTGGCCTAGTACACGGGTCTCCACGTTTGGTACACAACCGTGTTGTCGAGTTATGCGAAAATATTACCCGCGACTGTACACGTCAAGTTGGCCGCCTCTAACCAGTGACCCCGGCCCTACCTTGGACCCGTCAGCTGCCTGCCTCTGACGCCGCCTCTTCCTGGACGTGGCCGAGGGAGGTGCGGCCCCCGCCCCCGCATCCAGGTGGCCGAACATGCCGCGCTCCAGAGCAGCCAGCCGGTGCGCCGGGTGGTGCGGGCCGAGCGGCGCTGCTTCGCGGAAGTGGGGGACGTCATCGGGGGGCTCGTCCTGCTCCTGGTCGGCGCCGCCCTGAGCCCCGCCCTGCACACCGTGATCCAGGGCCAGGCGCACGAAGGGCGAGAGCTCACTGTCCTGCCCCAACGAGGAGCCCAGCTCCTGGACATGGCGACTCAGCCTGGAAACACCGTGGATGCGGGTGATACTCGAGGTGCACGGAGGCGGCGGCGATGGCGATATGGCCACGGCCAGAACAACTGACCCCGCTTTCCCGTCGCCGTCAGGACGTCCGCTGGCCAGCCTCTGCTGGATGTCACGTAGCCTCTCCTCTCGGGCGAGTCGCTCTGGCTCCGACAGTCGCGCTGGGGCCTTCCCAGACTCTGCCGAACCAACGAGTAAAGAACAAGTTACAAAAGTCGATGCCGTACCTCCGTTGCCAGCCCCTCCTTCAGTCTGCAGCCTCACCGTGCTCCAGGATCAGCCGGAGGTCGGCCAGGGGCAGCCCCGAGGCCGCGAGCTCCTCCGTGCGCCGGGCCCGCTCCGCGCTGGCGGTGAAGTCCTGCAGGCTGGACGCCCCCGACGACACGTCCCCCAGCGGCAGCACGGCAGCCGCACGCCGGAACTCGCGCTGGCGGGCCTGTTGTCTGCGAGGAGCAAATAAGACACAAGTGAACACTATGGTGGACTGGAGGGAGAAAGCAGTGAGCGAAATTGCCGTTGGCGCCGTCCTAAGTCTCTCACAGTTTTTCTTTTAATATTATTTTTTACGCATGATTATCTCTTTGAAAAGTTTGCGTGGTCTTAGGACCCGGTTCCTGGTTCTTCCAAAAAAGGCGCAACTTCTAGGCGAATGTGGCCATCTACTTTTCCCGACCGTCATATTCCAACCGACATATCAAAACCACTTTCTACGTCTCTTCACAAGTGGCCAATGTGCCACCTGACTGCCTGCCAAGGCCGTTGGGACCAACAGACGTCCGACGTAACTTTTGATGGGAGGAGGGGCCGAGTTCCGAGGCTCTCCTGTCAACAGCGTGGAATCCCCGTAAGAGTTCAAAAAGTTCCACGTGCCCCTCTCCCCCGCATGGCACTGAATACCATTTCAATACTCACACGGTTGTCATCCATTTGCCGTAGTCATGGTTCACAAGAAGGACAAAGTAACGCTCTTCAGTACCATTGGCGCCACACAGCGAGGCGCCGGGTGCCGGTGCCAGGTCGGAGAAAACGCTGCTAGCGCTGGTCAGTACCATTGGCGCCACGCAGCGAGGCGCCGGGTGCCGGTGCCAGGCCGGAGAAAACGCTGCTAGCGCTGGTCAGTACCATTGGCGCCACGCAGCGAGGCGCCGGGTGCCGGTGCCAGGCCGGAGAAAACGCTGCTAGCGCTGGTCAGGACACAGTGGCGCTCGCAATTTTTGGGCTAGGTGTAGCAATACCCCCTGACTCCCTCCCTTTCTCACTACCAACCTCCCTTTTTCAAGCCCCCCCCCCCCCCCGACCCCGCGCTCAATTTTGCAACCGAGCTAAAAACTCATCGTTTCCCAAATCCATTCATTTTTTTATAATGTTCAAATCAATTTTTGGTCTGCGTATGACGCCAGACTGGCAAGCTTAGACATTTGGATAGCGTCATGGCAACCGTCGCGTCGCCGCGCGCCGCGCCAGTCACCTCTACCGCTGCTGCCACCACTACTACCACGATCACTGACACCCTGGCTGTGGCCTACGTGTAGCTCGCCACCGCTCTTTTCTCTTCTCTCTTCTCTCCCTCCTTCCTTTCCTCTCTTTTCTCTTTCCCTTTTCTTCCCTTTCCCCTTCTCTACTTCCTCTTTCCCCTCCCCCCTACCTCCCTTTTCCCCCTATTACCTCCCTATTTTTGAAAATCTAGGTGTAGCACTTGCTAGACCCCCGTGTGAGCGCCACAGTCAGGACAGGTCCTAGTCAGGTCGTGCGGGCGTGCGTGACGGGACTGCCTACTCCCACGGCGCGAGTGGCGTTCGCGCGCTCCTCTCCTCAACTCCTCGCCCCGCCCACACCACATACTTACTGCAGCAGTGTCGCCGCGGTGTCGGTCTGCCGCGCCACGAGCTCCCTGATGACCTTCTTGCCCTCCGCCGCCACGTGCGCCTCCGGAGCCTCCCCCTCCGCCAGGTAGGGGCGCCCCCGGCCCCGGCCGCCCCGCACCGCGGCCATGGCGTGCACCTAGGCGTCGCCGTTCAGCACCTGCCAACACAATATAAAGATGGTCATCAGGTTGACAACTGCGGTCACGTCCGAATTTGCTCGTCTGAAGCTCTTAGCCTGTGAACAACAAGACGGCGCCGAGCGCCTGCGAATGCCGGAGTAGGCCGGCCCGCACGACACCCGTGCATTCATGAGCAGCTGTTGTCTGCCCCTCTCCCCGGCGCCAAGTCTGGCCAAAATCCAAAATGAGCTCTGCAATCGTCGACGATGGTTTTGAAAGGACCAGGCGGGTCCTCGTGATGCGCAGAGGCCGCTCCGCTCCGCCCTTGTGTTCGCGTTTGGACCTACCCGAAATGGGTCCCCCAAAAATACGTTCTGATGCAAACGTTGAGCATTGGCCACGAGGGGCAGGGTGCGTTTATCGGCCGACCCCCGGCGCGAATGGTATCCTGCCGTCGCTACCGTACGCCTACGGTCCGTAGCAGCCTGGGCAGGTGTAGGGCGCGCGGAGTATTGCCGCGGAAGCCCCAGGCTCCGGCTTCCGTCTGCTGCTATGAGTACTGTGCAAGTATCAGCAACCGGTTTTGATTTTCCAAGGAGTCCATTACAGTTTTCCTCTGCTCGTTTTGAAGGCTGCAAGTGTTTTGAATACAACTGTTGATTTTTTGGACACAGGAACCAATGAGCATTAGTGAGGTAAAGGTGGGAGAAAGAAGAGACAATTAAATAAAATTGTTTATTAATCAAAAAAAATTTAAATATAAGAGATGCTCATGAAATCAACAAACACCCTACTTCCTACTTCTTCCACAAAGCTGACTTATTTGCTACAAAATTGCCGTAAACAAAACACTACTAGAAAACAGTTGTTGGTTCAATAAATTTTGCAAATTGTACAACTCACAATTCAAGATCACTTCTTTAAGATACAAACAAAATATTTGTAAAAAAAGAATCCTTTTCACACTCAAGTTCAACAAAAACTGCTCATACAGACTATACAAGGAAATAAGGTACAATCGAATTAACAAGGAAAAAAAAATCTAGGACACTGGGACAGAAATGAATACCAAACTTGGTCAGCACAACATAAAAACAGGCAATGAGATGACTAACCATGTTTTACTTGGTTAAGAATGATATTCACTTGCATCTCAATTTCTTCTTTTCCTTCTTATTGAAGTGGTCACGCACTGGAGTAATATCAGGTTTACCTTGCTTCACATTCTCAACACACAAGCTAATGTCCACAAGAGATTGGTGCTCTCCAGTGTTTTCATCATTACTTAATTCCTGAAATATCTTCTCAGTTGCATAATTAAATAATGCTAAGTTCTCTTTCTTCAGGTCATCAATTTCTCTTGCCTTTCCAGTATTACCAGCTTCTTCATTCAGAGCTGCAGAATAGCATGGCACTAAATCAAACCCTGCATCTTCAAAGGTACAACTACAGGGTTCAAAATCTATTTCATTGATATTTGATGATGCATCAACAGTCAAATTCTCATTGTCTGCATCAGTGACACGCAGCAATCGGTGCATCACAATGCTAGGTTTCAGTTTTTCTGCAAATATTTGTGGAGGGATAAAAGAGATGAATGCATTATTAATTGCTCCTTTGTGCTGAATGGTGCGTAAACACTGTTTGCTTTCAATATGCCATAGACGGACAGTTTCATCAGCAGATCCAGACAATAATTCAATGGCATTCTGTGATGAAGAGAGTGCTGTGACAGCTTTTGTGTGTCCTGTTACAAAATCGAAACAATAAGATGCAAATACATTAACTATCAACATAATAATATATCACATACCCTAAAACTGATAGTCTACCTTTAAAAACTGACTCTCGCTCTTTCTCTGATACATGGTGCTCCACATGTCGTGGACGGTCTTGAAGATCAATTGATATGATATCTCCACTGTTACATCCCAAGAACAAAGTAGATTCGAGAACATCAGCAGTGACAGAAGTCAGATTCATGCCATCCAATATTAAAGACAACAAAAGCTTTCCAGATCCAAATTCATATACTCTGCAAGTTCCATCCACAGATACAGAGACTATGCGAGTTCTGGAACCTCCATTACCCACATACACATCCCTGAAAAACAACATACATCAAAAACACTAATAAACACAACAGCAAATAGAATAGAAAAAAAATCTGACACTCACTTAACAGGAAGATAGTGGCTCTGAAAGGTGTGGACAGGGTCATAGCGAATACCATCTTGTGCAACTAGATCGTCAAGATACCAAACCAAAACCATTCCATCTTGACCAGCAGAAACAAAGTGGCTTCCATCTTCCACAAAACGAATGCATGTTACTGCCTGGAAGTGACGAGTAGCTACACACAATAATCTACCAGCTTCCACCTGCAAAGAAAAAAGTTAAAGAACAGGTTAGCACTCTTATTTATTTGAGTCTGAAAAGCACAACTGTTTAGAGTGTAAATTATTATCTTACATTTTTCCAATATTTGTCATAAGCTTACCTGCCACACATGAATCTTTTCAGCCACACCTGCCACTACATACTTTCCATCTGGACTTACAGCTAGGGCCCCAATAAGTCCAGGACAAACTGTTCTCAAGTCATGCGATGGTTCTGCACTGTTAATGGGCCACACATGCAGCAAAGGTTTGGTCAACTCAGCTCCCACAATATAATCGGAGCCTACAAGGCAGAGGGCATGACTAGCTATGACACCACCACTCTGAAACAGACCAAAGGAGTGTGTTAAATTTCCTACTCATTTTTCACTATGGCAAAAGCAGAAGGGAGAATAAAATACTTGTCACCTTATATGCCATAAGTTGAGATCCAGTGGTGATGTCCCATACACCTATGGACCAAAACTGGCCACTGGATTCAGACGTAATAGCTACTTCTACAGAATCACTCATTTCGAATGTATTTTCAGCTATCTCTGTGATAAAATTAGAGTAGTGTTAAAGGAGTGCGATTTATACAAACGATGCCATAAATTCAAGAAAGGTGGTTTGATAGTGTGAAATGTGTATTGCGTGTGAATGAAAGGCTAAGCACAGAACCGACGAATATTCTTTTTCTTTTCAAATTCTTCTCAAATTTTGTGACTTATGACAAAAATTAAGGATTAAATTATACGATGCGCGATATGATGCATCCCGAAATGACAAAACACATGTACAAAGGGGTTAGGTACCATGCTTATTTTACACTCAACATCGGAGAGATACACTTTTAAATGCCTTCACCTACAGATATGAGGATGCATTCGAAACCATACTTACAATGTCAACCCAATATGTATATTTCAAAAGCAGTCGATCACAGTAGGCAAT
Organism: Odontothrips loti; assembly: GCA_038380765.1. Classification (NCBI taxonomy): domain Eukaryota; kingdom Metazoa; phylum Arthropoda; class Insecta; order Thysanoptera; family Thripidae; genus Odontothrips; species Odontothrips loti. Next base: position 19,519,216 of record CM076245.1, read on the forward strand.
TGGCCTCTGTTTCACTTCAAACACGCCGCAAACTGTGTTCAACTCAACTCGCTCTCCCTCCCCACTACCTCGCCCCCACGCCCCTTCCCAGCAGTGCTAGCAATCTAGGAAACTGAAAGACGATCGTTCCATTTCGCTGCCAACTAATAAATCAAAAGTAGTTGTGATTTGGATAAATTGGAAATTATTAAATGTGTCCGATAGTGATTAAAAAAATGGATTGTCGCAAAGTATGTCACTTTTCCTTCCAATTTTGTAAGAATGTAACTTCCGACCTGCCAACTTGACACCACTTAACGACGTAAACTGGTCTCATTAAATGTCCACCTAAATAACCATATAGCTCCCCTGTAGAGGCAGCAGAACTTTTAAAGATGTATTTTCAGGAATGTTCATTATACAGATAAAACACGCATTGCGCTATTTTTGTAAGGTTTCTTTTTCGACTTGAGCTTGACTTCCCCATCCCCACCCATCAGACCTCAGACGATTGCTGACGGTCATCATCATCTCTTCCTTGTCTGTCACTTCGCTGCACTTTTCTTTGCAAATACGTGCTGACTAAGTAATTTGAGCTGTTAAGGTATTGGTTTGTTTATTCCCTTTCTTAGTCTTATGGCGTATTTTTTACTCGTAATGTCTGTGCACTTTCTTCATTCCTGTCAGAATGATGGTGCATCGTAAGGTTATGGCTACCTCAGTGGTTCTCTCGTTGTCAAACTGGAAAGGATCGTCTGGGGTAGTAAAAAGAATCGTTAGCCGCAGTTGCTTTAGCCAGTGTTGTCGTTATAAAAGCTGCTCGAGGTTCACGCACCCTCGAATCTGCAGCGGTGCTACTGGGCATAAATTTTCGACGTCTATCTTGTCAGTAGTACCGAGGGAAGCCGGCTCTTCGATATATTCTGCCGTTTTCGACGCGAGGCAAGTCCCTGGGTTTCCAAGCTGGTCTGCCATTACTCTCAGTCGTACACCTCATCGATTTGTCACATCGCGATCAATGGGCATTCTTTCGTGTTCCCATCAAGGATTGTGGTTTATGACTATGATCAATCACAGATTGAGCTTCTGTTAGTGATGCATTATCATATCTTCTGAAGACCAGTCAGTTTTTTTTATTAGTTTTTTATTTACATGAAATGTGTTTCCACCTTTCAACACCTTTTGATATTTCAAATGTTTTGCTAACTTTGTACACTGTACCTATATTAACATGTTGAGTGAAATAGGTGAAATGTGCTTGTTCTTCAAGTAGCCTTATTAGTTATATTTGTTTTGTTTGTTTCTAGATTTCTTCACAGTGCTGCTTTCAGAATGACTAGTGCAGATCTATCTCTGTTTACGTACCCAAATGATACTCCATTTGTGGAGCTGGACTGCTCATCGGCATTCAATGCCCTTACTGAAAAGGAGAAGCTATATGCCCACTATTTGAGCCAAGCCTCTTGGTATGGAGGGTTAATTGTGTATGTGCAGGTACGTTACATTGGTTCTCTGACTGTTGCTGTTACCAATTTTGTAGAGTCAGTTTCTCATATTTCAATTGAACTTGTAGACATCTCCAGAAGCTCCTCTCATCTTCTCTCTTCTTCATAAACTAACATCAGCAGAAAAAGTTGAGGATCTTAAGCGCACTGCTGCTGAGAGTGGGGAGGCTACTGAGGAGGATGTCAAGGTGGGTGAAGTGTGTGTTAAATAATTGTGTTAGATTAATGTGATTCTGAAAATTAATTTTAAATTTATCTTTGCAGGCTCTTCTTGTTTACATTGCTGGTGTTTTTGCCAACAGTGGAAATTACAAAGGATTTGGAGATAGTAAAATAGTTCCAAACTTGCCTAGAGACCGCCTTGAAAAAATTGTTCTCACCAGTGCTGCATACAAGGCTGACCCTAAGGCAGTTAAAAATCTGTGGAATGCCTGTGCTGACCATATTTATTCATTAGAACCTTTGCATCAACACCTTGGATTTAGTGACAAAGGTATTACAACTTACTTCACTCCCAATTGCACTCAAAAAGATTCTGAGTTGGTGTCGAACTTCATGAAGAAGTATAATTTGGAGGGCTACAACAACAGATTATTTAAATATGTTGATGGTTCCAAGGTTACTTATGAGGTAAGAATCTAATAAAGTAATATTTTACAGCACATTAATGTGTAATATTTGGAGTTACAATCTCTTGTTTCAATCTAGATTCGAATGGCCTCTGTATTGGACCAGCATGCGGATGAACCCTTCCTGCTGCCTGACACAATTTATGAGGGTTGCACTTTCCGAGTCACAAGAGGTGACTATTCCGGTCTTTTGGATTTGGTCTGTCAGAATTTAGAGAAAGCCAAGGCAAGAAAATGATCTCCATATTTTGTTTAATAGATCCATTGTTTCCATAATTTACATTGGTTTCTTGATCGCAGGAATTTGCATCCAATGAATTGGAGACTAAAATGTTGGAGCACTACATTAAGAGCTTCCGAAGTGGTTCACTAGAAGCTCATAAAAATGGCTCAAGTGCCTGGATCAAAAATAAGGGTCCAGTTGTTGAGACGTAAGTCCTGCTGTTAATTTTATCAAAAAACAAAAAATTAATTTAAAAATAATAATTCTAAATTGCTTCAATTTAAAAAAAAATGTGTAATGTACATCTTCTGAAACTATGGCCAGTTGAGACTGTTTATTTTTTCTTCTTCCAGGTACATTGGTTTTATTGAAACATACAGGGATCCAGCTGGAATGAGAGGAGAATTTGAAGGTTTTGTTGCCATGGTCAATAAAGAAATGTCTGCCAAGTTTGGTTCTCTCGTTGCTAATGCTGAGTCGTTACTTAAAGAGTTACCTTGGCCATCTACCTTTGAAAAGGATCAGTTTCTGAAACCTGACTATACATCTTTAGACGTATTAACTTTCTCTGGTTCGGGTATCCCAGCTGGAATTAACATCCCCAACTGTATGTGTTTTGTTTGTCCTTGATAAAATTGAAAGAATGTTTAAATTTTGTTTGCACTATTTTGAATTTTACTTCTTACTGTTTCAGATGATGAAATTCGTCAGTCTGAAGGCTTCAAAAATGTGTCCTTAGGAAATGTCATTCCAACAAGTTTTAAGGGTTTTAGGCACCAGTTCCTTTCGGATGAGGATGTAGCGTTGATGGATAAATATGCAGTGACTGCATTTGAGGTAGGTGTGGTTTTCAACTGTAGTGGATTCGCATCTTAGTCAAGCCATTTTAGAACATGTTCATTTTACACTGGTATAATTGTTTATTTACTTCAGGTGTGTGTGGGACTCCATGAGCTACTTGGTCATGGAAGTGGTAAATTGTTTAGGAAAGAAGGAGAGAAGTATAATTTTGATGTTGAGAAAGTTATAAATCCTCTTACAAACAGTAAGGTTAGTGATAATTTCCTTATCAGTGCAACTCTTTCCATACTATGGATGAAAACCCCACTCCTTAATCTGGTGTGCTTACAGGTCTCAGCTTGGTATGAGGAAGGTGATACGTATGACTCTAAATTCACCTCACTGGGCTCTGCTTATGAAGAATGTCGTGCAGAATGTGTTGGACTGTACCTGTCCTTAAATGAAAGCGTCTTGAAGTAAGATGATATGCTTCTGATTTTTTTTTCTCAGAAACTATGGGTGTCATGCTTGATTGTCTGCTCTTTTTCGCTTGTACAGAATCTTTGGAGCAGAAGGAGAAGATGCTGAGAATGTTCTGTACATAAATTGGCTCAACATGCTTTGGTGTGGTGCTGCCAAGGCCCTTGAAATGTATTCACCAGCTTCTAAAACCTGGTTACAGGTAACATTTCTTTTCTTCTCTTTTCTTTGGTTGAGTCTGCTCAAAATACGTACTTAAATGAAGATGTCTATATCTACGGTATTACTCTCTTTCAGGCCCACTCACAAGCAAGATATGTTATCTTGCAAGTTTGTCTTGAAGCAGGAGAAGGTTTTGTCAAGGTCACTGAAACGGAGCCAGGGAAAAATCTGCTTCTTACTGTAGATAGGTCAAAGATTAAAACTGTTGGCAAGAAAGCTATTGGTGACTTCCTTGTCAAGTTGCAGGTACTTTTTAAGTTTATTGCTTTATTAAATTTGAACATTCCTTATACAAATACTACAAGTACTGTTACATTTCTAAAACACAGGTTTACAAATCTATCGGTGATGTAAAGAGTGCCCAAGACATGTTCAACAAGTATTCTGAAGTGACTGATGATGGTGTTTACCCTTGGGCTCAGTGGCGCTCCATTATTCTGGCCCACAAGCAACCGCGCAAAATTATGGTGCAGCACAATACTAAAATGAATGGTAAGCTCATCTTGGCATTTTCAAGAAAGTTGTTGCCCCTTGTATGCATGCCATTTGAGAAGCATCTGCTGTGTAAATTTGAAGAATTCTTTCATGTGCCAATTATTTATGTGTTATGATTATTTTCTGTTTAGGAGACAATGTGGAGCTTCTTAAGTATCCTGCGACAGCGGAGGGCTTCGTTCAGTCCTGGTCTGAACGATTCCCCTCTTCCAAGGTTGAGGGTCTGCTGGAATCCCTGTGGCAGAAGGATGCCAAGAACTTCTACTCTGAACTGCCTGCTCAAGTGGCTGCAGTTGCAGTTTGAAAACTTGTCCCTCCCCACCTCTGATTATGTGATTTTTCTTACCTTGTTGAATATTAACAGTAATTATAGTGCTTACAAGAATATTTTTTTATTTTATTTTATTTTTTATTTATGAAATTGCAACCTGATTTCATTCTGAATCCCCATGGTCGGGTCAAATAAGATAGAACATTTCTCGTCTGCGTGCGCATGAGGCAAGGGCAGGGGCATGGGTTGGGGGTGATGGCTCTGATTGTGGGATGCGGCCAGGCCACCTTCCTGCGCCGCGCGCCGCGCTTTACGGCATGACTTGGACTCGCCGCCTGTCACCGGCTGTCTCCACTTCGACGAATGTTTCGCGGGGGATCGACCCGTGCACTGGGACCGGGGCGGGACGGGGCAGACCCGGCCCGGCGGCGGTGCCACAGGCGGTGCTCGGGTCGGGGCTGGGCTGGAATTGCTCCGTTTCAGTCCGATGCGTTTTTGTTTCTGCATCCATCCATACACTCGCAAGGTCGGAAATGGAACGATCGGAAATCAGCTTCAACGCGTGGAGCGTGGCTTTGCACGTTAAGGGGGGGGGGGGGGGGTGACGACCACGGGTAAATGGTGCGTGTATTACACTAGGACTGGGCGAGCCACTCACTCCCCATAACACGGTGCACGCACAACCCGTGCGTAGCTAAACGAAGCTCGGACGAGAAGTCTGAAAAAAATAACCCAAAAAACAACAGTTACAATTAACGAGAAAGAAATTAGAGGGGTGGGGGAGAGCCAGATTTGGGGTTTTGATTAGCTAGGAAGGATGTCCCATGGGTCATGGGAGTCCCCCGCCGCCGTGGAGGTAGGCACGCCACACGCACGCACCGCACCGGTGGCCACCGTGTTGCCTATCCATCGCATGACAGGCGCTCGGCAGCTCGGCCTCACGGAGCTCGCCGCACCGCGGAGCACAACTTACTCAGCAATAGGCAGAAACGCAACACCGCGCAACACGTATGAATGACAGGCCTGAAAGGTCAGACAGACCGAGGCAGTCCTAGCCAGAGCTGGTAATGCCACTCGGCGGATAGGAGGAGGAGGGGGGAGGGCCCAGAGGAGACGCTGAGACGCTATTGTTGCTGCTCCTTGCACCCCCTCCCTGTCCCCCTCCCCTCGGTGCCCGGAGGCCCGAGGCGGGGCGGGCCGGCAAAAGGAAATATGAGGGATTTGAGAGGCTTGACGTGCTGACAGCTCCGCACCGCTCCGCACTGTAGCCAGTCTGCCCGCTCCCCGCTCCGCCCTCGCCAGGCCTGCCAAACCGGAGAAATGATATTTTCCCCAACAACTGACTGTTTTGTGCGGATGCTTGCGAAGGGAAAAGGCGAGGAGGGGATGTGACTGACCCCCGGCCCGGTCCAGTGTCAGCGGGAAGGGGGAAGGGAGGGGGGGGGGCGAAGGCCGGGCTGGGTCAGGCGCTGCTGCTTGCACCCACTTCCGACGCGGCTTTTCGCGAATGGGGATAATCGCACCATTAGCTAGCGGATATGTTAAGCGGGCTTAACGCGAACTCGATTCGCGGGGGGCGGAAACACACTGGCGATCCGCCCCCGCTGCACAACGATACGTGACCCGGGGGGGGGGGGGAGAGGGGGCAGGTGCGGAGGCAGCGGCTCGTGCGTGTCGGTGTCAGCACCCCCCGCAGACCAGATGATGATCCGCACAGCCTCCTAGTGAACACGGCGCCGTGACCAGGCAGGGCTGCCCCCGGCCCTGCCGCAGCCCCGCCCCCGCCCGCCCCCGCCCGCCCCCGCACGAGGCTGATGCGGACAACCTCAAACAAAGTTTGCACTTGTGCCGCTGCCCTGGGCCTGGCCTGGGTCTGGCCTGGCGGGCCCACAACCCTCGCCATGACTGCTCCTCTTTCTATTCCTCTTGCCTCTCCTTCCCCTCTCTATATCCACACTCTATTTCTCTCCTCCTCTTTCTCCAGCAGTAGCTCAGAGACTACGTGTGTGTGTGTGTGTGTGTGTGTGTGTGTGTGTGTGTGTGCGCGCGCGCTCTGCTCCCTTGGCCGGGCTTCACAGCCCGGCTGTCAAAAAGACTGTAATACAATTTCCTGCGACCATTTTTATCAGAGGCCAGAGCGCCGAAAGCGGCGAGCGCGTGAGAGCGGCGCTGGCGTAGGGTGAGTCCCGAGCCCTGGAGGGGGAGGGGGATGAGAGGGGAGGAGGGGAGGGGAGGGGACTACTATTTCATCAAAACACTGTCATGTTCGCTTCGTGGCGCGTCAAGGATGCCAGGCGATGCCAGGCGGTGCGAATTGTGCGCGGCACAAACGTCATCGATGGCGCTTCGTCGCTGCCGTTCGGGGCTCGCAGCGTTTACAAACCACGTGGCCTCCCTCCGAATCCTCTGCAGCGGGCTGGGAAGGGTGATGTATCCCTCACGGGTCGTGCCCGTGATAAATGCACCCTCTAGGTGGACGCACAAGAGCCTTCCGTACCGGGGAGTACATCTGTCACGGGTCGATTTGTGACCCCCACCTCATTCGGTCGAAAAAATAATAAGTCGGGATTCAAACAGAGAAGAAAAACTTAGGTGACCGGTAAGAATTGAACCAGCGACTCGTCGATCGCTGACTGGTCTACTTCACCGTGCAGCTACAGTGCCACGATTGTCCCTGCTTTGCGCTTCTCGGTACTGTGGGTAGACCGCTACATGACGCCCCAATTTTTTTCTGGGTTATTTTTTCTTCTTCTTCTTCTTCCGAACATGTCGTGGGAACGGGCAGGACATTCGCGTGGACCCTCATAAGGGTCGTACCCATATTACGTTACCTTATTGGGGGGGGGGGGGGTCGAAGCCAAATACTACGCCCTCTCAAATACATGGAAAGGTTAGGTTTTCCACGTCACGAGGAGGGGGGGGGGTAAAAAAGCGGCCCAAAATCGGTCACGTAATATGGGTACGGTCCCTAAAATGTCGCCTTCACCGGCTAGTCTCCCTCATGAGACTGCTACAGCCTTGGTGGGTTCGCCCAGGCGTCAAGCCCCCCCCCCCCCCCCCCTCCCCCCCCCCAATGACCGGCAGATAGGGTAGGCATCCCGCATGACAAATCCCCTAAATGTAGGCAATAAGTGCGACATATCCCCCCCCCCCATAAGCAAAGTCTGGTTACGCGCCTGGGTTCGCCACACACTTTCCCGCCCGCACTGATTTCTCGCGCCCAAATCACCAAAGTCCCTCGGTCACGTGCCCCTAGCTGCCTTCATATGGGAGGCACCGCTCTTCCCGGAGAAACCCCGAGCAGTCGAGGATTTTCCTGGTGTCACACATTTCACTTTCTTCCTTCTTCTTTTCTTTTTTCATCGCCGCGGCGGGTTATCAAATTAATTCAGGAGTCTCGCGCTATTACATGCTTGCTGCCGCTGCTGGAACCACCAAAGTACCGAGTGAAGTAGAGAGGGGGAGAAAGGGTGGGGAGGGTGCAAAGAGAAGGGCTCGCCCCGCGAAGGTGGGGGGGGGGGGGGGGGGGGTGAAGGTGGTGGTGGTGGTTGGGGGAGGGGAGCAACCGGAGACGACGGCAGACGACCCGGACCTCCTGGCGGGTCGGTGGCCCCTCAAGGTCTTCAGGGTCCTCTCGGCGCTCAGGGCGTGCATCTCGACGGCTGCGACCTCGGCTGCGGTTGCGGCTCGAAAGGGGACAGGCACTGGACGGTCTGGTATGGCCGGTACTGGGTGCCGGTGCCGGCCGGCGAGCCAATCACGGCCAGTGAGTAGTGCCAACTCCCGTTCTCACCACACGAATTTCATAGTTTGGCAATTCGAGATATTTGAGCCCGAGCGTCAAGTCAAGTGTTTGCCAAATTGATTACAGACATAGTTCGGTTAAACGAGAGCGACTCATGTCAGAGCTAGAGGCGCTGGAATGTTTCTTTTTCTCTGTACGTTTCCTTTTTTCTTGCTCCTCCTGACCCCGGAACGCACCGCGGTCTGTGCGGGAGTCTTAGTCAAGCCCTGAGCACTCAGACGGGGCATCGAAACGGGAGGAGAGGAGAGGAGAGGAGAGGAGAGGAGAGGAGAGGAGAGGAGAGGAGAGGAGAGGAGAGGAGAGGAGAGGAGAGGAGAGGAGAGGAGAGGAGAGGAGAGGAGAGGAGAGGAGAGGAGAGGAGAGGAGAGGAGACCTCCCCGATCAGGGCCGGGCGGCCCCCGGCGCGGGACCCTCTGCCCTCCCACGCCCTCTCATGTGACCCATTAGGCCTAGCCCAGCCCAGCTCAGCCCGGCCAGGCCAGGCCCGACGCGACGAAACTTTCCGTAAGACGATTGGAACAACTTCCCCATGAAGTCCGTCATTGCATAGGCCGCGCCGGGTATCGGACACGCGGCACGCGACACGCGGCACGACACGGCACGCGACACGGCACGTAGCGCATGGACGGAAGTGCAGGCGCTGGCCCCGGCCCGGCGCGCTGTGCTGCGTACTGACTGGTAGTGACGAAAAAGTCGATGCAGTTTGGCAAAGGGGCCAACTGCTCTGCAGCGGCCGATGCTGTTCGCCTTGTTGGAGAGCATCCGAGTGACAGGCAATAGCGGGCCGGCATTCCTCCGCCCCGCCGCGCTGCGCCCTAACACTTCAACACATGCCGCTGCCGCTGCTGCTGCCGCTGCCGGCGGTGTGGGCGGCGCGCAGCGCATCGCACCGCCTCGCATAGGAATCCGATTGAGGGAAGAAGTAGGCAATAAAAGCGCCAACAAAAGGGAGGGCCGTCGCCAGCGGCAGCGGACCGGTTTAGGGAGACACCGCTATCCAAGGCGCGAAGCGGATCTGTGTGTGTGTGTGTGTGTGTGTGTGTGTGTGTGTGTAAGAGAGAGAGAGAGAGAGAGAGAGAGAGAGAGAGAGAGAGAGAGAGAGAGAGAGAGAGAGAGAGAGAGAGAGAGAGAGAGAGAAATATATTTTGCCTTTTCGCCGGGGCGTGCGCCACTAAAATAGATTTGGTTTAACAACAATTTTAAAATGTCACCCATTTTCGAACTTTGGGTTTTGTGTCATGATGAGTGACTTCTCATCTCTATTTAGACAGACTATTTAGACACTTGCAGCGGGTGAGCACCCCAGCCCCCAACCCCCTCGCTCCGAGCCAGGAGGAGCCGGGAGCGCGGGTGGACCTCGCATCGCTATCTGAAATGCAGATAAGATTTATTTGTCACGGCAAGCCGTGGCTCGGGACACGGCGGAGGGGGGCAGAGGGGAGACGACGGCGGCGGTCGTAGAGCGGAGGCTCTGGAGGCTGACGGCGGGCAGCGGGTGGAGGGTCGGCCCCTGGAGAGTACAAAGGGTCCCCGACAGCGGTCGGGTCGGCGTCAGCGGCCCTGCCCTATACCTCGCCGCTTCGAGGGCTGGGCTGGGGTCCCGCCGAGTCCCCGTGTCCCACTTGGGGCGCCGTAGACTGGAAACCCACACTCCCCTTCTACCGGTGAGTTCCCAACAAACAGGTTAGTCCAGTCCGGTCCAGTCCCGCCCTCCGGTCCAGCAGTCTGGTGCCGGCCCCGTCCGATGAGGACCGCTATGACCTACCACTGCTGCCTCTCCAGGCCCACTCGGGCGAGCCGACACGAGCCGAGCCGAGCCGAGCCGAGCCGAGCCGAGCCGAGCCGAGCCGAGCCGAGCCGAGCGATATGGCGACGGGATCCGGATCGGGGTTCGCGGTGAGCCATATTGGCACTGCACATCATTTAGCCAATTACGCCGCGTACGTCGCGTGTGCCGGAATGGCTTCTGGAATCCCGCCCGCCTGTCACGTGCCGCCGGCCGCCGCGCTGCGGAGCGCGCCGATCACGTCCCGCCGTGGGCCGACCTACGCGTTTTTGCTGCCCGCCCGCGGCGCGGCACGGGCAGGCGACCTCACCCAGGAGACTCTTTTTGCCCCCCGCGACGCGACCCCCGTCGATGGAACGACCAGACCGTCCCGGCGCGGTGCTGCGTCCCCGCCGAGGGCTCACCGAGGGCTCACCGAGGGCTCACCGAGGGCCCCGCCGAGGGCCCCACCCTGCCACTGCCGCCGCCGCTGCCGTCCCCCGGGAAAGTTAATAACGGAGACGAGCCCAACAATCCGGGGCCGCGGCCGCTAGTCTGATGGACTGATAAGATGGTTATTTATGGCGCGGCCGGGGCGCCATGGGATGGGGTAGGTTCGAGTCCAACTCTCAAGGAAGTCATTTATTGGGACAAGGCGGGGCGGGGCAGGGCGGGGAGGGGCGGGGCCCGATACCCATCCGGCCCGTATGCCCCCGGCCGGCGGGCCACGCGTGGACCGGCATGGGCACCGCCAGGCACGGAGATTATCGTGGGTTCTGACAAGAAGAGCGAAGGCCGAATACTGATGGATCGAATTAGTGTGGGCCCGATTTGGGAGGCAGGGGATGAACGTGAATCCCTGTTGGTTAACCTCGACGCTGAACACAAAGCCCTCAACATCGTCTTGTCCTTGAAGTCACAATTTTCCTAGTGGCGCTTCTGCCGTCCCCTTCGCCGTTTCCAAAGCGATCAAGTTAGCTTTTTTTATTTTTTATCTTTTAAAATTGAAAGTTCCCATTCATATCATGGCAGTTCACTGCGAACGGCTCCAACGGTCAGCGCCGAGCGCCTGCGAATGCCAGGGTAGGCCAGCCCGCACGACACGCGTGATACGCAGTAGCCTTGGTTGCCTACCCTGAAGGCGCCATTGGTGTGGTGGACTCGGCCGGTCGATCGAAATGAGACATCTAGTCCCAAGTCCTCCGCTCCGGCCAGATTCCATATCGCACCCGGCTATCGAATCCCTTTGATACGCCCATGAAGCTCGCGGACCTCCGCCCCGCCAGTGTGGGGCCCAATGGGGCCCAAGGGGCACCACTGCCGCGCGCGCCGCCTGGCCTCTCAGCTCTGCCTATGCCGCGTTATACGGCACCGGTCGCTCACACATAACCTGACGAGGGTGCTGGTGCGTGTGCGTGTGTGCGTGTGTGCGTGTGTGCGGCAGCAGTCGGCCAGCATCTCTCATCCGGGGGCCGCGCGTGCTGCGTGCTTGGCCGTTCGGTAATGGCCGGTATACGGCGTGCTACACACACGTTTAGCACACGCGCGCGTGCCGGCCGGTGTTACAGCCAGCCCGGCCGGCAGGCAGCCACCCTCCGGCCAGATGGGGTGCCAGTCCGGAGTGCGGCCGAGTCGACTCCACCGCCTCTCTGGGCTGGGCATGCTGGCACATTTCTTCCTGTCTCCTGCAGTGGAGGTCGAGGTCGGGACCAGCCAGCCCTCCCCCTTCTCCCCCGCGAGGTCCGCCGGGCGCACACGGCCCGGCTGCGCGGAGAGCGGCGCCCAGTGAATTAATTTCATTACTTTTGGCCGCAATAAAATGTGAAATATCGGCGTGGGCTGCGCGGGCTGCAGCGTGGCGGGCCCACGGACCCGCACGGACCCACGTGCACCTGCAGTTGAGAAACTCTCTGCCGGACTGAGCGATGGCCTCGGGGTCCGCCCGTAAACACCCTGCCTGGAAAGGTCAGCAGCTCCCGCCGCACGCAGCGCGGAAAAGCAATTGGACTCCGATGTGCGAACCGAGACGTCGAACTGTATGAGAGGAACAAGGAGAGGAAGCAGGGTATATGGCGAAGGACTGTGCAGCCATGTCGAAGCGGAGCGGTGGCCTGGTGGGCAGCAGGACTCCTCTTCATGGACTACTGCGGTGCGAGGTGTGACTACGCAAACTGCCCCCCCCCCCCGCTGTGCTCACAAAGCCGCTCTGCTCCCCCCTTCCCCTACACTCCTCCCCCACTCGAAGCATCAATCAAAGGTATTCTGTCCGGGCGATTACCGGACCCCGGCACGGCTGCTGCGGCTGCTGCGGCTGCTGCTGCTGCTATGGTCATGTGGCGTACCGCACTGCACAGCCGCCAGGCTCACCACCATTTCATCCAGCGGCATGACAAGGGAACGTGAAGTTACATCCATATTCGGATTGCGTGACAAATCGAAATTGGAGCAATCGGCCAATAAACATTCGCCTCAAAGTCATTCATACCGTTCTTCGCTCTCCGAATCTCCAAAGGAAGTCCGAGGCGAACTCTTGACCAGATTTTTGATGGACCACTGGATCAATTGATAATGAATTCCTGTTGGGAGGTCGGTCGGGCCGGGGGTCACTGGTCAGGCACCCCGTGCTCGAGTGCCACGGCGGCCCACAATGCAGAGGTTCCGAGGGTCGGCTCGGCTTCACGCTTCACCCATCTCCGATATCCCCGACCCGGCCACCGCCGCTTCAAGTGCTGCCGGCCTGACCGGGGCGGCAGGGGGCCGCGGGGGCCGCGGGGGCCGCGGGGACCGGGTCGAGAGGAGGGCAAACAGGCCCAGGCCCAGCCCACCACGGTCGGAAGTGTGTCCTGGCCACCGCAGCGGCTGGGGCCGAGCCTTGGAGCCTGCAGAGCCGCGGTCAGCCGCCGACGGCCCAGCAGGTGAGAAAGGAACACTCGACACCAGTATTTGAACCTTGGAAAGCCAGAAACAACGCTGGCTGTATGAGGTAAAAGGAGTGAAAGAGCATAAAATTACGCTGTGCTAGGGCGTGGAACATCAAATGAAGCTGTTTTTGTATTATTTTGTACGCGTAAATGAGCGTGCTTTTTACGCCTTTTAGATCGACCTAAAGGGGTAGTGATGTTCTCGTATTCTCATAAGCTGGTGAGACCGTTACCAGGGCTCCCAGGCGATATGTCCTCGTAGGTAACGGCCTGGAAGGCGCGGCTGTTTTTGTCCGGGCCCGGGGCCAGCCCCTCCCCCATCCGCTCTGCACTTACAGAGGGCAGAGAGAGAGAGAGTCAGAGAGAGAGAGAGAGAGAGAGAGAGAGAGAGAGAGAGAGAGAGAGAGAGAGAGAGAGAGAGAGAGAGAGGGGGGGGGGAGAGAGAGAGAGAGAGGGGGGGGGGGGGGGGGGGGGAGAGAGAGAGAGCCTCTTTGGCGTCAACGCGGCGTGCGCTGGAATGGATTCCCGAACGGCGGCGTTGGCGGCGGCGCCCTCTCGGATCGACGCGCCAACGGTAAACAACTACTGAACGCCGGGGCCGGGCGGTCCGGTCCCATCGCACACAGTGCGGGGCGGCTGAAAGTGCGCGAAAATATTTTTTAAGTCACCTCAAAATATTTTTCGAATTCTTCGAAAAATTGCGTTTTCTACTGTCCTCTACTTTTTTAATAATGAAAAATTCTGAAAGATGTTCCGCCGAAAAAAGTCGTATGAAAATAAAATGCGCGCTTCCTTCACTCCTGCAAAGTTGGAACTAGATCGGAGACGTGCACCTCGCGCTCCAAGCGGCCGCCAGGGCTGCACATTCATTATGCACAGCGTTTAGAACGCAGCCGTAAATGACTAACGAGCCCACAGCCGGCCGCAGGGCTGCAAGAGGACCGTCATTAAGGGAATCGCCTTACTTCGCGGCTCCTTGTTCTCCCGTTACTTCCGGCACAGGGCAGTGCCACGTGCCGCGGGGCCGGAGCTGGAGCTGGACCCCGCGCAACCTTCACGCCCTGACGCCATATCGGCCGCGAGGCAACGAGGGGAGCAGTGAAGGCGATGCTCGGGGAGAGGGGCGTGCGGGGCCACGGCGGCGACCTACAACAGCTGTGATTGTGTCGCGGGACCCACGCCGCGCCGCGGCCCGGAGTGGAGCCCCGAGGAGCCGGAGGAGCCGGAGGAGCCGGAGGAGCAGTGCCACTCATAAATAAATATGAGGCGCCGCGAAAGGAAAGGGGGCTCCGAGTAGCGCAGCGCGGGGCTCCCCGGCCTCCCAGGCGCAGGCGGAGTGCCGGAGTGCCGGCGGAAGTGGTGCTTTTCATGTCAATCATTTGCTTGTTTCCGGCTTGGCGATGGGATGCTTTCTGATGACGCGCCGCCGCGCCGCACCGCGTCGCTTTCGGGATTTGTCTCCTTACCGCGCTGCTGGGGGCGGAGCGGGAGCGAGGGGAGGGGAGAGGGGAGGGGAGAGGGGAGGGGGGGGGGAGGGAGGATGTTGGGGAGGCCCTGAATCTTGGGCCGGCGTGGCGTCCCGGCAGTGCGCTGCTCCGGCTGCTCCGCCGCTGTCCCGCCGCGCCCCGGAGTGGCCCTCTCTCCAGCTGCACCTGTCACGGAAAACAATAAACGCCGCCTCCGGCAGGGGCCCCCAAGATGGAGCAGAAAAAAAAATTGATAAGAAGGGAAAACAAAATGAAGAAAATACTTTGCTCCCCGCGCAGCTGGAGGAGATGATGAGTACGTTCTTAATGAGGGCACTCCCGGTCCTGCAGAGGGACGTCGGAGAGGAGAAAGGGGGAGGGGGCACAAGTTGACAGCAAAGACGCGGATGCTGATTTTTTAATTCTTTTTTTTTCCACTTTTGTCGTGAGTTTGTTTATGTCAGGTATTTAGTTACGATCGGTGCCGCGTCCTGGGAACGTTGCGCTATCGTGCCCTGGCTGTGCTCTGGCTTGATTCTGGTCTGTCCGCCTGACATGGCGATCGGCGCCGAAACACAACGAGTCATGGGGTCTGGAGCCGGGGGCTGGAGCCTGACTGGAGACTGGCTGGAGCCTGGCGACTGAATGAGGCTGCAGAGGGAGGGCCGCATCACGCTTCATGTGGCGTGGCGGCCAAGGCGGAAAGGAAGAGGAGGAAGAAGGGGAGCAGGAAGAGGAGAAAAACTTTGGAGTTGTGATTAGAGACGGGGGCGTGGCGGGGCGAGGCAAGGCGAGGCGAGGCGTTTGATGGGGGCTGAGGGCAAACACACGCACACACGCACACACGCACACACACCACGGCTGGCCTATCTTGCGGGCTAATGATTGAGTTTGGCTGACCGGCCGTACCCCCGCGGGCACTGGTGCTCGGCCGTGCCCGGTCTGGCCCCCAGGCACCCCTGCCCTGCCGCCCTGCCGCCGGGCCGTGCCTCAGACTCCGCGGCAACTTTTGAGCAGCTATGCGGCCCGGCCAGGGGCAGGGCAGGGAGGGCCCAGCCGAGCCGACAAGCTTCATCCGCAGAGTCACGACAGGGCTGCAGGAGCACTCTCTGGCCCCGACACGGCCGGGCTCGGACTGGGCACACAACACACACACACACACACACACACACACACACACACACAAGAAGAAGAGAAAGTAGACGGAGGACCTGCCTGAATAGCCAGTAATGTTCGTGTGCGTCACAAAAATGGATACAAAAGTCGTGGCGGTCTTGGGGTCGTTATCCTGCATCCTCCGGCCTCCGGGTTCCTCCCAGGACAATACTCATCCCGCCCTGCTGGGTGAGGGGAGGGGAGGGGCACAAGTGACGGTCATCGCGGCCAAACCACAGCGCAACAGTGGATGAGTCGAGCCAGAGCCGGGCCTTTCAGGATCTGTCGCGGGGACCGACTCGGGGCGGTAAGTGAGAGACGGAGAGAGCATTTGAGGCGAAGAGAGAGAGAGAGAGAGAGAGAGAGAGAGAGAGAGAGAGAGAGAGAGAGAGAGAGAGAGAGAGAGAGAGAGAGAGAGAGAGAGAGAGAGAGAGAGAGAGAGAGAGGAGAGGGAGCAGAGAGGAAAAAATAGAGCTGGGGTCGGCGGGTCTCTTCTCTTCATGGCCCTTGCGCTCATAACGCTCCCCATTCATCAGTGCGAGAGGAAGGGAAATGATATAAAAAAAGAAAAACTTTTGGTTAACTCCCTCATCTTTCGCACCCGTGCGCTGCGCGTGGCTGCGCGTGGCTGCGCGCCGCGTGCCGCGTGCCGCGGTGCTCACAGCCCACACCGAGCCGCACCACACCCGGCTGCGGCCGCGGCCCGTCTAGACTGAGCCAGGACCGCGAACAACACGGCGGCGGGGCACGGCGGAGGGGAACAGGGACTTGGGGGAGGCGGGGAGGGTTCAATCACTTTTCTTTCATGGCAGTTCAAGAACGGCCCGTCCGCAAATCGCGCAGTCAGTCGCGTTGGGAGCGACAGCGAGAGAAGGGGGCTCTTTCATTTGAATTGATGGCCCGAGCCGTGCGATGTTCGTTGTCGACGCATTGTTCTGTCGCGCCGGAGCGGCTGCAGCGGCTGCGGGGAATGGTGGCCGAGTCCGGCCTCGGCGCGGCCTCACAGTGGGAAAGGGAAAATACGCACAGATTAAAAACAGGACGGCCTGGCTGCTGCAGGCCGCCGCCGCTGGCCGCCGCCGTGCGGAGCGATAGCGCCCGCGGGGGTAGGCAACATCCACGACGGACGACACGGCTGCGTTGCGGGCTGGCCTACCCTTGACTTGGCAGGCGCCGTGCGGCTCGGTGCGGTGGGGTCGGGGGCCGGGCGGCCACGGCGCGGTCCAGGTGCGCCATATAAATCTGGGAGGCTGTGCTTTGGGCCCCGGAGAGAGGGGAAGATTGGGAAGGGGAGGGGAGGGGAGGAGGGGAGGGCGCGGCGCGCGGGGTCAGTGCGGGAGATTTAGTGCAGTGCGGAGCAGTGCAGCAGCTTGATGGACCCACCGCGTGTTGTGGGGGCCGCCGCCGGGGCCGCTCAGTCCGTGCACGTCCGCAGGGGGCGGCTGGGGGCGGCAGGGGGCGGCAGGGGGCGGCAGGGGGCGGCAGGGGGCGGCAGGGGGCGGCACACAACGCATGGTTGTTGTTGTTGTGGCCGCTGCAAGCCGATGCTGTTCCGTATTATCATGCAAAGTGCCCTTAAGGAGCCTCGGCCTCTGCTGCCTGTCGGCCTTCCGGGCGGCGCCGGCTGCCCTCCTCGGCGCACACCTGGGGCACCTGGGGCACCTGGGGCACCTGCCCAGGGCCTCTCGGACGGATTTGGCGGCTTTGATTAGTGGTGAGGAGGCACATTCGCACCGGAGAAGAGAGAGAGGGAGGGAGGGAGTGGGCCGAGTGGGCAGATAAAAAGCGGGCCAGGCCGGGATAGAGACTGTAAAGCCTGAGCGGGGGACGACGCGATCGCACGTTGGACACTGGAACGTGTGTGTGAGTGTGTGTGTGTGTGTGTGAGAGAGAGAGAGAGAGAGAGAGAGAGAGAGAGAGAGAGAGAGAGAGAGAGAGAGAGAGAGAGAGAGAGAGAGGGAGGGAGAGAGACCGACCCGAACCACTCACCGCACGGCAATCAGACCTTATCAGTGGGGCCACCACCACCCCGCCCCGTAGTACCTCATGACCCTCCCCAGGCTGCGGGGGGTGGCCGGGTAATAACAGTACCTGCTACTGCCGCTGCATCTGAGACGGATAAGCCTTTCATAAGGAGCGCCACGCCCGCCTCGGATCGCTCCCTTTTGGCCGCAGTTTCTGCCACTAAATCTCTCTGGCATATGACCGCGTTGGGAAAGAGATGCTCTGGATGGCCATACAGAAAAAAAAGCAACAACAAACAACTAGAAATACAAAAATGCGCACAAAGTGTTTCTAATTAATCGCCTAGTCAGAGGGACATCATGCCTCGGCGCGAACCGGTCTGAAACACGCCAAGGAAGCGAGAGAAAATATCGCCGCTGCTGCCTTTTCCCCACGAGCTGATGACTACTGGCGCAACGTGGTAATGAGTTTCGCCTCATGCATGACGATGCTTTGAGGACCCCCTCACCCCCTTCCTCCTTTCTCTCCCTCCCCTCCCCCACCCTGCCGCTGTGATGCCAGTGGATGCCAGCCGCGACCCGCTCTATCGACGCGACGCTCCGACTTGCACCGTACGCACATTTTCTGTGGAACACTTTCCTCCCTGCCCTCTATCTCTCTCTCTCTCTCTCTCTCTCTCTCTCTCTCTCTCTCTCTCTCTCTCTCTCTCTCTCTCTCTCCTCTATCTCTATCTCCCCTCTATCTAACTCGCATGCTCTTTTACCGACTCCTTCTCACCTTCCATATATACTTGACTACAGTATTCTTTCATACCCCGCCACCGAACATCAGAGCCTAGCAAAACAGAGGCAAACAGAGTGTAGAAAAGGGGAACAAATCGTGGATCTGCCAGTTTTGTTGCTAGACACCAGAGAGAGGAGGAAGTGTCCTTGTCGCACTTGGTGTGCTCTCCCTTTTGCCTCCGCATTTACGCGTCGATCATGACATGACGACGCACGAACACCCCTCCCTCCGCCCCGCCCGCGCCGCCTTGCTACAATTTCCGGGCCGTACGCCGCGCCCAACGAGATGCGAATGGCAAAGGCCTGCCCTGCGTAGCCCTGCGCAGCTCTGCGTAGCTCTGCCCTGCATGGTTGCGTAGCTCTGCGTAGCTCTCCCTAGAGCAGAGCACAGCGGGGTCCTGGGGCTCGCCGGCTCGCCTCTCGCCTCGCCATTGTTCGCCGCCTGCTGGCTGCCTGGGGCTGCGGCCGCGCGGCCCTGCGCCTTCTATTTCTATTCCACCTGGCCGGGCCGGGCCGGGCTATACGCCTGGGCAAACTGCATATGAGAATCGCCCGCCCCTCTCCCCTCCCCGCAGCCAAGGAAACAAGTACCCTCTGCCCCCTCCCTCCCCCCAACCGTCCCGCTGTAGATGTGTTATGGTCCCGCTAACGCATCGGAATGCTGAGGCCGCCGGCGGGGGAGGGAGGGGGGGTGGCTATCTCTGCCGGGGGCGGGGTGGGGGCGGGGCGGCGGTCACATTACGGCTAAAAGGGAGTTTACAAAGAGGTGCTCGCCGTTTATCAGGTAAGTGGGAGGTGTGCGGGGGGAGCGGCCCGGGGGGAGCGGCCCGAGATAAAGACAGGTGGGAAGCCACCCTCACCGCCGGCTGCGGGGCTGCGGGGTTGTGTGTGTGTGTGTCACTGTGTGTGTGCGCTCGGCGCGAAGGCTTCGGCAGTTCTGTTGCCCTCGGCGTTGTCATCATGGCGTTTGCTGTGCGGACCCCGAGCGGGGCCCTCCTCCTCCTCCTCCTTCGCGCGTCTCCAGGCGTGGAGAGCCATTCCTCACAAGAATCGCATTAGAGGCGAGCGGTCGTCCCCTACTGATGTCAGACACGATGTCTCCGCGTAGCAACTGCAGCCTCGCGACACACACAGACAAATGTTTTCTTCGATCCAGTCTGGTCCGACCTTAATACACTGCAAATGAAAGAGTAATGATCATCATTTAATGCAAAATCATCACTTTTTAGTGTCACTAACATGTGCTAATATACTGACATATCGACACGACAGGTGTTGATCATCGTATTAAACGAATGTTAAACCTTTATCATAGCTTAAATTATGATGATCATCATTGTTTCATTCACAGTGTAATTCTAGACCTGAAGATTCGCAAGTCCCAAGTCCGCAGTCTTGACCCAAGCTAGCTAAATTTAGACTTGACGTAAGAATGTTGTCCTCAGGGAGTCAAATAGTTTCGGGAATATCAGGTCTAAGTTTTCTGGGTGCAGCCCTCCAGACGACATCTACGAGTACACGCAAAAAAGTCGCGCCCAACTAAATAAAAATTAGTACCGTTGCTAAAAATTTTAGTAACGTGGCTCGGTAACTAAAAAGTTAGCACCGGTGCTAAAAAATGTTAGTTGGGCGTATACTACTAGAAAATAAGCACCTGTGCTGGCGATTTTTTTGCGTGTACAAAAACCTTCGCCGAAAAACAACAGTAAGATAAAAAAAAAACCCTTTGGCTATGCTTTAACAAGCAGGTCGGGGCGGGAGGCGGTTAACCACTCCCTCCGATCGCCTCTCCACTTTATCCAGGAGGTTCGTCGTTGTCCTTGATTGGGCAAAGGGCGCGGGCGCCGCGGGCCGTGCGCCCGGGGAGCTCTCTGTCTCTCTCGCCCCCGCAGAGTAACACCATCATCACCAGCACAGCCGCCGCCGCCGGCAAATATACCGCGAAAACGCTGCTTTCCCTCCGGAAAGCGACAGGACTCGGAGAGGCTTTCTTTTCGTTGGCGCGCGCGGCTCGGAACGTCTCACTCCTTCCCTCTCTCTCTCTCTCTCTCTCTCTCTCTCTCTCTCTCTCTCTCTCTCTCTCTCTCTCTCTCTCTCTCTCTCTCTCTCTCTCTCTCTCTCTCTCTCTCTCTCTCTCTCTCCTTCTCCTTCTCCTTCTCGAAGCTCTCATTATTCTGCGGAGCATCTCCCCTCCCCCTCCCTCCGCCTTCTTGGCTGGCCCGTCCTCTCCCCAATTCAACGCCCGATTTCGCAATCCAAATCCTTTCCCTTCCTTTCCACTATGCTTGACACTCTCCCTCGCCCTGGCGGCCTGGCCTGGCCCGGCGCGCTCCGGGCTCGCCGCCTCCGCCTCCACCCCCGCTCCCGCTGATCGGCTTGGCCCTGGTTGGATTTCATTCTCCGTGTGATTTTGTGCCGGGGCCCCAGAGACATCGAGAAGATGTAATTAACGATGGCAGGGCGGTGCTCTGGGGCTGGGCTGAGGGCGTCGTGGTCCTGGTGCCCGCGGTGCTGTGCTATAAGGTCAGTGCTAAGGCTGTAGTGCCAGTGCTAGGGCGTAATTATTTCCTCGGCCTCTACCGTCCCTCACACTAAAATTAAACCAAGGAAAAAAATGGAGATGAATGAAAAATTTTGGTCGAACCGAATTAACAAAGTCGTGCTTCTGCCTCCGGTGGTCTTTGCAGCTCGAATCACGAGCAGCATGAACATGATTCGTTCAGGAACGGACTGGACTGGACATGGACAGGCACTCCGGGACGGACGGGGGGACGGGGGGCTTTCCCATCGTCTTCAGAGATGCACTCGGCTCCGCTCATCGACAGCTATCAAATATTCAACGGTGATTTATTAAGACGTCAGAGAGGGCTGCTGGGCTGACGGATCACCTGGGGGGCTCCCGGCCCGGTGCCCGCCTGGTGCCCGCCTGAGCCCTGCAGCCGCACTCCTCTAGCCCCGCTCCGCCCCCCCCCCCCCCCCCCCCCCCGGCACCGCCGGGACGTCAGGGGCGCTCTGCGGCCGGGACCGAGGCCCAGGCTGAAGACCAGGCTACTTGGACCTGACCCACCCCGCACCCCACCTGCCAAAGTGCTGGCCGTCCCCAGGAGGGCAGTGCCGGGGCAGTGCTGCCGCTGCTGCTGCTGCTGCTACTGCTGCTGCCGCTGCTACTGCTGCTGCCGCTGCTGCTGCTGCTGCTGCTGCTGCTGCTGCTGCTGCCGCTGCTGCGGTGCACACCCACCGTACTGTCACCCCATCACCTGCTCTTTGCCTCGGTGCCCTCGGCGGCGCTGCCTCTGGTTCAGGTGCCGTGACACCGCCGCCAGTCCCAGCCACATATTCAAACAGGTGGAGCAGCATTTTGTGCCGCCGTTCTGCCGCGTGAGTTGTTGTGCCTGTCGTGTTCAATTCACTTAGCCGGCTGCGTTAGCTCGGCTGCGTCTCGTGCTCCCCCTCCTGCGTGCCCCGCCGGCCTGGGGCCCTGGGCCCGCCGCGCTGCTGACCCCGCGCCGGGGGCCCCGAGGACCGCTTAGGGCGCTCCCCGGCGAGGCGCAACCACTTTTCCTTAAATCACAGAGCAAATAAAGCACGCCACTTTATTATGCTATTTTGTCCCCCCGGCCCGCCTCGCTGCGCCTTGTCTCTCCGTGTAGCGGCCCGGTCCTCCGGGGCAGAGGTAGCTGTTATCTCGCGGTCCGCCCCGGTCCCCGCTAGTCCCCGCTGGTCCCCGCTGGTCCCCGCTGGTCCCCGCTGGTGGCCTTCAGGTCGGCTCCCCTCCCCCAACCGATAGCGGACCGGGGCTTCTGGACAGCGCCGCAGTGGCCGCGCCGCGCCCAATCCCGAGTCAGACCCAAATTAAACGCGCCCTTTTCCCCTCAATTTCTGTCCGCGGCGATGAGGACAGCAGCCGCGGCCCGATCCTACGTTCTTATCCACGCCCCCTCCCTCCTCCTTCTGCTCCCTCCACTACGCCGCGCGCGCTGCCGCAGTCGACGCGGCGAAAATTTTCCGTCCCATTTAATAAGGCGCCTGGCCGGCCGGGCTTTGGATTGGATTGGAGTACCCCGCTGCTGGCCGAGATTGAACAACGCCGTTGGACGGAGTGCGCCGCGCCCCGCCAACAGCCAGCGGAGGCCAGATCTGCGAGAGCTCGCTTCTGGTGCGAGTGGAGACGGAATGGGTGGCGTAGCCGCGTGGCCCATCAAAGATTCGCGGCGAATAGCGTATTCCGGAGAAGAGCCGAAACGGAAGTAAGAACTTCCGAACAATCACAAAGAGCGGATTCAGTATGAGGTTCGTCATCTGCTCGCCGTTCGCTCACTCTCGCTTGGCGTTTGGCTCCCTGGATGACCCAATGCTGCGCCAGGCTGGGCACCGCTGGGCACAAAGAACAGGACCACACTCGACTCCTGCCGGTCCGGCCCGGGGGTGACGCCAGGCGACGCCCAGGCGACAGCTAAGCGCATGTGTGTGTGTGTGTGTGTGTGTGTGTGTGTGTGTGTGTGTGCGCGAGTGTGCGCGCGCGCTGTAATCCCTTCTATTCGTGCCCCGCTATCGCCGTCTTCATCCAGGCGCCGTGTCCGTTGCCACTGCCGCTGCCACTGCTGCTGCCACCGCCGACCGGAGCCGGCGGGGCATGGGACTGCGCGGACGCAGAAAGTGAGCGGAAAAGCGGGGACAGAGATACAGTGCAGTGGGAGAGAAAGAGAGGAGAGGGAAACGAGATAGGCCAGATGGCGGGCCAGATAGGAAAAGTGAGAGAGGGAGCGACCGGGGAGGAGTGGGGGTGAGAGAGAAAGAGAGAGAGAGAGAGAGAGAGAGAGAGAGAGAGAGAGAGAGAGAGAGAGAGAGAGAGAGAGAGAGAGAGAGAGAGAGAGAGAGAGAGAGAGAGAGAGAGAGAGAGAGAGAGAGAGAGAGAGAGAGAGAGAGAGAGAGAGAGAGAGAGAGGGGAGAAAGAGAGCGGGGGAGAAAGGAAACTCATGGGCAGCTAGCCGCGCATTCCGGAGCAACGAGGCGTTGTAAAACATCGCCAACACACGTCCCCGTTATCACCCCCCACCCCACCCCTGCAGTATAAAAAGCTCAGCACATTTTTTTTTTGCGTTCCATGGCGGCTTTCTCAGTTTATTAATCACTCTACCCACGGCCACCCTTCCCCCAAGTGGAGGCACGCCAACAAGCACGCCGACAAGGCACGTCGGCCCACGCGCCATAACTGCACGGGAGGCCACCGCGGCGAAGACCCGCGGTCAACACGGCTGGGTTGTTGGCTGCGGTGCCGGGGGCAAGGCGTCGGAGAGCCAAACGAGTTCTTCTGTGCGACGCGGAGGCCAGGAATGACCGTCGAAGCGGTAATGCGTCCATAGTGAGGGCATGTTTTGCCACAGTTTCTGACTTTCTGACCACCGTGCAGCTGACTACTGGAATGTGGCCGGCCCTCCCAAACTCTCCGGCAACTGGAGGCACTCGTGTCCCTGTGACCTCTCGCCTGCCAGCCTGTGGGGCACTTGGTGTCCCTGTGACGTCTCGCCTGCCAGCCTGTGGGGCACCGGCTCGAACAGCGCGAAAGGCGATTCTACCCCTCCGCCCTCCCCCTCCCCCTACACTCTGACCACAGCAGAGATCACCCCCTCCGCTCGCTCACCGAATAAGGCTCCCACGCAAGAAAAATTCTTTTTAATTGTGGAGTTTTCAGCGGGACCACAGGTGGTGGGGGCCGGGGGCCGGGGGCCGGGCAGAGATGTTTGACAGCTGAAGGAGGGGAGCGGGACGCAGCGGTGGGGGCGCGGCCGGAGCAAAGCGGAGCAGAGCCAGTGTGCGAGCGCGCTGTGTTTAATTTGGCCCGGCCCGTTTAATATCAGAGGCCGGCGCTTGCAGGAGTGGCGCGGTTTTCAAATGACACCGACACCGCGGAACGTTTAGTGCTTAGTGTCAGGACTTGGGCGGGGGCGGGACGGGGCAGAGGCCACCGCCGCAGAGAGAGGTTCTTGTTTTTAATGAAGTCTACGGGCGTTCTTTATTAAAACTCATGTCACCGCCCGCTCCCCCGCGCTCCTCCCCCCGTCCCTCACAATGTCTGGCAAAAAGATGATGCTCTGCTCTTTTATCTCAATTTCCTGCTGCCGCCCCGTCCCGTTCCGTCTGCCGAGTCTCCCCGCTTGAGCTGTTAACTAGTTACGTCCGCCGAGGGAGAAAATTACCTGCAGAAAGCCCTGGCGGCCGGGCGGAGGGCGCGGAGGGCTCGTGCACACGCCGGGCTGGGCCGGAAAATTGGGAAAAAATAAATAAACACAAACTTACCCTTACAGATTGGCTAGGCTGGGAACTTGTACGAACATGATGACCAATCCACGAGGAGAACCGTGGCAGGAGGCGATATGAAATAGTTCTGGTCCATTCTGGTCTAGTCTATGCGGATTAAATTATGCGCCAAAGTAAGACAGGGTGACCGCGTAGTGAAAGTCAGACGGAGAATGGAAGGCAAACTGCGTCTCCACGAGTTGAGTCACCCCGGCTTCCCTTGGGCCTCCCTGCTGTCTGTCGGCCGCCGTATCGGTGATGAATCAATTACAAAGTTGCCTCTGACGCTCTTTATTGGCAGCCCTTCGCGTGCGCATCGGAGGCATGCCGATAGACAAGGACTCGACGGCCGGCTTGGCTCCGCTTGGTGCGATGGCTTACCTCCCCACCGATGTGTGACACCACGCCGGCGCCGCCTGCAGCACTGCAGCGTGTACGGGCCGCGGCAGCACGACCTTCGGCCCCTTCGGTACATCCCCCAGCACGGTGTTGAGGTATGGACTGTGAAGGCCTTCCGCCCTCACTCCGCGAGCACACGTCTGCGGGCCGGGGCGGGGGTGGGGCCGGGGGTGGGGGCGGGGGCGGCAATCATGCCTACGTAATTCCCACCCCAGCCCCGCCTCCTCCCCGACCTGCCACAACTAACTAGTTTGCAAACGGCCTGAGCTCTGCGCGCCGCCCCGCACCGTCTGCAGCAGAACAGAGCTGGCCGGGGCCTGGGCCGGACCGGAGCCTGCCGGGACGGCAGCGGCACCCGCAGCCCCGCAGCCGACATGCTGAAGGGAAGCGCCGCGGAGGTGTCCCGTCTCGGCGCCTATCGGGGGGAAGTTGTCCTGGAAACGGCAGCCGAGACGGGGAGTGCGCGGCGGTGCGGCGGGGGAAGAAGACTCCCCGTGGCCGAGTGTGTCGCGCAGGGGAAGCCGATTCCAGAATCCGTCGAGGAAAAAAGAGTTTGCTCGAGTTGACTCCTCGCGCTGCGGCGACATCCAAGTGGATTACCGTGTATAAGTATGTTCCGAAGTTGTTTCGAGCAGGCCGTGGGGCTGCGGGGGCCGCCGGGGGCCGCCGGGGGCCGCCGCGGGCCGCCGGGGCCGCTGGGGGAGGGGAGCGCGGCCACGCCCTCGGCCGCCCCCGCATAAGACGCGTCCTGTCTCAGAGCAGAGAGGGTTCCAACACCCCCCCCCCCTCCCCTCTTGAACCCCGAGTCATCACTCGGTTCACCGAGAGTCAGGGGCGGCCAGGGGCGGCTCCGGCCCTGCTGCCACCCGACCTTTCTTCTCGGCTACACCTCCTCTCGCCAGGCAGCCCTCTTTTTGTCAAAGCTCAAATTCTTTCTAGTACACCGAGGAGTATGCAAAGCCCGGTGACCGAGATGGCCTGGTCTGAATACAGATGAGTGGCAGGCGGCGGGCCGGGCTCGGCAGGCCTCGGCGGCTCAGCTCATCAACCCCCCCGGGCCGGGCCGGGCCGGGCCGCTGCTCGGCTCTCGACAGCAGGTGGTCGCATAAGAAAGTCCCGGCGTCGTCGGCATCCTGGCCTGGCGGGGCCGGGCGGGGCGGACCATCGGAACGCCACGCCATGCCACGCCGCGGCTTCGTTTTTTAATCAACGTCTGAAGCGATAGAGGGCACTTTTTATCACTGCTGAAAGTTAAATTGGATGCCCACCCCGGCGAGCAATGGAAATGGTCGAGTTGGCGTGGCGTGGGGGAAAGGGGGGAATAGGAAACGGGGAGAAGAGGAAGGGTGCGGCGGAGTAGTGGGAAGGTAAGAGTCGTGGATGTGGGCTAACTCGTGGCAGCCTAGCCCAAGCCCGAGGGCGAAAGTAACACAACAATGTGATGCCATTCTGGAACACGACCAGGCGAATAACCCGCTCGGCGCGGCGCGGCGCGGCACGGGGGGGCGCGGAGGGCGGGAAAGGCGGGGGAGGCCGAGAGAAAGACAAAGCAGTTGCAGTGATCACCACCGAACCAGTCGATGGGATGGCAGCACCGTTTTTTTTCCTCCCCTTTTGAAACAGTGCCAAAATGACTCGTAAAACAGCATTTGTGCGACCGGGAATTGGGGAGGGGGCTGTGCTCCTCGAAGGACAGCATCACCACCGTGGCGGGGCGGGCGGGTGGGGGCAGAGACGGGGTCTGATTGGCTGGAAGCTATCACTTTCATTACCTTCTCTCAATCGCCTTGATCCACCCGGGCTTCCCACCTCCCTCTCCTCCCTGCCCTCCTGCGCAGATCCGCTTTTAGATGCAGATTTTCCGTCTTCGCTTTTTGCGTCGAGGGGGTCATTTGAAGCGGAGCCCCGACCGATACGATAGCGGATGAGTTTCCGGAGCCCCCCCCCCCCCCTTACCGTTGAGGAAGGGATGCCGTCGGCAGGACAATGCTTGGCAGGAGGCGCCCAGCGGACCCAGCCAGGCCCAGCCGGGCCCTGGACACCCAGCCGGCGATTCCTTCAAAGTTTTAATGGCGTGGAGTGTTTGATTGCGAACGCTGCGGCCGCCAGCGCCGACGGCACGCAGCCGGGGGCCGGGGGCCGGGGATGGGCGGGGACCGAACGCCTGCCCGCGCAGCCGGGGCGAGACGGTTCTGGCTAATTAAAAGCAAGAAGAGTGCGGGAAGAAGAGGCGGGAGAGGGAGAGGGGAGGGGGGGCTCGGGAAAGAACCTGGCCGGTGTACTGTACCAGCTTGATAACCACTGATCACAAGTGAGGTGTCGGAGGATGCATGGTGCAGAGGAAAGGGAGGGACAGAAACAAGACGTATGGAGAACGCTTTAGCGTTCTGGGACACTCGTTCTTTTAGTGTTGAGGAAAGATAAGTTTGTTGTGTCAGAATAATGTGTAAGGCAAATATACAATTTATTGTTATTGTCAGTATGTGGTACAGCGAAAAATATAATTAAGATACTGGAGCAGTCTACATTTTCATGACAAGACGCGGTGTTCAGGGGTTGGTCCAAACATACTACCACCGCAAAAACTCATTTTTATTTTTTGCCAAAATTTAAAATATAGCCTTACCTGTTTTTTTTTTTGGTCCCAGTGTTCCGAGTACTTCTAAGGTACACCCGACGAGTTGTGGCAAACTTGACCAGCAATTTATTAGAGATCTGCTGAAAAACATTTGTTGCGAACACTAATCGTCTTTTTCCGTGCGTGACTGCTTGGGCTGCTGACGTTTGACGGATTAGCGCGGCCGTGATGCTCTGTCCCCGCGGCGCCCGCCGGCCGCTGCCGGGCCCCGCAGAGCACAGAGCACAGAGCACAGAGCAGAGCGCCATCGGGGCCATGCATCACTCTTGCCGCGCATCACGCTGCGCCCGGCCCGGCCCCGTGGCCCACTTCCCAGTCAAGGAGTCATAGGCGGGCGGAGCCGGCGCAGCCCGGGGGCAGGCCAGGCGGGGCCGGAGCAGTAGAAGCAGGCCGTGATGTATGAGATCCATCATGTGCGACCATCTTCATCCATTTCATATGTGTGGCCGCAGGAGAGGTGCTCAAGATGCCGGGAGGGTAAAGAAGTGAGTGATGACCACGGCCCGGCCCCCGCCCCCGCCCCCGGCCGGCGCGGTTTGATCATTGTCATGTCGGCCCCTGTCACTCTCCGCACCTTCTGCCAATGTTCGGCTCCCGTTGGCGCCCGTCTCCTGGGGCCGACGGGGTCCTCCGCCTGGTCCTCCTGGCCGGGCGCCACGGGGTTGTCTTCTTCCCTGCCGACGTCGGCAGCCTGCGAGCCGTCTGCTCGGCCCGGAGATCCCTTAAAGCATTAACCAGGTCACGCCGAAAAGGGACTGTTTTCTTTATTTCTCTCTGGCAAAGTTTGAACACTGCCTCGCCGCAGCTCGCTGGCCGCGGTTTGAGGTTTCAGGGCCGGCTCCAGGGCGGCGGGGTTCGGCCATGGCGGAGATCCTCTCCACTCTGCTGCCGAGCTGATAGCCCGCCTGGCCCGGATGCTTGGTCCAGCCGCCCGGGGGGGAACGGGGAGGAGGTGGGGCGCAGATACGCGCGGGTGAGGCCAGCGGCGCGGGGCGGGGCGGGGCGGGGCGGGCTGCTGTCCGTAGTATTCCCCGAGGCCTTCTTCCCCTGACCGGCCGGGTCCCGTTTGGTTCGGCGCCGTCCCCACCGGACCCGGATCGGCTCGGCCCGGCGTCCCGCAGACGGGGCCGGGATCTCCAGGACCACCAGAACCGGTGCGGCGGGGCGGGGGCCGGCGGGGGCCGGCGGGGGCCGGCGGGGGCCGGCGGGGGCCGGCGGGGGGCCGGCGGGGGCCGGCGGGGACCCACGGGGACCATCGACTTTTTGTATCTCTTGACCTTATGCTCTTGTTTGGGTTCCTCTGCCCGGCCCGGCCCGGCTAGTCATCCCTCCGAGGGCCACCCTAAGCCGCCCCGCCCCGGACCACCCCAAACGCCGAGCCGAGCCTTTGGCGGCCTGCACTTTGACTGTCAGCCGCTTCCCCGCGCCCGACGCAGAAGGGGAAAAATCGGCCCCGGAGTCATAAAGGCTCAAGTGGTGTAAGCGCGCGCTCTCAGCGCTCAGCTGACTCCTCCCGCCGCCCCCGCCGCCCCCGCCGCCCCCGCCGCCCCCCGCCGCCCCGCACCACCCCTCACTACAGCCATCCCGTCCCCGCGCGCCCGACCCGACCCGACCCGGCCCTACGCCTCTGAGCTGACTTGAGCGCTGTTTACATTGGGCGATCTTGATTTTTGTTGCCGGGGGGAGAACGGTGGTCTCGGTCCATAGAGCGAGTGTGTGTATGGCAGTGGGGGCCGGCCGGCGGGGGCGGCGGGGGCGGGGGCCGGAGGGGGCGGGGGGCGGCGGGGGCCGGCGGGGGCGGCGGGGCGTCCTGCACATCGGGCGGCACTCCGACTTCCTGGTTCCGCCCCCCAGCCGCCCCTGCTCTGGCCTCCCTCTGCTTTTGCCCTTCTTCCCTCCGCCGGTTCCTCCTTCCCGCTCCCTTTCTTCCTGTTTTTACAGTGTACAAGACGCGCTTGTCGAATGAGTGCTGCCGGGAGGAAGGAGACGTGGGCGGTGGGGTGGTCCTCTGTCAGAAAAGGCACCGTCTTTGGTTCGCAGCCCGGTCGACACACTGCGCACTACAGCCCGGCGTCAGTCGGAGCTGGGGGCCTGTCGTGCAGGGAGCACGACTTGTCGGTGAGCTCCCTGGCGAACGGCTGCGATAAGTAAAGCCGAGCCGAAACCTTGTCAGCGGTTCGGCCACGGTTCATAGTTAGGGGCCCGCGTGGCCGTGGCGGAGCGTTGGAGGGGGGGGGGGGCACGAGTCGTGCAGATCCGGGCCCGGGCCGCGCTCACCGACTGGTGCCGACTGCCGACTGGCCCAGACGACAGGGCTGCATAAGTTATGCCGTCCTGTTTGTCGATTTATAACCAGCGGAGGATTGTTCCGCTGTCCCTCGGGCCTGGAACTGGGGGCGCAGGGCAGGGCGGGGCGTGGCGGGGCGGGCGGCAGGCGCTACCGGGCGGCGCTGGCGGCTGGCGTCGCGTGCCGGATCAAGTTGTCATACGGCGGACGTGGGTAAGGTGCGCGGAGCAGGGTGGGGGTGAGGAAGGGTGGGGGTCCCAGCCGAAACACTGCCCGTTTCCCACAATTTCTGCGACCACGGGTTACTGAGATTCAACACCAGCAGCCGCGACGAGAAAATGTCTAAATCCGATTTCGTGTCGTGTTCATTACTTTGAGAGTGCGAGAGTGAGTCCTTGCCGTCGTTGAGCGAAGCCGTCGACGAAAGCGTCGCGTCGGGGGGCCAAGCCTTAATTGTTTCCACTTTGGGTGAGCTCGATAATGCACGGATTTATCTTCGTTTGCCAAACGCAGGAGGGGTGGGGTGGGGTTGGGACGCCTCCACTCCTTTCGCCTCCCCGACTCTCCATTTCCACTAATCTCCATCGTTCTGCATTTTAACCCCCCTCTCCTCTCTTTCCCCGCCGCTGCCAGCCGCTTCTCCGCGGAAGTCACAATGTGATATTTCTGCACAGATAAATATTTTAATGAAAGTCCCTTTCTGACACAAGAGACCGGCGGCGGCAGGGCCGAGGATGGGATGAAGGACGGGGTCGGTCTGCGCGCGGAGTAGGCTGGGGGTGGGGGCGGGGGCGGGGATGGGGACGGGGGCGGGGGTGGGGGCGGGGGTCTCTATCGCCACGCGGCGGCCGCACATCCGAGGTCCTCATGGCCCCCCTCCTGGACTTGCGGCTCCAAGGGGCTCCGGGGGGTTCTGCTGCAGGCAGACGACTGGACTCGCGTTTTATGTCTGCAGGATGCTAAGAAGTTGGCGCCCTTGTGGGAGGCAGAGGATGGCGGAGGGAGAGCGGGCGGCGGCGCGACAGACACCGCCGGGGGGCGGCCGGGGGCGGCCGGGGGCGGCTGAGGCCGCGGGGCCGGAGGGTTAGGGCCGGCGTGGGCGTCGGCGTCGGCGTTGCACAGTGAAAGTGGGAGGGTGGGTAATAGTGCTGTAAACTAGGGGTGTGTTTTATTGAGTCGTTCCAGTTTTACACAATATCGGAAAACACTTCTTGGGGCGGGTGCAAGGAGGGGGGAGGGGGGAGGGGGGAAGCGCGCCCCCCCCCCCCTGTCGCTCCTCGTGACAACACCGCGGGCTGGCGTGACAGTGACACGGGGTCCTGCAGGATCAGGGAGCGGCCATCAATTACCTAACACCGTTCAAACCGGAAATGAAGACATTGGCGCAGGACTGCTTCGCGCAACCTGAGCTGTTTCTACCGGCCGCCCCGAGGGGAAGCAACGCGCTGCCTCACCCGGTCAAATGGTCGTGACATATCGTCAGCGAGAGCTAAGCCACCAAATTTTTGACGTTGTCTCGTAGCTGACGCCGCCGTAGTGTCTGCTTCGGTACCATTCATACGCGTTTTAGTTTCCGCTGAAGTTATTTTTCACTTCTTCGTCATTTCCGGTTTGTGTGTGTGTGTGTGTGTGACAGAGAGAGAGAGAGAGAGAGAGAGAGAGAGAGAGAGAGAGAGAGAGAGAGAGAGAGAGAGAGAGAGAGAGAGAGAGAGAGAGAGAGAGATTTGAGTATTTTGAGTATTTATTTCTTTAGAGAGAGAGAGAGAGAGAGAGAGAGAGAGAGAGAGAGAGAGAGAGAGAGAGAGAGAGAGGTGAGTGTACGCCGCACAGAGAGATGCTCGCGCAAAGAGGGAGGGCGGTGCGATGCGTGTAACGCTGTCTATCAGCCGGCCTCCGACCCGCTATCCGCGCAGCGTGAGCCCCCTCTGCAGAAATGATAAATAAAGGCGCAGAGCTGTGCGGGGACCCAGCCGTCCTCACTCACCCCGGACACAAATCCCACCCCCGGCCCGCCCCCGGCCCGCCCCCGGCCCGCCCCCGGCCCGCCCCCGGCCCGCCCCCGGCACGCAGCGACATGGAGCCGCTACGCAGTACTTTTGCAGCGCAAACATCCAGGCAAACACAGAGCGCAGTCGCCCAGCCTCCGGCCCACTCGGCCAGAAGTATCAATTGGAGAATAGGGTGCCTCCCAGCGCCGCCGGTCCGCCGCTCCGCCGCGCGCCGCTCCCCACGGCTCCCCCACACCCGACAATACATAAAAATACGCAGCCGCAGCCCCAACAGCCCCGGGCCGGCCGGCAGCGCGTCCGGCGAAGACCCGGCGACACGCGAAGGGAGAGAGAGTGAGAGAGGGCGGGGGCCGCGGGGGTGGGACAGAGATAGATGAGCTGAGCTGCTGATAAACAGTGATAGCGGAAGAGAGAGGGAGAGATAGTAGAGCAGAAAACAGTGAAGCCGTGAAGGCAGTAGAGGGGGCAGCCCGCGTTTATGCGGTTGTCCACCCCGGCCGCCTGTCCCGCGCGGAAGGGTCGGCCGTGTCGGCCGTGCCGCCGTGTCCCTGTCGTGTCCTGCCGTGTCCTGGAGGAGATCTCGGGGTCAGATTACTCGCACCGCACCCGGGAGTAGAGCTAATATGGACAGAGCGGATGTCAGTAACGTCAGTCGTCGCCATCGCGCCCCCTCGCCTACATGGAGACCGGCGGCCACGCCATGGACGTACCCGGAGGACGACCCCTCGGGGAGCGTTCACGAACCACGTGACCTGTCTTAGAGCCCCGGCGGCGTGCGGAAGGGTGGCGCTGGAGCAAACTGTCGCTGGCGCGGGCCTGAGTCCGCCCTGTGACTGCAGGCCCGGCGGGTTCGATTCCCGCAGACGGTTCCAGCGTCGCTCCCCTCCGCCGCGCTGCCTTTTGGTGCGCCTTTACTGCATGGCACGTGGTTCCCGAACAGCCCCTTACCAAGATGAGTCTCCGCGGCGGAACTCCCGCGTCTGCGACCCCCGCATGGCGAGTCGGGGCCGGGAAATCCCCGCCGCATCCGCAGAGTGGCCGCCGGGGCCGCCGGGGCCGCCGGCCGCCGGTCGCCACCCCACCCCGTCTCGGTCCAGCATCCCCGTCCTCCCCCTCTCTGGCCATCTCGCTCGCTCCGCGGGCCCGGCCGGGCGCGCAAGTGAGACGGGGGATGCTGGCGCGGCGGTGGCGGCGCCGCGGCGTGCCGGCGCCCGCCTGTCTGGCGCCTGTGAGTCATAACCATCCCGAAGCCAGCCCAGGCCAGCCCAGGCCAGCCGGCCCTTGGAGCCGCCCCCTCGGCGCCACACACTGTGTACAACGCCTAGTTTAGCGTCGCGGCCGCATCGATTGCAGGAAGCTTTCGCTTTTGGTCCCGGCTGCCAGCGGTTCGGTCCACCGTGGAGCTCCCAGCCGTGGTGCACGGGGACGGCACGAGACCGGTCTAAATCCGGTCTCAGTCCGGTCCGAATCGGGAAGGCGAGGGGTTGCACGGCGCACGCCACGGGCTGTGGGCCGCGCCGAACAGCCGAACAGACACTAATGAGGATGGATGATGAAGGAGCGAGCCCCCTCTTCTCCTCACCCTCCCCTTCCCACCCTCTCCTTACCTCCCAACCTCCGGTGTCACCTGCGAGAGCCGAGAGCCTACCTGCCGCACCGGCCGCTCGGTCACCGCTGGGGTTACCGTCAAGGCCATCGACAGTCCCTCCCCCTTTTTCTTTAATGCCGGAAACGTCATGGAAGCAGATGACTGCCAGTTTTTATGAAGTCGCGTATTATTTGGATCTGCAGGGAGCGTCTTAAAGTACATTTACAGTGCAGAGCGGCAGCAGTTATTTTTATTATTACACGGTGCGCCAGACACGACGTGAGGACAATCCTGTGGAAAATGCGGACAAACCTTCGAGGTCGGCCCCCTGACGGCAACAGAGAGTGGCGAGTGTGCCGAGGTAACGAACCGTCCGCAGTGTGCCGTCCCTCCGGGTCCTCCGGGTCCTCCGGGTCCTCCGGGTCCTCCGGGTCCTCCGGGTCCTCCGGGTCCTCCGGGTCCTCCGGGTCCTCCGGGTGGAGGTGTGCGCATGTGTGCGTGTGCGAGGCGGAGAGGACCAAGGGAACGCAGCGGGGCCACATGCGGCAGTATTTAAATGCGGTGGCGTCCAAACCGGTTTCAGATGACCCGTAGCTGTCGACAAAGATGTGTTTGCGTTGAGCGCAGTATTGATCTTCCAAACGATCAGTGTTTAACGGACGTCTCTGCGAATTATGTAACATCACTGTCCTTGGAAACTAGCCGCGTTACATAATTTGTGAACGTCCCCACGTCCCCGTCACGCGCAGACCCGTGTCCCGGTCGGGGCCGCAGGGAGGCTCCAGGAGGCCGACAAACCACTCGGGGCGTAAGTCATAGGCTGTGTGTGTGTGTGTGTGTGTGTGTGCGGAGAAGCAGGGGGAGTGAAAAATCACGGCCGGCCAAATGTGTACACGGTGGACAGGTGCAGGGAGGAGGAGGAGGAGGAGGGGGAGGCGACGCAGAGATAAGGGGTTCCGGGTGAGGGAGGGGGAGAGAGGCAGAAGGTGGAGCGGCGAGTGGCTGCGGACGGCGGCGACCGCAAACAGAGGAGGAGTGTGGTGTGGTTGACAGGGCGCGCCGGAGAAAACCACGTAAATTGCCCTTAAACTGGTCCGGAGTGTTTCCCAACTTGCTGCCCCGCTCCGCACCCGGCGGAGTGTGACCGTGGCGAGGCCTTATGCTTAAAAAAAATGTAAGAGGCCGAACCCTAGGCCTCTGCACACTTAACTTCTGCCGAGTCTTGTCAGGTACGATTCCTCTGCTTGGGCGTCGAACCACTGATATACCTCAACAGCGGGTGCTCCGTCTGCTATCAGGGTCTGGGCAGCCCTTTGGTTCAGGAATTGAGGATAATCGCCAATCCCTGCCCCAGTCAGCGGTACTAAAATGTCGCTGTGCGTTGGGGTGTATTTTTCTGCAGGAACTAGTCGGGGCCGTCAGATTCGCCGATCAACGCGTTATATGAAAACCCATTCTAACCTAAGCGTTGAAGGAAAATATTCTAGGATTCGACCTGTGCCTTGCCCTACGGCTGGCGATCGAACGAACGTGCACCTCTGTCGGGGATGGGCGTGGCGGAAGCACTCCATCTGCGGCCTCGCGGCAGCCGGCGGCGGCGCCAGGCGCTGCGTCCGGGAGTCGGTGCCGACGCCTCCCTACGCGGCGCTCGGCGGCTGCCGTCGGCGGCGTCCCGGACGCGGCCCCGCGGGGTCAGCCCAGGCACAGCCGGGGTCTCGGCGAAGGACAACGCCTTTCATTTCCTGGTCTAGCTCCTAATCCGCGTCGCGTCCCCCTCCCCTCTCCCGGGCGGGGGCCGGCTGACGCGCCCCGCCACGCCCCGCCACGCCCCGCCACGCCCCGCCACG
This sequence comes from Odontothrips loti, assembly GCA_038380765.1. Taxonomy (NCBI): domain Eukaryota; kingdom Metazoa; phylum Arthropoda; class Insecta; order Thysanoptera; family Thripidae; genus Odontothrips; species Odontothrips loti. The sequence goes on from CM076245.1 coordinate 19,554,724, forward strand.
CTCCGCCACGCCGGCAGGGCCATGGGCCGGGCCAACTTCAAAGCGCGCGTTCCGTTCATGATCGATGAGGAGTGATTGGACGGGCGACAGGTAGAGCAAGGCTATTGGCTGTGGCCGGCTGTGGCACCGCCGAGCCGCCAACCTTATAACTTTGATGCCTTTCCGGGAGGTCCCGCGGGGCCCCCGCGAGCCCAGACTTCTGATAAGGAGTGACTTTCCATCGGGCGCTGATAAGAGACGACAGGGGAGAACGCGGAGCCTCAGCCAGGCACCAATGAGGGAAAACCCGGATTATAATATTCACCTTGGAGAAACTGGGGTCCACAGCAGGACTCGCAATGGAACATGACCTGGCATCCACGGGATCGGTATCTCAAGCACCCATAAAAGCTGGTCAAAAAGGTCCTGTCAACGCAAGCTGCTTCTACGAGCACTGAGCACACGAGGAAGCGGAGATGGGGGAACCAGGGTTCGATACCCACCGTTGCTCCAAAATTTTGATTGGCCTGAAGGTTTTAATGCAGTCTGCTCCGAGGGGTGTCTGACTGGGATGGGGTGTGTACGGAGGAGTATAAGTATAATATGCTTATGATACTTTACTTATTTTTGATTAAAATTTGGTAAAATGTCAAAATTTTCATGTTTTTACATATAATGTATTATAATGGGCGATAATATAAGTACTATGGGGTATTATACCTGGTATTAGTGGAGCCAGTGTCAGCAGTATGTAATATATGAGTCGGCCACCCCTGGTCTGCTCAGTGGCAGTTTCCAGCTGTTGGACACTTTATTTTTTTCGTACGCTGACCCGCGCGCTGACCTCAGGCGCCTAGCAAGAGGTTTCTACGAGGTGGTACAGGGTAGTTGACCCCTGGCCCTGGCGCCTAGTCTAACCCGCCTCTGCCTGTCCGTCCGTTCCGTCTCGGCCGCTTGGGTCCGCCGTGGCCAAGTGAGCGCCGCGGACCGCTGTTCAGCGGGAAAAAGCGGGAAACGGCGTCAGAGAGGGTACTCGGCTGAGCTCGGCCGGCGGTACGTGGCGGTACGGCGGGGAGGGGCTGTGATAGGGCGCCGCGGACCGAGGCCCCTCCCCCGCTCGGACGGGGGGGCCACTCCCGGGGCCTGACCGGGCCCCCTGGTGGGGGGCGGGGGGCGGCGCCACGGTGCGGCGTCGGGCCCCGCGGACGGGCGCGGCGCCAGTCTGCGCGGAACCGGCGCCCCGCGAACTGGTGCGAGCACCCCGCCGTTGCAGCGCGCCCTCCCCGGCCACCCCACGGCACGGCCACGAGCGTACGCACGTCAAGCCGGCGCCGGCATGGCATAGAGGCAGTGTCCAGCGAGAGAGAAAGAGAGTGTAAGTGTCCAGAGTGTGCAGAGAGTGTGAGGGGGAGTGGAGGGGAGGGGAAGCGCCGCCGAGTGACAGTGCTTGACAGTGTGACGCTGGCCAACAACATCAACGTCACCACCTCAGACCGCCTCTGCGGCCGGGGTTGTGGTCGCCGTGAAGTGAAAGGCATAGTGCATAGTGCATAATGGATAATGCATAGTGCAAGTGCATAGTGCATAGTGCCCGACAGATAGAAAGAAGTCCGTGTTATTGTGCAAAGTGATAAGTAACAGACCTAGCTGTGCAGAACAGTGGTCAACCGTTCAGAGTGCGTGCGTGAAGGTTTTGCTAACATTGTGACAGATGACAATGTATGTACTGCACCCTTCCCCTCTCCTGGCAGCACGCCAAGGCCTCCGGCTCGGCCCCCGGCCCGGCCCGGTCCGGCCCGGCCTCCGGCCCCCGGCACGGCCCTCCCCCTCCCCTCCCTCTGGTTTACTCTGTGCGACATCTCCGCCCGCTTCTCTACGCACCTCAGAGAAGTGTGCACGCCGTCTATTCCTTGCGATGTTTATATCAACAGCAGTAAAAACTGCGTCCTGTCGACGCTATTCCCACACGCACTCACATGACAACACGACCGGGACGGCGACAACAACCAATAAAAGCATGACATTTCTATAACACTGTCCGAAATCATGTCGTATTTTTGCGATTTGGCGAACTTCATGTGGCCTTTTAGCAGATGATACCTCTTTAAATAGCACCAGCATAGCCTAGCTAAACTAAATAATATGGAAGAAAGAGGTGTCAGCTAGCTTGTACTTTCGTTGTAGGGGGAGCCGCGTCCGTATCCGTCCGTGTCCGCGTCCATCCGCGTCCATCCGCGTCCATCCGCGTCGCAGCATTGTCGCGCATATCGCATCGTGGCATTGTTGCCCTCGCGGGCCATGCGAGCCATCCTGGGCGGGGAAAGGAAGGCACCCCGCTCCCCGCCTCCTGCACTGGCCTCGCCGCTCAAAAATTGCCTTTCCGGAAAGGAAAGGCCTTTCCTTTCAAATATCTTCGGCTCTCCCTCATAATGCAACAAAAGATAAGTTCTGCTTCCACAGACAATTCCTAAAAAGCCTTAAGAAACTGGAAGACATTTAGAGTAGGTATCATCTGCTTCCTATTTAAATAAGGATTTAAATTTTTGTTCTCGTTGGCGACTTTTTTTTAACAAAAATTGGAACGACGATGTGCGGTGCCTGCAGCACAGCATACCGTCCTGTTGTAGTGTACGTATGGACAACGTCACAGTTCGGTGTTATCTGCGTCTATTGGGTGAAACAGAGAAAGAGAAATATCCCGGAGCGTAGCCCCTCCAGCCCAGCCCAGCCTACAACATCCCCTGTCATACATATAACTGCGCAGCACTGCGGGGCACTTGTTCCGAAATATCACTGCGCCGTAAAATCACGGCTCGTTTTACGACGATGGCCGTCTTGCTCCGTGCCACGTCGTGCCGTGCCGTGCCGTGCCGCGCCGTGTCGCGCTGGGACCGCCTCCCGGCACGCCCGGCCCGGAAGTGCCAACAGATACCGGCGCCATCGAAGCTCCGCCGCAGCGCCAGATGCACCCTCAATTCTGAATATTTGACTCTAGTCAAGGTTGTCAAGAAAATCGAAGGAGCTTGGTACAAGTATTACCTGAAATATTAATGGAAAAAAATTGTTCGCTGAATATGCCCGTCCAGATTTTTTGCTGATCCAACGAATAATTTGCTAACCCAGCTAAAAAGTTTCACTCAGCAAAAAAAGTCTTGAGACGCGTTTTTAAAGACCTGATTCGCTGGACCAGCGATAAAGTCACTATTGCAGGGTGAATATCTTCTCTTTTTTTTCGTGTAATACGGGTTTTGGGCGATACTTGGCTCAAGTATCGTTAAGAAAGTATGTACATCGCGCGATACTTGTACGAAGAAGAATGGCTAAGGAACACCTGCTTGATTAATGAATTCAGAATTGAGAGTGCGCACTCTTAGAATGAAAATTAGATCGACTAAGAAAATTATCAAGACCAACATTTTTAATCAATGTCACCACATCTCGATTAGTTTCACCTAACGGTAGTCGAAAGATCGACCATGATTTTAGTCATATTGTTTTTCGAAAGTCGACATATATAGATTTTTTTAATTCTAAGGGTGCGTGCATTTTTCTCGTCCTTATTTTTCTTGTGGGGGAAAAATGGGACGAGTGCGTTGACTGTGAGTGCGTCTATGTTTACAACCCGTTTTTTAATTGTGACTTCTTGATCTTTGCAGAGGAACTATGAGACTGCCATTCGGATACTTGGAACTCCTATCCATATTAATAGCACTGTTGGGCCTCATCCCAGGTATGTCAATTGTTTTCTTACACATTCGTGACTAAGGCACGGTATTCATTTTGGGCCGGGCCGGGAGCCGGGCGGTCCTTGTGGGGTCCGTCGGGGGGAGCTGGAGGGGGGGGGGGGGGGGGAGCTGGGTGGGGGGGGGGGGGGGGGTACTCTCTCCGCCAGTCCCGGCACGTCCGCGTCGGAGTGACCTCGCGGAGTAAATAACTCTCCCACCTCCCGGCCCCACAGCATGCGGGCACGGACCCTGCGCTGCGGTCTCTGCTGGCTGTGTGTGTGAGTGTGCATGTGTGTGTGTGCATGTGTGTGTGTGTGTGCATGTGTGTGTGTGTGTGTGTGCATGTGTGTGTGTGTGTGCGGGTGTGTGCGGGTGTTCTTTGCCCGGGCGCAGAGGGGGCTCGGGCGGGGACGTGTAAGCAGATATTCAAAGTCTTGCGTAGAAACTACTCCACTACGTCGACAAGAAGGACGCCGCCGGGGAGTCGCTAAGCGCATTGTTCCCGCCGTTTGTCTCCCCCCCACCACCACTGCTCTTTGTCGCCCCCCCCCCCCCTTTTCCACACTCCCCGCACTTTACTTTTGCTCCCCCGACCCTTCTCCCCGCAGATTGTTTGCGACTTGCTAATTTCTTGCGAATACAACAAAAGTCGACTTTACGAACGGCCTGTCTTCATCAAGGGCACCGGAGGGCACCCCGTCGGCACACCGCCAAACAGCAGCGGCCACCACCCCGAGCCCTCCGCCGCCTATCTTCCACCATAAACCGAGCGCGGACGGCGACGCGACGAGCGCCTGCGACTGAGAGGGTAGGCCAGCCCGCACGACATGCGTGCATGCACAAAGTCCTGGTTGCCTACCTAGCAGGCGCCAGGCGCCAGTTGGCGCTAAATTCGTTGCGCTTGTTAGAGGCACCCTTTCAGGCCCTCCCCGGCCCCGGGGTCGGCGTCGGTCCCCACGTCCATGCGTGTGGCGCGGTGCGGGGGAGGGTGGAGGACCCGAGGGAGGAACAGCGGGGACGCCGTGTGGCGAACCCAGAATAATAACTCGAGGTTCATCAACGTCTTCTCCGGATTAATTATCCCCCCCCCCCCTACGCCGCGGCCCACACCAGGACTACTGATCCGCCCCCTAACGACCCCCCCCTCCTCCACCCCCGCCACCGCATCAGCCGTGTGCCTCAGACCGGCAGTTCAGGGAAAATGGAACAGAAAAAGACTTTTTTCCCCCGTCAATACTGGGAAATGTTGCACCAAAAGTATACCTTTCGGATATGCCTCCGCCGTAATTGGAATCCCAGGAGCGTCGGAACGGGCCGAGCGTGCAGCGTGCCGCGTGCCGTGGTCCAAGGTACTGCCAGGGTTTCCCTCCCGACAAAGTATATTTCCCTGATGAAAAATAAAATCTCTCCGCTTTGCTGCGCTTGATACGCTGCGGACTTCGGCCGGCCGGCCAGTCTGTCCGTGCGAGATGTTGTTGTTTGTCCAGGGCGGGGAGCGACGACGCCCGGCCTCTAATCCAGATCCCTCCCCCCGCTCCCCGCCCCGCCCATAATACCATTAGGACACGGCCTCCCCGCCCCCTCTCGCCGCCCCCGACTGATCCCCTGCAACAACCACGGCACGCGTGTCAACAGGGGTCATCGCGTTAACAACCAGTAACTGCGCTGGCCGAGGCCGGGGCCGCCCTCCGTGTCATAAATAGAGGTTTCCGAAGAGGCTCAGAAGCGGAAGCTGAATACTTCCAGACCGGAAACTCTCGAGAGCGGCTCTGAGACATATTGATGCACAAAGGGCCGCGCCAAATATGGGAAATAACCCCAAAACTCACTCGAAACGCCGTTCAACTTTCTCATCCCTGCCCTCGATTCCGGTCTGGAGGTGTTTTTGTTCTTCAGCTTCCGTTTCCATGTCTCAATGGAATCCTCCATTCGCACCCACCTAGCACTTAGGCGGCGGGGGCAGGATGAAGAACACGAGGCGTACACTGTGACTCTAACCGGGGGCGCTGTGGTCGTGGTCCCCGGGCCCCGGCAGCCCTCGGCAGCCCTCGGCAGCCATCGGCAGCGCTCGCCACGGGCCACACGGCGCGTTAGTCGCTGCTCGTTGGACGCTCGTTCGTGATTCGTGAATACATCAAAGCAGCAATTAAAAGTTATAATGACGGGTGCAGGCTGCACGCCTCCCCTCCCCTCCCCCGCACCGCCCACCGCGGTACTCGCGGCCTTGGCTGATGTCGCGCTGACATGCGCGGGGTTGGCGCCGCGCCGGGGACACCAGGCCCCCGCCGGGGACACCAAGGCCGCCGCCGGGGACACCAGGCTTCCGCCGGGGACACTCAGGCCCCCGCCGGAGACACCAGGCCCCCGCCGGGGACACCAAGGCCCCCGCCGGGGACACCGAGGCCCCCGCCGGGGACACCAAGGCCGCCGCCGGGGACACCAGGCTTCCGCCGGGGACACTCAGGCCCCCGCCGGAGACACCAGGCCCCCGCCGGGGACACCAAGGCCCCCGCCGGGGACACCGAGGCCCCCGCCGGACCCCGGGTTGGACTCCGCGCCCCGAGCGTGTAAGACCAGAACATGCAGATCCTCTCATTCCCTTTTCGGTTTTTGCGACAGCCATCCCCTTTCCGCCCTGCCGTGACGGCGGGCCGCCGTTCCGGTCCGGTCCGTCGCGGACGGCCCGAGTCAATACGAAATGGCCCGGCCAGACCAGACCAAAGCACTCTGCCGCTGCCCCGGCCACCCCGGCACAGGAAGTCCGTCCCTGTGCCGTCCGTGTGTAGAGCACAGTGCAGCGTGCCCCTGTCGAGGGAGGGGAGGCGCGGCGGCGGGGGCGGGGGCGGGGGCGGGGGCGGGCCGGGACGACATTTGCACTCCAATTGGTCTTGATGAAAGCGTAGCGCCGCGAGGCCCGCGAGGCCAAAGTCCACACCGGTGCGCTACGTGCTGAGGCCGGAGGCCGCGACCCGCCGACCCCCGCCAAAGACTTGGCCGCCCCCCGCGAAGCCCCCCTGCGAAGCCCCTGCCGCCCTCTGTCGTCGTGTCCTCGTCGTCGCGGCCCACAAAGTTTCGCGTCAATTAGAAAGCAAGTCAGGAAATATTCCTGTGCGCGGCCGCCGCGCCCCCGCCGCCGCTCGACCGGCGCCTTCCACCCTCCGGCACTCCGCCCTCCACCCTCCACCCTCTGGCATCCATCTGCCCACTTTCACCAACCGCCTTGACCTCTGTGCGCTGCCGTGTTTCGCAGTAGGGGCAGTAGGGGCAGGCCTGGCATCAGACGACCAAAAAAAAGTACTCAGTGAAACGTATGGAGGTTTTGGATTCAATTACGACTTGTATTATTTCGCGTGGAAAAGCCGCCCCGGATCGACTTTATGCATCCCCTTTATTTCTGTTGCAGAGGGCCTGACAAGCTGGGAGGAGTGGTGGACATACGATGGCATTTCAGGTGAGTCGCTGTACTTCTGTCTCCATCGAGAACTCTGCGTCCCCCCCCTCTCTCTCTCTCTCTCTCTCTCTCTCTCTCTCTCTCTCTCTCTCTCTCTCCCTCTCTCTTTCTCTCTCTCTCACTTATTCACCTTGATGTTTCTGATGTCCTTGATGTCCACAAACGCGCGTAGCAGAGAAGAAGGGAATAAGGAATGAGGAGCAGGTGGAAGGGTCCCGGCATGGTCCCGGCACAGTCCCGTCACAGTCCCGGCAAGGAAGGCTGCGAGCGATGGCCTTTGTAGGGACGCAGAGGGAATCGAAATGCCTCGGGCTCTCTGTCGCTCGTTCCAACCGAGTCCTCAAGCCTCGAGATTTGTTTGTCGTCAGTTTCATATGTTCGCCCCCGGAATTCGTCATTCCTGTCATAACTCTCTCCGCACTGTTGAGGCGAATCAAGAATGAATACAACTCGCTTATTTCGTCCGTTTCTCCGGCAGAAGGGAGCGGAGAGTGATAGCGGGAGAGAGGGAGAGAGAGAAAGAACATACGACGATGATTTGCGTAGGGTTCGTTTCATACGTGAGCCTTGCCTGGTTCAGGAGGGTTGTCGGCCTGAGGCTGCCTTGTCTGCTCTCTTCTTGACCGAACAAGTCCTCTGGGTCGCAGCCCTGACCAAGGGGCGATTCACTCTGAGACTCTGTGTACAGGGTACTACAGCTGTAGTAGTTTGTAGTAGGTCAATAGACCTAATGTTTTCGAATATTTATACATTTTCTGATGTTTTAGGGCATAAAAGTTTGGATGATTTGTGGTGTTACAGAAAGGTATTACAATAGTATTACAAAGTACTACAGGAGTGAATTGCCCCTCGGCCCTGACTAAGTGTGGCCACTAGTTTGTGACGAGGTGTTGCCCCTCTGCCGTCAGGTCCTAGCTTCTGGGGGCTCATCAACCCCCAGTGGGGGCTGTGCAGCAAGGGCCGTCGGCAGTCCCCCGTCAACATCGAGCCCGACAAGCTACTGTACGACCCCCGGCTGCGGCCGCTGCACGTCGACAAGCACAAGGTGAGCGGTATGACGACAGGTGACGACAAAGGCCCCACAAAAAAAAATGGCTTTCACCGGAGAACGTCATTATGAAACTGTCTGCCATTCCAGATAAGCGGCTCCCTCCACAACACGGGCCAGTCCCTGGTGCTGCGGGTGGACCAGGACTCGAAGCACCACGTCAACATCTCGGGCGGGCCGCTGGACTACCGGTACCAGCTGCAGGAGGGCTACATCCACTACGGCACGCACGACAACCACGGCTCGGAGCACCGCATCAACGGCTCCTCCTTCCCCGCCGAGGTGAGCCCGAGCAGCAGCAGCAGCAGCAGCAGCAGCAGCGGCAGCAGCGGCAGCAGCAGCAGCAGTAGCAGCAGCAAGTAGCAGCAGCAGCAGCAGCAGCAGCAGCAGCAGCAGCAGCAGCAGCGGCAGGAGCAGCAGCAGCAGCAGTAGCAGCAGCAGCAGTAGCAGCAGCAGCAGCAGCAGCAGCAGCAGGTCGTGGGCCTGTGCCCGGTGGTTGTCATAAGGGGAACTCGAAGGGGTGTCCTGCGAGTGTGTAACTCCATTAGGCCAGTCGTCGGAAGAGCTCTGCCGGCACCGCGCCCCGCCGTGACAGCGCCCCGGCCGCGGGAGTTGTTTGGCGGGAGGTAATGGAGTGGGGGCCGTGTGTCACTGCGGCGCGTGTGCGCGTGTGTGTGCACGCGTGTGCGCTCGTATGTTTGCTCGAAGAGTTTACCGGAGGCCCGTCACCTGTCTGTTGCAGATCCAGCTGTACGGCTTCAACGCGGAGCTCTACCACAACATGTCGGAGGCGCAGCACAAGTCGCAGGGCATCGTGGCCATCTCCCTCATGCTGCAGGTGAGTGCGGCTGCGGGCTGCTGAGACAGCGATGATCCTGTCGTAGAGCGCAATGCGAGCTGCGCTACTGGCGCCTGCAGGGCACGCGTGTCGTGCGGGCTGGCCTACCCTAGCGACCGCAGGCGCCTGTGTCGCGGCTCACGATAAATCGCTGCCGAGGCATTTCAATTAGGGGAGCGAATCGAGCTGAGCGAGGAGGCCGGAAGAGACGGGCCGTGACGGCGGCGGTGGACACTCACGTCTGCAGCACAGCCGGGAGCACAGCCCTCCCCTAATCCATGCAGCGACTGGCTCAGCAGATTTCACCTCTCTTCTGCCGCCCCCCGCCGCCCCCTCGGCTCCCCCTCCAGCGGGCGAGATGCCGACGCCATGAATATTCAAGAGGATACAAATATTTAGCGTATTACCCCGATGACTTGATCTTGGGGGCTGTGGGCTGCTGCGGGTGGGGCCGGGCGGGGCCCGGGCGGGGCCGCGCTACCACGCCTCCTTGGCGCCTGCCTGCTTGTTTATTGTCAAGTTATTGTCGGAGTTGGCTTTAATTGACGGCTTCGCACAATCGCACGCTGTGTAGTTCCAGCCGCCCGAGTCAGGCCTACACTCCGAGACAACGGGGTGGGCTTTGTGGCCGGGCGGCTTAGGCGGCGGCGACTTGTCCGGAAGCACTAAAAAATAGATGAGTCAGGGTCATTTTGAATTGAAACCTTTGCGATAAATCGAAGGTTTGAGACCTGATTCAGACTCGATTTGTCGCCAGGACTCCAAAAATGGGGTCACATGACCTTTTCTGATAGGAAATAAGGAGGAAGTTAGTGGCACAGGCCGTAGCCACCCAACTCGTATCTTCCGCATTTTCGATAAGAAAGGGTAAAGTGACCACATTTTTGGAATCCTGGTGCCAAACCGAGTCTGACTCGGGTCTCAAATCTTCAGCACGGGGTCAACCGGTTATCGCTCACAGTTGGACGATGATGGTGACTTTTTCGTTCTGAGTGAGGACTGACGACCCCGTCTCCTCTTTTCTAGAGGGAACGGGGGGTTCGTGTTTGCCTGCTCTGTATCGAGTCAGAGGGTAACGGGACCGGCGAGCCGGGCCTGGGCCGTGCGTGCGAGGCTGGCAGTGCTAGCGGGTCTGGCGGGGCTAGCGTGTCTAGTATACTGCTCTGCACTGTGGGAGGCTGCCTGGCCGGGTAGGGGGTTTTACTGCTGCTGCCACGGAGAGTTTGCTCAGGGCGGCCCTGCCCGGCCCTGCCCGGCCCTGCCCGGCCCTGACGCTTGACAGTATAAAAGATCGTAAGTCACGCTCCCCCAAGCTGCGGCGCTGCGGCGTCGGGCCGCGGGTGGACGTGGTGGCCATCACAGCGCCGTCCGCCGCCCGAACACCGTGCGCCAGCAGTCTGTCTGTCTCGTCCCGGATCAGCAAATTGAATGACTGATCACTAAACATCCGCGGTTTCCGCCGCGACACAAAAAAAAAACGCACACATCCCGTCCCTCAGCACAAAATGTACACACTACCTAAACGAGGGCACCATTCCAAAGTCATGCCCCGCGTTTATTCGTTTTCTCCTTATTTTCCCCCGCCGCCCATGAGTGATGCCGCTGGTGGGCGGGGCCCACCGGAGCCGCAGCGGCGCAGATTCAATTAGCGTTCTGCCATGAATGAAATTTGCGCACATTATAAACGCTTCTTAGGATCCGTGCGAAGCGCCGAGGGACTCCGGCCGGGATCGTGTATGCAGCGGCACGGGGGTGGGGGCGAAGGGGCGCGTTCGGAAAGAGAAAGAGAGAGAGAGAGAGAGAGAGAGAGAGAGAGAGAGAGAGAGAGAGAGAGAGAGAGAGAGAGAGAGAGAGAGAGAGAGAGAGAGAGAGAGAGAGAGAGAGAGAGAGAGAGAGAGAGAGAGAGAGAGAGAGAGAGAGAGAGAGAGAGAGAGAGAGAGAGAGAGAGAGAGAGAGAGAGAGAGAGAGAGAGAGAGAGAGAGAGAGAGAGAGAGAGAGAGAGAGAGAGAGAGAGAGAGAGAGAGAGAGAGAGAGAGAGAGAGAGAGAGAGAGAGAGAGAGAGAGAGAGAGAGAGAGAGAGAGAGAGAGAGAGAGAGAGAGAGAGAGAGAGAGAGAGAGAGAGAGAGAGAGAGAGAGAGAGAGAGAGAGAGAGACGCCGCGCTGCTGTCTTGTCTTCCAAGGCCTCACGTGACGGAAAGGCAGTGCCGGGTTTTACATGAGACGTGTTGTTGGTTTCGGAAGCGGCCAGGCCACGCTACCGATGGGAGGATTAATTCGCAGTGGGGAGATGTTTGTTGCTGAGCGTAAAAACGGGACCTATAGGAAAGGGGATGGATGAGGGAGGTGGGGGGGGGGGGGGGGGAGAGCAAACAAGCCCTGCAAGAGAGAGGTGGGGAGGGGGGCCGTGGTGTGGAAAACATTTCCGTTTGATTTCGCACTAATTACCTTCGCAGCCAAGGCCTAGCCATGGTCTGGCGTCTCGTGCCGTGATTTATTCCACGACCGCTTTGCATCCCATTTTCTTTGTTTTCGCGAATGAGAAACGTTTACTTCGCGGGGGTTATTATTTATTTGCCTCGCCAACATTTTTCGCCTCGCTCTCCCACTGCCCGGCCATTTCCACCGCACTTCCCCTCCCTCCCTCCCGCCTCCCCCGACCCGGCAAGTGATGTCTTCAAATTTGTTTACTCTCTTTGTGCGCAAATGAGGACTGTTAATTTCTCTCTAGCTAATTATAACACTTTTCACGAGTTATCATTACTTTGCTCATTTTTCTTGGCCTTCTTTCTCTCTCGCCTTTTCTCTACTTCCTTTACTTCCTTCTCTCCGGTTTCCCTCTCCTTGCCTTTCCCTCTGCCTTGCCCGCTCCGCCTCCGGCCCTGGCATCTGATCTGCCAGCACGGCGCTGCGCGGTACCGGTAAGTGTGCCCCCCTGCCTCGCTCCGCCCCGCCCCGATGCACCGTCTCGCCGTGGGGATTACAGCGGCCGCCGCATCCGCAGCCTTCAGCCGCTCGCTTCAGCCCCGGCGCTCTCGGCCTCTCCGAGGCTGTCAGTTCACCAGACAATCGTAGCCAGTAGCGTGTCTGCCGGAGCCGAACCGAGTCGAACCGAGCCGAACCGAGCAGAGTCGAGCCGGAACAGGCCGGGCCGGGCCGAGCCGAGCCGAGTCCTGACACTGACTGCTCCGCTTGCTGTGCTTCAGATCGGTGACCGGGCCAACCCCGAGCTGCGCGTCATCACCAGCACGTTCGGCCAGGTCGGCTACCGAGGGGCGTCCGCGCCCATCCGCCACCTGTCGGTGCGGGCGCTGCTGCCGGACACGGACCACTACATGACGTACGAGGGCAGCACCACCCACCCCGGATGCTGGGAGACCACCGTGTGGATCCTGCTCAACAAGCCCATCTACATCACAAGGCAGGAGGTAGGCTGGCGGCCGTGTCCTTGTGGCAAGACGGCACCTCTCGGCCCAAACTTGAAGTCATGCCCGGATTTGGCGCTCACGGGGAGCCTCTCTAAGTGAGTTGTGTCTGTTTCAGCTGTACGCGCTCCGCAAGTTGATGCAGGGCTCCCCCGAGACCCCCAAGGCCCCGCTGGGCAACAACGCCCGGCCCATACAGCAGCTGCACCACCGCACCGTGCGGACCAACATCGACTTCTTCAGGGAGCAGGTGAGCGAGCGTAGCGCAGCGCGAGCCAGTCAACACCAACTCCAACTCCATAAGCACGCTGTTAATTTGTGCGATTTTTCATCTGTTCTCAGGGTAAAAATTGCCCGACAATGTACAAGGATCACTATTACGTAGGTGAGTGGGACCCCGCCTGTTGAATGGTTTGACACGAGAACAGGACATGGCACATAATTCCGCTTTCTTTTCGGCATTTCAGCGAACTCGTGGAACGACGACAGCCGAGCCTACAGCAGGAACAATGTAGACGACAGCCGAGCCTACAGCAGGAACAATGTAGACGTCTCGTGATGACGAGGAAGAATTTCGCGGATGGGTTGATCCTTCTGAAATTTACCCCTTCAAATTAACCTTCGCGCTGACTGATTTGTTTAATATCGACCCTTTTCTATGACTGGCTCCTCGCCGTCAATTCGACATTTCGCCTTGAAGTCAATTCGCTGTGCTGGAGAGCAATAAATGGTAACCTCGGTAAAGAAACGAACTATGACAAAGAAGTCAACTTCTGTATGCTTAATCAATGAAGCAGCGATTGAGAAATCCAATTCATTACGACTCAACTCAATGAAAAATTACAGGAAAGTTGAGAGAACTTTTAGAACTTGTTTCATCGACTGTCTTCCCGAAGGTCATTGACTTTCCTGTCTCTATATTTTCGTATATTTCCGTAGTTGATGTCGGGGCCTTGACAAACATCCAGTGTACATATCTCAAAGAAGCTGTCATCGCTTACGTCCCCGTCAGCTTTACATTCGGTCGGCAATGTATCTCACATAATAATTCAAGGCTCCCTCTCGCTTGATTTACGGTAGCAGGATCTAGGAAAACTGTTGTATATCGTAAATTAATTGACAAAGCTTTTTTTTTCGGTTGGGGTGCAACAATGTACTTTGGAATTTAGACAAGATGGAACTATGTTGATGGAGCATATATCAAGACTTTGAGCTTTGCTGTAGCTACGTTTTCCCGGTGCCGAACGATGAGATGAATAAGTGTTATAGTGTTTGTTAATAGAAAGTGTTTATAAAGTATTGTATTTGTTTTCGTTAAAACTTGGACTAGTTCTGTCTTTTTGTTCTCCCCTCCCTATCCACTCCCACAAAACTGCACCTGGGTGCTGCTTATCGTTCTGAAACGTTCGACATGCAGAGAAAACTGCGTTTACGCTTTCATCGGTGCGGGTTGGACAACACTGGCCAACACCACGCTAGTTCAGTGACCTCTGACCCCCCCCCCCCCCTCCTCTCCTCGATTGACGTCCCTCTTTTGATTGACGTCCACCGCCGCGCGGCACTGCTCGTCCTTTGTGGTCACCGTGTGTGTGCGTAACCACCACTCAATCAGTGCCGGCTGGAATAATGAATCACTCAACGAAAAACACAAACAGGTTCTGATCAATTCCTGGGGGAAAAAATAGCACCTTTACTTTTTGTTGGCGTGCAGAACCTTCTATCAAAAGGTTTACGAACAGACTGGCCGCGGCATGGTGCCCCCTTGCGAGTTGATGACCCCGATGAAACATTGTACCCCCGACCCGGCGCGGCACGGGGGCGGCACGGGGGCGGCACGGGGGCGGCACGGGTGCTCTGTCACACAATGATGCCGATTGTTTGTACGGCACTGCGGCCAACACCATTCCACGCCCCACAATGCAGCGACGACAGCATTGTTCGGTAAGAGGGGGAAGAACGAGAGGGGGTGGGGGGCGCCTGTCCCCCCACTCGACGCCACTCACCGCTCACTTTCGAGGGGCGACCTCTTCAATAACTCAATGTTATGGTTTAATTGTCGCTGTGCTGAGAGGTGCCAACAGTTCCGTAGTTCACAAACTCCGCCCTGTCCTTTGATAATTGCAGCCTGAACAAACGAACAAGACAAGTAAGAAGAGGAGTCCGTCCGAGTGCTCGTAGGTCACCGATCGGCTGGGTGTAACAGCGTTGGCGTCTGGAGGGTTAAAAATGTGCCTCTCTAAAGCTGATATTTGAGACCCCGGCCGCCATTCAATTTATGATATGAGATCAGACTCACCACGCGAAAATGTAATCGATGTAAAATACAGGGGATGAACGCGAAAAATCAGCGCGGGAGAGTGAGTTGGAATTCCAATGTCGGTGGGAATCGAACCCGCCAAGCCTAGTCACAAGGAACTCAAGCCTCTGCCAAAGGACAGTCTGCTTCAGCACAAACCTCACACCTCACTCGCTTCAAGAATTCGAAGGGTTTCTGAACGCTCCTTTTTTTTCCTGATTCCCCCCCCCCCTTCCTCCCTCCCCCTCGGCTGTTTCAAATGCCATCTTCAGGACCGTTTTTCGTGGGTTTTTTTTTCGAGTTTTTTTACTACTTTTGTCTTTCTTACCCACCCTCAGTGCCCTTGCACTGTCGGGAAAACCAAGTTGACGTGCGAGAGTGACCGGGTCCCGAGGCGTGGAGCGTGTCTCCGACCGCGGCACCGCCGCCCGCCCGTAACCGGTGATTGCGCTGCGTCCGAGGCGGCTGCTGTTGGGGCGGACGGCATACTTTAGACATTTATGAGCCCCATAACAGTGACGTCCCCCCCCCCCCCCCCCACGTCACTTACAGCCCGGAGGCCTCATTCATAGTGAGCTTCTGCAGCAGCAGAGTGCCCGCGGCCGCGTGGTCTCGGGGCCGCGGCGAACTTACAAGGTCCGGGGCTGGTCAGCTCCGTAACCGAAAGCGGGTCAGTCTGGAATACCTCGCGAACCAGAGCGGGGTCGACCTGGCAGCCTGGCAGCCTGGCAGCCTGGCAGCCTGGCAGCCTGGCAGCCTGGCAGCCTGGCAGCCTGGCAGCCTGGCAGCCTGGCAGCCTGGCAACCTAGCAGACGCAATAAATCCCTCCTTCCGAATCAAGTCTTGGGGAATTTGTACATTATGCACAGATGTGTCAATGTGGCGGAAAAAAGCGGAACCTCTTTGGGGCGAGACGACCGAGAAACCAGCTGTGCAGGCCGTGTTCCGACCCCGGCAGCCTCAACGCTGTCTGCACTGCCAGCAGCAGCACAGATATATGAGCGAGGCCGTGTCTGCATCTGGAAAGCAGTTCACTCTCACTCTCTGCTTCTGATTAATGACGCACACACACACACACACACACACACACACACACACCGAGCCGCCGCGGGGTTTGACTAATTGCAGCAATCACGGGAATCAGTTCCCTGACAGGTGACTGGAGCGCGCGGCAATGCCGGTGGTTCGATCCGCGGCAGAGCGGCAGAGCGGCGGAGCAGCGACTCAATGGGGCAGCAAACGGGGGCCGACAGTGACGGCCGGGACCGGCTGGGTTAGGTTAGGCAGGAGGTGCGGGGAGAAAGTGATTTCACCTGCCGAACGGTCCGCCCTCCCGCGGCTCCCCGTCCGCCCCGAACTCCGGAACAAAGTGTGCCCCTGTGTGTGTGTCGCCACGGGCGTGTCAGCCCGGCGCAGCCCTCAGCACAGCCCTCAGCACAGCCCTCAGCACAGCCCTCAGCACAGCCCTCAGCACAGCCCTCAGCGCAGCCCTCAGCACAGCCCTCAGCGTAGCCCTAGCAGCCCTCAGCAGCCCTCAGCGCAGCCCTCAGCACAGCCCTCAGCACAGCCCTCAGCAGCTCAGCTCTCAGCACAGCCCTCAGCACAGCCCTCAGCGTAGCCCTAGCAGCCCTCAGCGTAGCCCTCAGCACAGCCCTCAGCGTAGCCCTAGCAGCCCTCAGCAGCCCTCAGCGCAGCCCTCAGCACAGCCCCTCGGCAGGCAGCAGTCGTAGAGAATTATTTCGTCTTGTACGCGACGCGGTTAATGGGGGCTTTCACGCCCGTCCGACACTTGTCTGCGGAGACACGAGCGCGGCGAGGGGAAGTGACTCGGTTTGGATGGGCGAAAAAGACAAACGCTCCGAGGCACGGCGGCAGAGGCGGGGCCCGCGGGGCCCCACAGCCAAAACCCCCACCCCTCCAGCCTCCAGTCACCACGACAGCCGCCTGCGGGCCTGAAGGCTGTACGAGGCGGAAACGCAGCGAACCAGATATATAGGAAAGCACCTCCACTCCACAGACGCCTGTGATGTTAGGGTAGGCACGCCCGCCGGGCACAGCTACGCTCGCGTGGCCTACCGTCCCGGCGCCCGGAACCCCTTGTGAGGTAGGCACGCCCGCCTGACACAGCTGCGCTCGCGTGGCCTATCGTCCCGGCGCCCGGAGCCCCTTGTGAGGTAGGCACGCCCGCCTGACACAGCTGCGCTCGCGTGGCCTATCGTCCCGGCGCCCGGAGCCCCTTGTGAGGTAGGCACGCCCGCCTGACACAGCTGCGCTCGCGTGGCCTATCGTCCCGGCGCCCGGAGCCCGCCTGACACAGCCACGCTCGCGTGCCCTACCCGCCCCTTGGCCGCACGCACCCGCCCGCATCGTGTCTTTGTTTATGAGGATCGTCGCGGGCTGGTCGGGTTACTGCCGGCCTGACCCCTTCGGCCGCCGGAAAAAGAGATAGAGAGCGAACGGGCCGTGCGGGGAAGACAAGAGAGGAGGGGTGGAGTGGCCGCGGACAGCGGCGGACTGATTTATGCCGGGGGAGCGGCGGCGGCCAGCAGACTCAGCCCGTGCGCAGCTCAGCCCTGCGCAGCCGCACGCGATGCTGTGACTGCTGGCATCCTGCTGGCATCCAACCCCCTCCCCTCCATCGAGGTGAGCCGCGAGGCAGGAGGCCGGGGCACCGCCAGGCCACGGCCTCGCAAGACGGAGTGGTTATGTTTTTATAATGCTTTATTTGCAGTTATTTGGGCGGCGGAGTACCGCGCAGGGCGGGTCGGGGCGCCGGGCGCGGCGTGGGAAGGGTTCTCAATGTTGCATGCGGGACGATTGCCACAATAGCCTGCGCGCACCTGGCGAGGTGCGTGCTGTGTACTGCCGAGACGTCGTGGCGGCAGACTGCCTCCAGGCGGAAGAGCAGACCGGATCAACATCCTCTATGCAGCAAGAGCGAGAGAGGAAGGGAAAGGGAAAAAAGTTGCTAGCTGAACTTGGATTCCAATTTTCAGGCATCTAAACTTTCAGGATGAAGAACGCCATGTCGTCAGACAACACATTAGATTTTTGGGGGGGGGGATGAGAGTAAAGGACGAAGAGGATATAGAACAAGGAAAAGGTAAGAGAAATCCCCTCCGCCGAGACTGGCAGCCTCAGCAACGTCGGACCTTCGGCCCTTTGAGCCCTACGTGACCCCTGACGTCGGGGAGTCGTCGGGACCGGGGGAAAAAGTCCAAGTCCGGGGAGGACAAACACGGCGTGTTGGCACTCAGTGAGGGCCGGGATCAGACGGTGCAGCGGGCCGCAGCCGGCGTAGCCAACTTATTCAGTTAGCCGGCCAAGCCAGCCGGGCACAGACAGCACACCGATTCTCCCCCGATTTTTTCCCCCGATTTTTTTTTTTTTTGGGTTCCTGTAGAACAGGAACACGAAATACCCAACGGACGGTTTGCCATTCGCTCCCTCCTCCGACCCTATCTTGTGGGTCGGACAAACTTTGCGTCCTCGAGGAGACCTTTTTTGTGCGCTTTTCTTGCCGGCGTGAACTGCGAACTGCAAGCGAGCCGCCGCCACGTAATGTGCGCCCTTCCGAGACTGTTTATAGAGTGCGGTAATGGAGGTCCGCTAGCCCCGCCCCTCCCCTATTATGTTACTAAGTCAACGTTCGACGGAGGAGGCGACATGACTATCCCCGTTCGGCCCGGCTCCCCTCTCTGCCCCCAGGCCCTCAAGCCCCCAGGCCCCCAGGCCCCCCAGGCCCCCAAGCCTCCAGGCCCCCAAGCCTCCAGGCCCCCAGGCCCCCAGGCCCCCAGGCCCCCAGACCCCCAGACCCCCCAGGCCCCCCGTGAGCCGCTGAGTGTGGATTGCCCTGGCTTCAGGCAGTGATGGTCGTTTGAACCGAGCAAAGGATGGCAAAGAAGGAACGGAAGTGCGAGAGGGACGGAGGAAGAGGGCGAGGGAGAGAGACAGACAGAAAGGCGAAGAGGGTGGGGTGAGAAGGAGGAAGGGAGAAGGAATGTGAGAGCGAGAGAGAGAGAGGGGGAGAGAGAGAGAGAGAGAGAGAGAGAGAGAGAGAGAGAGAGAGAGAGAGAGAGAGAGAGAGTGAGAAAGAGCGAGAGAGACACCGCTGCCGAAGACACAATCGACTCGGTAATGGGAAAGCGAACTGCGCGCTGCGTCGGCTCATTCAATTATTTATTTCGAGATGGCCGTGGTGTGATATCATGTGGCTGGTTGGCGTCCCGGAAGCCGCAGTCTGCAGGGGGTCCCGCGAGGAGGAGGAGGAGGAGAGGGGGGGGGGGGGGTTGGTCCAAGAGGACGACCGGACCGGAAATGAAGGAGTGCGGAAAGTCACCCCGGACCTGAAGGGGTGGACTGAGGTGGCGCGGAGAGGGAGCGAGAGAGTGAGTGAGTGAATGATAGAGAGTGTGACAGAGAGAGAGAGAGAGAGAGAGAGAGAGAGAGAGAGAGAGAGAGAGAGAGAGAGAGAGAGAGAGAGAGAGAGAGAGAGAGAGAGAGAGAGAGAGAGAGAGAGAGAGAGAGAGAGAGAGAGAGAGAGAGAGAGAAATAGAGGGGGGGAGACATTTACACGACACCTGAAATGTAAAGTCAGCGCGCTTAAATTCGTGCTGTAGGTAGACGACGCAGGTCTGCGCTGCGGCCCAGGGCAGGCGGCCGGACGTAGCTGGCAGCAGCGGCAGCGAACAGCAGCTCTATGATGGATTGTCAGCCAGCGGGCCGGGGGCGGGCGCCGCACCTGAAAAAGGTGAAGCCTTTGATTCGCCCCAACGACCTACCGTGCCCTACCCCGCAGAGGGCCCCGCAGAGGGCCCCGCAAAGGGCCCCGCTAGGGCGTCTGGTCCGCACCGGTCCCCACTCCTAATGGAGACTCTGATTGGCCGGCGGGGACGATTCGGTTTCGCCCTCTGCCGCCTCTCACTCCGCGCCCTCCTCTAAGTCACACTATCAATCTCTGTGGGGGGGGGGGGGGGGGGGCGGCGAAGGGGAGTCCGACTCCCGCCCCCTTCCCATCCCCTCAACACACACACACACACACTCACACACACACCACATCCCGCCGTTTTTCTCTTCTCCGGCGGGGAGAGAGTATACAGATTTCTCAGTGTCTAGTTGTATGCTGAGTGAAAAGGGAAGGCTGTCACCTGCCCCGCGGCCCCCGCTCTCCCCCTCCGCCCTCCTCCCACTCTCTTTCTTTCTCTCTTTCTCCGCCGCACACTTGATCCTGCGGATCCTGCCCGCTCGCATCTCACACCCTCTTCTTTCTCCTTTTACTTTCCCCGCAAACTCGGCTCGGATCGCAGTCCATGTGTCTCGGTGCGCAGCAGGGCGAGAACGTCACTGACGTCACCGACGTCATCCGGACGTCATCCGGGCGTCACCCGGACGCCACCCGTAGTATGTCACCCGTTAGGCTACCCGGACCGGAGCGACGTTTCACGTTCCGATTTCAAAAGCCGACGATCAATTTTAATTCCGCGTCCACCAGAACTACCGGGCTGGGATTCGCGGCCGTCAGGGTCAGGTGGGGCACAAAGCGATGACGGCGCATTGACACGCCCCCATGACTTGTGGTGCGGGCCGGGCCGGCACGGGAGGCTGGGGAGGGTCGCCGCTCCCCGCCGCCCCCGCCGCCCCCGCCGCCCCCACAGCGGCCGCCCGCCGCCCGCGCTTCAATGCCAGAGCCGGGGCCGGCTGGGGTGCAGCAGGGGTGACGGCTGAGAGTGAGAGTTGGTGAATGGAAGAGGGATGGACCGCCGCGCGTCGCCGAACAGCGGGGGGCCCACCCGGGGGCCCACCCGGGGGCCCCCCGCTGAGCCCCCGAGCCCCCCGCGCGGCCGCGGGGCACCAGGTAACACGCCCCTCTCGCGCGACGCACCACCCGGCTATAGAGCTGAGGTCGTGTCAGACTTGCTTGCGTGCGTGGCAGGCAAGCGGCGCCGGAGCGAACGAGATAGGCACAGAGAGAGGGAGAGAGAGAGAGAGAGAGAGAGAGAGAGAGAGAGAGAGAGAGAGAGAGAGAGAGAGAGAGAGAGAGAGAGAGAGGAGAGGACGAAAAGCTCTGCTACTCCACCGCCGCCACCCCACCAGGAGGGGCACTCCCCTCTTCCTTTTATATTCCTTTCACCTTGCCGCGCGACTAATATGTTCCGCTCGCGGCTAGGCCACCCGAGGCCGGGCGGTGCGGGGCGGGGCGGGAGGCCCTCCCCAGGCCAGGGGGCTCAGCCCCGCGGGGCGTGCGGGGAGGGCGGGGAGGGTGAGGCGCTGGCGGGGATTTTCGTACAGGAAGCAAGGGGATAGACCGACTCGGCCAGCAGATGGATGGGCTGCGAGAGCTTCGCGAGCAAACGGTGTATAGATATCGGGCCAGCAGGTACAGGGCGAGAAACAAAGAGGAAGAGAGAGATAACCGAGAAGGACGTGCGGCCGCATTGTTTCCGTGCTCGCCTAATTCTTTTTTTTTTTTTTTTCTTTCCCCGCCGGTGACGACGGCCAAAGGCGCGCGCCGGCGGGCTCCCCGGTCCCGGACCCCGCACAACGGCGGCGCTCGCTCGGCAATAATGGATATTACTGCAATTTTCCCCCCGGCCGAGCAAAGCTGATGGAGGCGAGCTTATGCATGCCACATGATTACGGGACCTGGACGCGAGGACGCGACGCGACGCGGGGCCTGAAGAGACAGGAATCGACGGGGATCAGTGATGCGACGGCCACGGTCCGGAGCCGTCCAGGCCAGGCCGCCCCGGCAGAGCACGGAGAAAAAGACTAATGGTCGCAACTAATTTTTTTGCTGATTTTCAGACAAGCAGTGATTTTTTTTTTGTTCTGGCAGCTAAAATTTTGTTGGGGCAACGTTAGTTGCTCTGACAAAGGGATTCGTTGCGGGGCACTAAACCAATTTTTTCTGCTTTTCCCTCTTGCAAACGAATCTCTTCGTTTGAGCCACTAACGTTTCGTGATAGTGCAACTAAAGATTAGTTCCTCCTACCAAAATTTTAGTTCTTAGAACCAATATCCTCTGCTTGTCCGAAAATCAACTTAAAAATTAGTTGCGACCGCCAATCTCTTTTCTCCGAGAGAGGCATGGAGCCGAGGCAGGCGGAAATGAAACAGAAATGACAACACAAAGCCGCTCTGCCAGTGAAGGCGGCACTGCGTCGTGCCCGAACCGCAGAGAAGGCCGAGCCGGGCCGGGCCGGGACAGCAAGTTATAGCTGTTACGGCTTAAGCGGCGGCCGCGATTTAATATCGGCACTCCGACGCTCGTAAATTACCGCTCGGGGAGGAGATACAATTAGCAAGTCGGTTGATCCTCCTTGGGCCCGGCCGAGAGGGATGGGAAAGGGAAAGGGAGGAGAAAGGGCTGAGTTTAGCTCCGGGCTTCGTGGGAAGAGCAGCGGACGCCGCCGCAACGCTTTCAGCGGGCCTGCTGGCGGGGCTGGCGGGGCTGGCGGCCTCTTTCAGCTGCCGGGCCGCAGTTTGTCTTTTCTGATTATCGCTGCACCGCACTGACTTTGAAAAATAAAAGGATTTGAAGGGTTGGGGAAATGCGCGCCGCCAGTGTATCGGCCTTTAATTAATTAGAATGTCGACTTGGATCCCTTCCCACTCCACTCATGCCTCACGAGGAGAAGGTGGCGTTAGCAGTAAGTGTGCTGAAGTGGCGCTGGCGGGGCTCCGGCCTCGGTACTGATTGGGACCAGACCAGAGCCAGTCTGGCAATCGGCGGCCGGGCTGGGCTGGACCGAGGCCAGGAGCTAACCAGCGGAGCAGGGGCAGGGCTGTGAAATGGCGGCCTGGGCCGCGTGCCGCCACTGGCCGCAACAACACACGGCGCCGGCGGTACACTGGGACTGGGGTACAATGTAGCATGTAGTGTTCGGCAATTTTCAGGACAGACGTGCCCCCCGTGCCAACGTCCACAAACTCACAACTTTGTTTATTAGTATATTCCTTCCCTATACCGAATCTGAATCTGTTGCTTCGAACTGCCTGCCAATATGTCCGCGCCAGTGCCCCCCCCCTCTCCCCCGGGCCCCCACCGGCCCCCGCAGCTCACCAGGGCAGCAACATTTAACGATGGCGTGTCCGTCCTCGGCGTGGGGGACCGCTCCCGGTTGGCGCCGTGCCTGTGACGGACGACACCCCCTCCCCAGCCCGCGGGGGGCCTCGCCGCCGCAAAACGCAGCGCTTTTACTCAATTCGCGGCGACAAGTTGTTTCGCAAAGGGAGACAAAAAGGGCTGGCGGAGTAAAGTCGTATATAAACTTCCCGCCGCCGCCAATCCGCGAAAAGACAGCGGCGCGTCCCGCTGCACAGAGGGGCAGAGATATCTGCTGACGGCCACTTTGGCCGCCGCCGCCGACAGTGCCACAGATCACTCTGTCGGAGCCTGGCGGAACTAATAAACGTCGTGCTGAGAACCGGGGCCTTGTAGGAGTCACCGGGCTGGGCTCGGACCGACGTGACGGCGCGGGGCGGAGCCCTCCGCATCCGTACCGCAGGGCACCGCAGGGCACCGCAGGGCACCGCAGGGCACCGCAGGGCACCGCAGGGCCGGCCGCTTTAAGCGATCCGCCTGCCAGCTGGAATAGAATGAACGCCGCCCCCCGGCCCGGCCCGCGCTCCGCCCAGCCCCCGCCGTGAGAGACATAAGACGCACCAAGTTTTGATGGTGCCTCAAAACTTGCGCTATGTTTTCAAGAAAGCCAGCAGCCTCGGCAGGCGGCGGCGGCGGCAGCAGCAGCAACGGCGGCAGCAGCAGCGGCGGCAGCAGCAGCGGCGGCAGCAATGGCGGCGGTCCTCGCGCGCTCTATTAGGGCGACAGATGCTCCCGTGGGCGCGGGGCGGGGCGGGGACACAACGCAGACCGGCTCGGCTCCGCTGTCGGCCCGGCTCGGCTCGGCTCCTCCAATGCACCGCCGCGATTACTGGAATATGTGCCTCGCGCGTTTGCAGTGAGCCGGGCGCGTGACACAGTGCAGGGCTCACCCCCTCCCGCCCCTCCCCTCTCCTCCCCTCCCACCCCGCCGACGCTCCGCCGCGCTCTCCGCCTTGCAGCCGAAACGAAACTCCGAAACCTTTTCGTCCCTTTCGCCCTCCTTTCCCCCTTCCCAACCCGCCCACACAGTCGCGAAATGAAAACGCATGGCGGATATCTGGAGCGCAGTGGGTGCGCACATGGAGAGAAACAAGCAAACGAAATGTGGCGCCCTCCGCCCCCGCCGGGCCCTGCGCCCTGCTCTCACAGCACAGCTCCTAATATTGCCTCGGCAGTTTTCTCATCCCTGCGGTGGCTGCTGTCCGGAAGGATTTGGAGTGGTGTGCAAATCCGGGTAATGTTGTCCGCCCCCTCCGTAATGACGACTTCTGCTGAGCGATGTGATGCGGTGCGCCGCGGATTCTCCATTTCCATACCGCTGCAACTTTTTCGCCTCTGAAAAACTATTTTCGCGGCCGGCTGGGGCACGGCCTGGCCCGGCCCAGCTGCCTGCTCGTGCCGCCCGGGCAATCCTGTTAATCCGCGAAAACCGCCCGGCATCTGACTTTCAAATCTTATTATGACAATTTGAAAAGATGTATGCAAAGTTTTGATTCACGCCTCGGCAGGGATTGCATGCAGTATTCAACGGCGGGCGTCGCGGGGACCACCGGGACCGTCCTGGACACGGACACTCATGCCTATTCATGTCCAGGACATGCTAAGCCGCACACGTTGTGTCGGCCGCAGCCGGACAAGGCAGCCGGACGCGTGGCGCCGCGTGGCACCGCGTGGCACCGCGTGCACGGCAACTAGCCACACGCGAAAAGCGCAACGCACAGAGAACCTGTGACAACCGGGCACTGCCTGTGCCACAGCCTGTACGGACTGTAGAGCGGGCTGTGCCAACGCCACACGGAGCTAGCGGGCGACTCAAGGGACACCAATACTGAAAATTTTGTACAAAGACTGAAATAGTGTAATCACTGGATGAGACTGAAGAATGACTGGAGCAAAGAGTGGACGACGTGAACGAAAGAGACTGGAAAGCGAGGTTCAACATTTTTCTTCATGGTTCTGCTTTGGGGACTAATAAACCTGAAAACCAACCACGAAACGGGCTGTTATAAGAATTGCGGAAATTCTTTGTGTGGTTACAACATTTCCGCCGAACCTCCTGTAATGCCAATAACAGTGTTACCTGGCACGGCCTGACGTTGGCGCGAGGCGTTGTGCTCCCGTTGGCTCGTGCAGGTGTGTCGGGCGTTATGACACGACCCCCCGTCGCCTCGGCGCTTACACGACTCAAGGTGGGTGTTATTGCGTCAAGTACAGATCCTGTATTGACGGAGATTTATTTCCAGCCCGGCTTCTCTAGGCGAGCGGCTTACACCCCCCGCCACCCCCCCCCCCCCCCCCCCTCTCGCTCTCACCGCCCTCAGGCCCCATCCTGCACGGAATAATAACTATTGAAAAAAATGATATACAATTGCGGTGTGTGCCAACATGTTCCCAATCCGTTAATTTGCTTTAGAAAAAAAAATGCTTTTGTGATAAAAATACACTTGGCATCATGGTAGTGATAAACGCCCCCGATGGCGTTTGGAGCAGGTGAAGTAGTCTCATCACGCACTCTGCTTGTGTCGAAACGGAAGTAAATCTCGCGGCAGTCGCGGTCCGCGCTGCAGCCAGCCGAGCTGTCCGTCCCCATGTCCCCCGCGGGAACCGTTGCCGGTTGCGGCCCGCGACGCCGTTTGCTCGCCGGTGATCCCTGCCGCCGCGAGTCCGAGTCCGCGGAGTCCACGCCGGCGCCTTCCCCGTTAAGAGGCCGATAAAACACTCAAAGCGTGATATACTGGCCGACTCGCGTGTGCCGTGCGCCCGCAGGCCTTTAGACGCCTTTAGGCGTGTTATGGCCAGCCATATTTCCGCCGAGAACGACCCGAAATTGAATGTGGACAGGGTCAGGCGAGAGGGAAAATATGGGGATGAATGATCGTAACTTACGCCCCTGGCTCCTGCCGCCGGCCCGGCCCGGGTCAGCGCGGCGCGGCGCGGGGCCGACGACACCTCTCGGCGACACATAACCATACCGGGGGCTCGGCGCGCCGCGTCTCCCACTCCTATAAGCATTGATAACGGTGCCGGCAGGAGTGGGAGGGGAGGGGGCAAGGCCCGTCCCACACTCCGGGAGGCGGGAGGTGGGGGGCGTGAGTAAGTAAGAGGAAATCCTCCAAAAGACGTAAGCCGCCCCGCCCCGCACCTACTTGCCATAACAGCGTGCGGCTCGGCTGCCGCTGGCTCCTGCAGGCTCCCGGCAGGCTCCGGCCCACAGCGCCGCACAGCGGGTCGTCCTCTGCAGGCCACGCGCATGCCCCTATCTGCACTTTATCCGTCGCGCTCCCATTATCTCTCTCTCTCTCTCTCTCTCTCTCTCTCTCTCTCTCTCTCTCTCTCTCTCTCTCTCTCTCTCTCTCTCTCTCTCTCTCTCTCTCTCTCTCTCTCTCTCTCTCTCTCTCTCTCTCTCTCTCTCTCTCTCTCTCTCTCTCTCTCTCTCACCCTCCCTATCTCTCTGTCCCCCCTCCCTCCGCCGACCTAGCACCTTTCCGAATCCTCCCCCTCTGTCTCTTTCTCACCTCGCGCCGTGCCGTGCCGCCGCTTGCCCCCGTGTAGGCATCCGGGCTTGGCGCCACGCGGGCGCCGCGGGCCTCGGGCCGGCCTAGTTCGGAAAACGGATCGAGTCTAGACGGAGACGGTCCACACGGGGTACTGCCGCAGCCCCGCCCGGCCCCGCCCCGCTCCGTCCGCTCGCCCTGTTGAAGCGCGGCACGCCAGGATTTCGACCTGGGATGCCTTTAGCTCGGTGTCCTGGCCGTGTCCTGGCCGTGTGCTGGCCGTGTCCTGGCCGTGTCCTGCCGTGTCCTGCCGTGTCCTGGCCGTGTCCTGCCGTGTCCTGCCGTGTCCTGCCGTGTCCTGGCCGTGTCCTGGCCGTGTCCTGGCCGTGTCCTGGCCGTGTCCTGCCGTGTCCTGCCGTGTCCTGGCCGTGTCCTGCCGTGTCCTGCCGTGTCCTGCCGTGTCCTGGCGTGTCCTGGCGTGTCCTGGCGTGTCCTGCCGTGTCCTGGCCGTGTCCTGCCGTGTCCTGGCCGTGTCCTGCCGTGTCCGGAGCCCTCCCTCCCTCGCCCGGCCCGGTGCTGCTCTTCTACCTGCACCGCCGGGGCCGCCATCCCAGGCCAGGCCAGGCCGGGCCGGGGCATTCCAAAACAAATTCCTGACCATTCAATTATGTGCGGGGGCGGCGGGGGCGGCGGTGGTGGCGAGGGGCTGCGAGGAGCTCGGCGCGGCGTAAACTGTACAGAACGGCACCACGAGGCACCGGCTGACCGCGTCCGGTCGGCCGGGTGCTTGCGCACAGCACAGCGTTGTAAAATGCAGGTGAACCGAGAGGTGAACCCATCTGTGAAAAGTTTCCAAAATAAAAGGGGCTGAAGAACTACCACTATCCCGCGGCGACGCTCGCCTCACTTTTTGCGGACGCGCCCAATCCTTCTTAACGATTCTGTGGGTCGGCATTACGGGGGTGGGGGTGGGGGTGGGGGCCAGGGCTGGCGTCATCTCGCGTCATCACCAGCCGGGGGCGGGGGCTTTACAGGGTCCAGGACGGCGCTGGCGGCGGGGCCGGCTCCCGGGCTGTCACACGAATTCCTTGCGGTTCCCACGGCATGGCCCGCTCGGCTCAGGCACACAAGAACCCCCGCCGCCCTCGCCGCCGTGGAATCTTTCTGAAGGGACGGGGAGAGGGAGGGGTTTAGGCAGCGGCTAAGGCAGTGGCTCGTTGATAAGACATGTTGGAGCGCGCGGGGCTTTACCCGGGGGCGGCGCGGGGGCGGCGCGGCGGGCGTTGAGTGAGGGGCCCGGCCGGGGCCCCGCAAGGTTCATCAGCGACCCTGCTGCCCCCCCCCTCTCCTCATCCCCCTCTCCTCAACGTCTTTATTTTCGTTATCACCACCGCCTTCACTAGGACGCCCCTTGCGGGGGTGGCAGGGGGCGGCGGCGCGCAGGTGCGAAGTGAACGTGGCTCCCGGCTCCCCCGCCCCAAGTCAGCCTTCAATTAGATCTGCTTGCAACACCGCACTGGCCGGCCCCGGGCGCCGTGGGGGATGACGTACGAGGCATAGCTGTGCAGGCACAGCACGGAGGGTGGAGCGGTTGAAGTAGCGAGCGACTCTGGTGGTCTCTCCGCTCCCCGGCTCTCCCGTGCGCTCCGACGTGAGCGGCGTATGCTGGAGACAAGCGACGTGCGCACTCTGGAATCAGCTCTCAGCCAACAACAGCGGATCTGGGGCCATAAGTTATCCAAAAATAAAAAATTCCACCCAGACAAAAAAAAAAAAAGACGGTTCGAATCGATTTCGATACTCTATTTAGGGCAATAGCCGTGCTCTTTGCTAGCAGATTGTGTTTGCGCCGTTCGCGCTCGATGCAACAGCTGCCTTACTCTGGGTGGGTTGTCGGGCGGGGCTGAGGACGACGGGAGATACGTCGGCACGTCCTTCGGCAGAGACAGCGCCAGCCCAACTGCATGCGGGGCGTCGATCACTGTGAGGAGCGTTGGGCCGGCAGCCGCCTCGTCAATGCGATAAAACACATCAAATGCACTCGCCAGCGTCCCTCTCACTCGCAGGCATCGGCAGGCAGGCCGGGGGCAGAGGCCGGAGCATGAAGGCCCTGTGTGTGGCGAGAGCCATTATATCCTATATCCACAGATAATAGGCGCTCGCAGTGGACTCTGCCCTCCACCTCTACCGCACCAGCCCCCCCAAGCCCCCCCCCCCCCTCCCGCGAGGGATATGTACAAAATATGAGTACAATCTTAACATAAGTATCAAAATAAATTGACGCGCGCCGGTCCGAAATGTGGAAAAGTAGTTAGCACATCTACAACGCAATGTGAGACGAAAATAACTAAGTGTAATTCTCGAAAATAGGGTTATGGGATGGACAAGACGTCTGCTTCTAGCCTCGCGCAGGGTGCGCGACAATTGACGTAGCCTCAACGCCAGCTCCAGCATTCAAAATCCCAGTGGCGCGAGGTAGACATATCCCTCGCGGGGGGGTGAGGCACTCGATGCGGAAGGGTGGGGAAGGTGGTGGGGAGAGTCCACTGCGAGCGCCTATGCTGTCTGCCGTGCCGTGCCGCCATCGAACACCGAACCCACCACCGAGGCCACCACCGAGGCCACCACCGAGACCGCCACCTAACCAAAACCACAACCGAGACCACCAACGAGGCCACTCGCGTCGCCTGCGAATGCAAGGGTAGGCCAGCCCGCACGACGCGGGTGCGTGCACAAAGTCGTGGTTGCCTACCCAGCAGTCGCTATTCGCCATGCAACCCATTGGACATCGGGTTTTCAAGTCGAGGGCCAACGACGTCATGGGTCTTTCAAATCCCACTCGAACGATTTTATTTTGGGGGGGAAGGCTGGGTACGGTTTTTATCAAAAACGTCACGCTCCTATATTAAATGCATAGGAAGGTTAGGTTAGCAGTACCCCCGGGCCACTCTGCTGGCCCTGCACGCCCAGTACCGGGCCCACCGCTGTCCGGCTCAGTGAGTGGGACTCAACCGAGTGACATGACCGGCTCCGGCCCTGTCTGTACTCCTAATTGGCTCTTCACCACAATCGAGTCACACCGGTATGACAGAGTTCGACGCGGGCGGTGCCAGGAGTTGACTTCAACGCCCCTACCTCCCTCTCTCTCTCTCTCTCTCTCTCTCTCTCTCTCTCTCTCTCTCTCTCTCTCCCTCTCATTACGAGCAGAGTGCAAACGGCCGCACGCGGAACGGTCGGTTGCGGCGGCCGCTCCTATTATATCGGCACCCTTCAATAACCCTCGCCACTGGGAGGAAAAACAAGACGAATAAAATATTGGATATAGAAAAAACAAGGGGGGCTTGAGGAACAAGGGTGGTAATGCCCACGGCGAGGGGAGGGGAGGGCGCTAACACGACATGAAAGCGATCAAAGCAGACAATGGGTGTTGGTGGGCGGGGAGGGTGATTTCGCCGGGGGCGACGCGATTTGAGGGGGGAAGCGCAGGACAGCGGGGTCCGGTGGGGGCCGGCAGGGGCCGGCGGGGGCCGGCGGGGGCCGGCGGGGTCCGGTGGGGGCCGGTGGGGGCCGGCGGGGGCCGGTGGGGGCCGCAGCGCGCGCGTACTGGACTCGACTCGGCGGTCAGCCGCTCCCGCTCCCCTCGCTGGACCCGGCCGGACCGGTCCGAGCGATAAAAACACTAGCGACGTATATTGTCGTGTAGAGGCGGCTTAGCCTGGTCCGAGGCCCGGGCCGTCCCCTCGCCTACCCTCACCTCCCCTCCCCGTCCCCTCGCCAACCCTCACCTCCCCTCCCCGTCCCCTCGCCAACGCCCCCCACGGGACCCCACGGGACCCCCGGCCGGGGTCGAGCGGGCCGGGGCCTTCCGGGGCGTCCAGGGCCCCCGGACCTCCGCCGGGGCACACGGGGGCCTTCGAACGGGATGAGGCCTTTGGGCCCCACCCCGATACGATACGAGAGCCATCGCCGCGGACGACTGCTGCCCGCTGCTCTCCAGCCGACTTCGTCGTATTTCCAATCCGTGACATTCGCGATCACAGACGCTTTGGGTTTCCGACTTTGAAGTGTCTGAGGACACGGCGACCAGATCCTTTCAGGCAGCAACCAATAAGCCGAAGTAGCGGGGACCCCCACCCCTCCCCTCGGCTACGGCCGGTACCACTACTGCAGGCATTAGCGCCCGCCGTGCTGACCAACTGGCGGTAAATTCAGTCCCCCGGAGATCTCCTTCCGTGGGATGCGAGGGGCGTGTTGTGTGAGTGTGTGCGTGCGCGCGTGTGTGTGTGTGTGTGTGTGGAGGACCCCGCCCCTCCCCGCCCCTCCCCACCCCTCCCCGTTGGGCCGGCGTCAGGGCTGAAATACGGCGGGGCTCCTTATTTATGGCCCAGAGAACCTGCACCCTATCGCCCGATTATGCCTTGGGGTCTGTGCACTGGCCACGCCGCGCCGCAGGTACACGCGCACGAACACGCACGCACACGCGCACACACGCGCTCACGGAAGCCGGCTTTCTTTCCTGTGGGAACCCCCCTATCCGAGCATGGGGCGCTCGCTGCACGTAATACACGGCCTGTTATGACAAGGCGTCCGAGACACCGGGCCGGGCGGCAGCGGGGGCGGTGGGGGCAGCGGGGGCGGTGGGGGCAGCGGGGGCAGTGCAGTGTTGGGCAGGGCACGGCACGGCACGGGCAGAGCCCCCGCCCAGCCCGTCACCACGTCCTGTAAGGGCCAGGTCAGAGTGTAAGGAGGGGTCGGCCGGCTGGCAGTGTCTGTCTGTGCGGCGAGGGCTGGTGACTGGGTTGGGTTGTGTACGGAGGAGTACAAGTATTACATGCTTATAAAACCTTATTTAAAAGGCGAAAAATGTAGAAAACCGGCCAAATTTTCATACTTTTTGAGCATATTGTGTATTATAATTACGATGTAAGTATAATGGAGTACTATACCCGGTATCCTTATTGGAGCGTGTCGGTAGTAGGATACGAGTCGGCCACCCTCGCTGCGCGGCTCGGCTGCGGCTGCCGTGCACGGTCAGTGCATGGCGGGGGCCGGGGCCGGGGCCGGGGCCGGGGCCGGGGCCGGGGCCGGGGCCGGGGCCGGGGCCGGGGCCGGGGCCGGGGCCGGGGCCGGGGCCGGGGCCGGGGCGGGGCCGGGGCCGGGGCCGGGGCCGGGGCCGGGGCCGGGGCCGGGGCCGGGGCCGGGGCCGGGGCCGGGGCCGGGGCCGGGGCCGGGGCCGGGGCCGGGGCCGGGGCCGGGGCCGGCGGGAGCAAACACTCTTGCCCGCCCGCCGCCCGCCTCCCCTCACTGTCTGCCGGCACCCGGCCGCCGCGCCGCGCGCCGCTCGGACCAAGCGATCCACACGAGCAAAGCAGAATGGTCCCCCGGGGCCCAGCCGGCCAGGCGGACCTGCGGCCCGGGACCCGGGACCCCGCTAGGCGGAGTGAAGCGCCCTGACGTGTTTGCCCGGCCCCCGGCACCCCCGGGACCCCGGACGCCAGCGGCCTATGGCCACGCGATCCTAGCCTTGGCCAATCCTTTGGTGCACAACTTCCGCCATCCGCCAAACCCGCCGGGTGTGCGCGGACGCGCGGCGTTCATATCACTTCACTGTTGCCGCCTTCGGTTTTCGGGGTGGGTGGAGAGTGAAGGGTGGAGCTATGCAGCAGTTTTCAATTTTTCTTTTCCTTCAATTTCAACTTTCAATTTACACTTTTTTTTCAATGCCAACTTTTTAGTTTGTACGTAGGCTTAACAGATTCGCATGTTAGGGTGAAGTGTTTGTAATGGACAAATGTTCTTCAGCTAACAAGGGCGACAAAAGGGCTGTATTTTTTTCCTTTTTCCTTTTTGTTTACAGCCGCTACGGACATTGTGTTATTTCTCTGTGGTCATATTCGGAACGCGTTCCGAGTCACGCAGGAGCCTGGCTCGCCAATGTCGGGTAGGGTACCTCTTTGATGAGCCCGGCACGGCCCGGACCGGACGGCCCATGACACGGCATGCGCAGCTCTCGCGTGCCGAGGGGAGCCGGGCCCGGTTCGCGCCACTTCAAAAGGGCCCCCGGGGCACAGCCCGCGCGGGCCGGCAGGCCGACAGGTCGGCAGGTTGGAAAGTAGACTCAGCTGTTGTTCACGCCGCACGCCACCCTCTCGGACACGCAGCGGCGGCGGCAGCAGCGGCAGCAGCGGCAGCAGCGGCAGCAGCGGCAGCAGCGGCAGCAGCGGCAGCAGCGGCAGCACCGGCAGCACCGGCAGCAGCGGCAGCAGCAGCAGCAGCGCGGCGAGTGCGGTGCATGCGACGTGCAGGAGCGAGCCGAGGCCGAGCGGTCCATCGCTCCCGACTGCTGTCCGAAATAATTTGATGTGACTGGAGAATGGCTGGAGAGAGATTGGAGAAAATTAGCTGAAAGAGGTTGGGGAGAGAGAGAGAGAGAGAGAGAGAGAGAGAGAGAGAGAGAGAGAGAGAGAGAGAGAGAGAGAGAGAGAGAGAGAGAGAGTCACACGTCACACCTTACCTTTTTCCTCATTTGTTTTTAATTTATTTTTGTTGTTTTTTTAAATTAAGGACGGCGACGTTTTGCACGATGACGGCCTGACCTCTGTGTTCGGCTCGGCCCTTGGACCCTCCACCGCTGCAGCCGCTGCTGAAAGAGGTTGGGGAGAGACAGGCAGACAGACAGAGACTTTTTATTTATGTTGGCGGAATCGGCTGCGTCATCGCGCCCCGCTCCTGCTTCGTATTCGTATGACGGGGGCGGCGACGGCAGCGACGGCAGCAGCGGCGGCAGCGGCGGCAGCGGCGGCAGCGGCGGCAGCGGCGGCAGCGGCGGCAGCGGCGGCAGCGGCGGCAGCGGCGGCAGCGGCGGCAGCGGCGGCAGCGGCGGCAGCGGCGGCAGCGGCGGCAGCGGCGGCAGCGGCGGCAGCGGCGGCAGCGGCGGCAGCGGCGGCAGCGGCGGAGGCGGGCCGCTAACTCGCAGCAAAGTGCCGCGCTGCGTTCCGCCTGAGGGATAGGCAAACAATGCGACTCGACTCCCGACCTGTTGCCGCGGCGTTGGCGGTGTCGGCGTCGGCGCGTCGGTAGCCAGCCGTGAGCCGAGCCGAGCCGAGCCGAGCCGAGCCAGCCCCCACAGCCAGGGCACCGTATGCGAGGGTAGACACCTTTTTTACACGAAGGTTCGAAATGTTGATGGGCTGAACCGGCAATCGGGTCCACTTCATGAAAAAACATTTTGAGAATTTTTTCAGATTTTTCGGATCACCGGAAGCGGTCCCGCACAGCCCCTGAAGTTAGGCAACTTGTAGCGTACCTTACTTAATTAAAACAATGGTAAATATTCGTTTTACGGCTAAGATGCATAGAACAAAAAGTGTCAGAAATGTTCGAATTACTGTAGGAAAAAAAAGTCGCTTTCGAAAAACCAAATTTTGAAAAATGTTGCCTAGCTTCCAGGGGCGAAAAATGGGAAGAGGTAGGTAGAACACTTTGAAGTAATGTAGGATTACATGTATTGCCTCAGTTGAAGAAGTAGGTATAAAATGGTTTCTTGTTTTGTCAAATTTACTGATTTTCTAGTGGTAAACTGTTTTTTGTTTTTAAATTTGTAGTTAGTGCCTGATTTTATTAAAGTAGTAGGGTACATTGCTATAAATTACAGGTAAGGAAACGGCTCCAGTTACAGTAATTCTATTGCAATTTTGTTTTGTTTTCGGCCTTCGGCGACAACTAACAAAAGCATTTGTCGCTGTTCTTCGTCATGAGTATGTTCGTCATGTGATTTCCTTTCAGATAACTATTGATAAGTCATTTACAGTTTTAAGATTAGTGACAATGGTAAGTCCCTTTATATAATTTTCATCACTTTTCCACAGCTCGGGGTCCTTTTGAAGGAATGCTCTGGAGATCCCCGTAGCATTGAAGAACCGGAGCGACCGCCTTGAGAAAAAAAAATAACTCACTTTCAAATCAAGTACCTGTCACTGTCATCAAAACTACTTCGGCCTTGATCGGGGGAGAGCTGCCATTTTCCTCCCTATGCAAGAGATGGGCGCGCGCGCGCGCTTGCTTTGTCGCACCCCTTTCTGCCCAAGCGCCACGCAATGACCTCCAGTACCTCCAAGTGCTTTACAGGAAGAAACGACCAGGGCAGCCATTGGATGGCGGCCCTCGAGAAGTTCAATAATAACCTGTGGTATTTGTCACCAACATCGGTTGCCAAGGAGCTATTTAAAGACAGCGCCTCTGATGAGAAGAAACTAATGATGCGTGCTGTTTCGCATGATAAAGAAGATGACAGCTCTCCACCGATCCGGGCCGAAGTAGTTTTGATGACAGTGTACTTGATTTGGAACTGAGTGATTATTTTTTCTCAAGTCGGTCGCTCCGGTTCTTCAATGCTACGGGGATCTCCAGAGCATTCCTTCAAAAGGACCCCGAGCTGTGGAAAAGTGATGAAAATTATATAAAGGGACTTATCATTGTCACTAATCTTAAAACTGTAAATGACTCATCAATAGTTATCTGAAAGGAAATCACATGACGAACATACTCATGACGAAGAACAGCGACAAATGCTTTTGTTAGCTGTCGCCGAAGACCGAAAACAAAACAAAATTGCAATAGAATTACTGTAACTGGAGCCGTTTCCTTACCTGTAATTTATAGCAATGTACCCTACTGCTTTAATAAGTTCAGGCACTAACTACAAATTTAAAAAAAAAAACAGTTTATCACTAGAAAATCAGTAAATTTGACAAAACAAGAAACCATTTTATACCTCCTTTTTCAACTGAGACAATACATGTAATCCTACATTACTTCAAAGTGTTCTACCTACCTCTTCCCATTTTCGCCCCTGGAAGCTAGGCAACATTTTTCAAAATTTGGTTTTTCGAAAGCGACTATTTTTTTTAACAGTAATTATAACATTTCTGACACTTTTTGTTCTATGCATCTTAGCCGTAAAACGAATATTTACCATGGTTTTAATTAAGTAAGGTACGCTACAAGTTGCCTAACTTCAGGGGCTGTGCGGGACCGCTTCCGGTGATCCGAAAAATCTGAAAAAATTCTCAAAATGTTTTTTCATGAAGTGGACCCGATTGCCGGTTCAGCCCATCAACATTTCGAACCTTCGTGTAAAAAAAAGGTGTCTAATGCGAGGGGTTCTCATCACAAGCCCCTGTACCTTCCCCAGTACCATCCTAAAACGAAGCCTTGTGACATCTCTAACCGTCGGTGACAACACATACATCGTCCCGGCCCTTACCTCTGACCACTTGTCAATACTGCCGTCACTTCCAGCGCCCGCCGCCCACAATCTGCGTTCTAAACGCCGTCACACATGTGCGCCCCATTCTCGGCACAATCCCCTTTTAAAGGGGTGCGCCGCTTGTAAAACTCGTGGAGGGAAAGAAAAACGGCTCGGCGACAGCGTTAACTGTTATAAAGCCGCGAGCTGACTGCGGGCTGCGGGCTGGTCGTGAGGCCACCTGTTGGAGCGGGGAGGCCGAGGCCGACCGCGTGTGCTGCCCTCTGTCCAGAGCACGGAGTTGTTTAGCCTTCTCTTTTTCTTTTTTTCTTACCGCGTCGCCCTTGCCTGGATGGGTGGTGCTCCACAGGGAGGCTAAGGAGGGGACCAACGAAACGAGATTCACCAGCAAAGAAGATGAGATCGCCAACGTCGGCCGCGGCGAGCCGCGTCAAGAGTGTGTCGATTCCTCGGTCAGGACGAAGTTTCATCGAAGTAATGGCTCCGGTTGGTCTGCGTCGAGTGGGTGGCGGTGCGTAGCGCGGCGCTGGGTAGTTCGCCGTGCGGAGTGGTGCGGAGGGGAGCGGGCCGGAGGGGACCGGAGGGGACCGGAGGGGACCGGAGGGGACCGGCATTTGAATCCACTCCGCACCGCGTCCCAATAGCCCATTAATTGCTGAGCGCGGAGGTGAAAGGCCGTGGTCAGAGGGGAGGTGGTGTGTGGGGGCCCCGTCCCGGCCCCACTGGGCCCCACCTGCTACCGCGCCCCTCCCTCCTCCACAACTGCCAGGGAGTGGCCGGGCTGGGCCGCCCCGCTCCGTCCGCACTGCATATGTGCCCCGCCCCTGCCCCGCCCCTGCCCCACCCCGCCCCGCCCCGCCCCTGCCCCGCACACGGCACGCGACACTCGACACGCTCCGGCCCCCCGCGGACCCTCGGGACCCGCCCAGACCGGCCGGACCGCAGGAATATTCAATTGGATTGCCGGGCCAACAGACGCCGCCCGTCGGGCGCCTAGGCCGCACGCCGGCACGCGTGCGCAGCGGGCTGCCTACCCTGCGATTCACAGGCGTCGAGGCGCGTCCGGTCCGGAGGCCACTGAGGGAGAGAGAGTGAGAGAGAGAGAGAGAGAGAGAGAGAGAGAGAGAGAGAGAGAGAGAGAGAGAGAGAGAGAGAGAGAGAGAGAGAGAGAGAGAGAGAGAGAGAGAGAGAGAGAGAGAGAGAGAGAGAGAGAGAGAGAGAGAGAGAGAGAGAGAGAGAGAGAGAGAGAGAGAGAGAGAGAGAGAGAGAGAGAGAGAGAGAGAGAGAGAGAGAGAGAGAGAGAGAGAGAGAGAGAGAGAGAGAGAGAGAGAGAGAGAGAGAGAGAGAGAGAGAGAGAGAGTCACACGTTACCTTTTTCCTCATTTGTCTTTAATTCATTTTTGTTGTTTTTTTTTTAATTGAGGACGGTGACGTTTTGCACGATGGCGGCCTGACCTCTGTGCTCGACTCGGCCCTTGGACCCTCCACCTCTCCTCCCCTTTGCCGCTTACCTCGCCGCCGCTGCAGCCGCTGCCGCTGCGAGCGCTGCTACCGCTGCCGCCGCTGCCTCCGCTTCCGCCGCTGCCGCCGCTGCCGCCGCTGCCGCCGCTGCCTCCGCTGCCTCCGCTTCCGCCGCTGCCGCCGCTGCCGCCGCTGCTGCCGCTGCCGCCGCTGCCTCCGCTTCCGCCGCTGCCGCCACGGCGTACGGTCTGAAGCAGCCGGAGCTGCTGGAACTCGGAGTGGATTCATAAATCCTCTGACGATTATGTTAATGGGTCGCTCTGCGTGCCGCTCGCTAGTGAGGCCAATCGGCGACGCCCCCCTCCCCCTCCACCCGCGTGCAGCTCACCTCTCACTCGCACTCAAACGTTCACCCTACTCATCACCCCCCAACTCTCTCTCTCTCTCTCTCTCTCTCTCTCTCTCTCTCTCTGTCTCTCTCTCTCTCTCTCTCTCTCTCTCTCTCTCTCTCTCTCTCTCTGTCTCTCCCACTCTGCCTCTTGCTGGCACAGCTGTTTGCAGTGCTTGCGACAACGTACAAGTGTTTGTAATAGTATAATGTTTGTTATTTCCATTGTGCTTTCGACGGTCAATATGTCAACTCGGGCCGTCATCAAAAACATGTGGCGTGAAGTTCTACATGTATTAATTGAAAAAAAACAAACACGTGCGTGCAAGAATCTATAATATATGGTGTACACCGCAGAAGTGAAAGATTAGATTTACGCCGACTCGAAGCACCCGTACAACATTTCTGACATCTTTTTGAAAGTGCGAGCGCCGAAGCTTTGGGGCCCGTCTCGTCCTGTAGTTAGCCCGGCTGCGGCGGCTGCGGCAGCAGCGGTGCGCTGCGGTGCGCTGCGGTGTGTACCGGGGGGATCGCCGGGGTCCTGTAAGCCCCGACTAAGTAGGGCTGGCGCAGGGAGACTCATAATCGCCTTGCCGTTTCCCACCTCTGCATCGCCTCCCGCCCCCACATCGCCTGGCATTGTACTTACACCTCTACCTTGCAGACATGAGGCTGCTTGTCCTCATATCTCTCGCACTTTCGCGGCTTTTTTCCCCCTCTTTTTGTTTCTTTTCTTCTTCCGTTATGACCTTTCGAATTGGTCGCAGGTGGAGGCAGCAGAAGGCCCCCCTGACGCTGCTGCTGCTGCTGCTGCTGCTGCTGCTGCTGCTGCTGCTGCTGCTGCTGCTGCTGCTGCTGCTGCTGCTGCTGCTGCTGCTGCTGCAGCTGCTGCTGCTGCAGCTGCAGCTGCTACAACGGCTCGGCCAGCAGCTCGCCGCTCGCCCGCGCTTTATTTTCCCCGGACGCGTGTTTTGCGCGTGTGTCCCACCGCTACTTGCATATTCCGTAAGCGCGCCCAATTAGGGACGCGCGCCCTATAACTCGATGAGGGCGGCGGGGACACTCCGGGGCCCCCGCCGCCCCCGCCGCCCCCGCCGCCCCCGCCGCCCCCGCCGCACATACCGTGCCATTCATATTTATTAGCGGGCGACACCGCGCGGCCGCTTCTTTAATTTGGTTTCGGTCCGCATTGTTTTCGCTCTGGCCTCGTCTCGGCCCTCGGCGGGGCCCCTGGCAGCAGCCCTCGGCGCGGCCCCTGGCAGCAGCCCTCGGCGGGGCCCCTGGCAGCAGCCCTCGGCGGGGCCCCTGGCAGCAGCCCTCGGCGGGGCCCCTGGCAGCAGCCCTCGGCGCGGCCCCTGGCAGCAGCCCTCGGCGGGGCCCCTGGCAGCAGCCCTCGGCGGGGCCCCTGGCAGCAGCCCTCGGCGCGGCCCCTGGCAGCAGCCCTCGGCGGGGCCCCTGGCAGCAGCCCTCGGCGGGGCCCCTGGCAGCAGCCCTCGGCGGGGCCCCTGGCAGCAGCCCTCGGCGCGGCCCCTGGCAGCAGCCCTCGGCGGGGCCCCTGGCAGCAGCCCTCGGCGCGGCCCCTGGCAGCAGCCCTCGGCGGGGCCCCTGGCAGCAGCCCTCGGCGCGGCCCCTGGCAGCAGCCCTCGGCGGGGCCCCTGGCAGCAGCCCTCGGCGGGGCCCCTGGCAGCAGCCCTCGGCGCGGCCCCCTCTCCGCTCACGGCCCCTTGACTCTTCCTCTCTCCCGGACCCCCCGCCGAGC
The DNA here is from genome assembly GCA_038380765.1 of Odontothrips loti. Lineage (NCBI taxonomy): Eukaryota > Metazoa > Arthropoda > Insecta > Thysanoptera > Thripidae > Odontothrips > Odontothrips loti. Next base: position 19,593,957 of record CM076245.1, read on the forward strand.
ACCCCCGCGGAGACGTCGATAATCAAATCATGACGTTTTTATTCATCCCCGCAGCTCAGGCTCGGGCCGCTCCCTGCCCGAGGGCCCCGCCCCCCGCCGGCCTCGGCTTTTGTAACACAACCGGCGGGGGACCGAAGGGGGCAGGGGCGCCGGAAGTGCTTTTTGCCAGGGGGGGGGGGGGGGCATTTTTGGCATCCCCCCCCCCCCCCCCGCCCAAAAAAAAACATTTTTTGTCATATGGTTATTTTCCTGTTGTTAAAAATTATAACATTTCGTACACTGGGAGTCCTATTTAGCGGTCCACTTTTTGCAGAGCCTGTCATTTCGTTCCAAGTAGACCTGGAGCGTTCAAATTTTGAGGAGGAATGTCCCACCCAAGGGTCCTTCTCGAAGGCCCCCAAACCGCAACTGTGTTGATTTATTTTAAGGGGTTGAACCACCCTTGGGACATTGTCGAAAATCGCCGTGAGCGGGATCATTAAAACCCATTCGTAAGGAAGTGCGACCCAGATCAACCACTTAAAAGTGCCAAAAATCTGAAAAAAAAAATGACAAATGGGACACTTGTTAATGATCTCTTCTTGCTTCTCTGTGGTTTCTCCTCTTTAAGCACATTATGAAACCGTGTTGCGTGCTGTTGGTGCCCGCCCGCCTGTCTGCTTGCCTCCATTTTCTCAGTTTTACGCCAAATCGCAGGGGGGGGCGATGCCCCCTCTGCCCAATTCCAGGGGGGCAGCCGCCCCCCCTGCACCCCACTTCCGACGCCCCTGGAAGGGGCCGGCGTTGTTATCCGCTCGCGGTCAGGGAGTCTGCGGCCGCGGCCCCGCCCGGGGCCTGCGGAGTATGGGCCCCAGTGGGACCCGCACCGAGTCCGGACTATTGGGTCAAGGCGGTCGAATTCGCTATGACAATCACGGTTATTGCGTTCTTTGTGGGCCGGCCTCACGCTGCCCCCGCTGCCCCCACTGCCTCCGCTACCCCCGCCGCTCCCGCGCCGCCGCTCGCAGCGTCTACTGGGCGAGGCCACGGCCGATCGGATTGGACCGGATCCGGATCGGTCGTTCTCATCCGCCCCGCTCCGCCCCGCTCCGCCCCGCTCCGCCCCGCTCCGCCCCGCTCCGCCACGCCGTCCACGGCCCGCGGCCGCTCTGCTTCCGGACATGTCAGCGGGAAAGTCATCGGCGTCAGGTCGGAGTAAGCCGAGTGTCGAGTGCACAGGCTGCAGGGCCGGGCAGGGCCGCAGGCTTCGTGATTAATTTACTCCAGATTACCCGTCCGAACGGTAAATCTCGCCGCGCTGGGCGGAGCCGCCGTAGCGGGCCGTGGGCACCCCCAGCCGAGGCCGAAACCCTCTCCGTCGTCTCGGCTGATCCAAATGAACGCCTGGCAATCTGCGGCGACCAAAGCTGGCGGGGTCCGACGGGGGCGCGCGAACGGGAAAGGCTTGTGTGTTCGAGGTCCTGAACCAGGTCTTGGAGAGGAGCCGAGGCACTTACTTTCTCTGGCACACGGCCATGCGTGATTAAAGGGAGCACAGGTGAGAGAACAAGCGCAGCTAGTATTACCGGGAAAAAAATCAGTGCAGAAAATCCACCTGTCACGCACGCTTCACGCTCGTCCCTGGACCAAAAGAAAAATTTGTGGCATGTCTGTAGCGGCACGACAGGACAGGATAGCGGGCGTGTCTGGCTGTCTGGGGTGCGCGGCCACGGCCAGGGGCACGGCCGGACGCGAATCTGGGATGCCAGTCAGCTTGCATTCGGCTAATTCAACTTGGCGCTCTTCCTGTCCATACAAAAGTTAACAGTTCGACACCCACGGAATACGAAGAGGACACGGCACGGCACGGCACGGCACGGCAGGCAGGCCAGACCGCCTACCGCTCTGTGTTCTTTTCACGCTCAACACTCGGCGCACCCTCCGTCCCACCCCCTGTCCCTTTTCTTTCCGCAGCTCAGCTCTGCCTATCTCTGTCTCCCCCCTCTCTCTCTCTCTCTTTCTCTCTCTCTCTCTCTGTCTCCTTCTCTCCCCCTCCCCTACCAAGTGTCTGCCTTCACACCCACGTCGTCGCCACGCCGGCGCAGACCTCCCCGCCAGCAAACTCGAATAAAATGTCACTCACGAATTCTTTTTGAGTCGGAAATTTAAACTTGAATCCGGAGCTGACGTGACGGTGATGGCGGTGGTGCGCAAGGGCACGGCCAGGACACGGCCAGGACACGGCCAGGACACGGCCAGGACACGGCCAGGACACGGTCAGGACACGGCTGGGGCACGGCTCACCGAAAAGAGGGAAAGGGGAGGGCAAACGGGCGGGCAGGGGGGCAGGGCGGACCAAGCCGGCCAGGCCGATGAGGGGCGGCGGGTTTTGAAGAGGATACTAGGCCGCGCGCTAACGAGCACATTGTTCACGGACAAGGCGCCATCAGTACATCAGTAGTCGCTGCATTCGGCCCCGGCTCGGCTGGGTTCGGCTGCGTTGGCTCGGCACGGCCCGGCTCGGCTCGGCTCGGCATGTGTCCGGAAGGGGAGGTGAGAGGGAGGTGAGGCGGCCGGCCACGGCGGAGGCCTCCTTCAAAGCTGCAAATCTGATGGGCCTTTTAATTCAATATTCCCGGGGGCTCCGCACTGGTTACCTGGGAGGGTGCCCTCTGCGCCCCCCAACCGCTCCCACAGCGCTGCAGGTGATAATTGGAGGTGAGGTGGGGATGGGGACCGGCGGGGGCCGGCGGGAGCCCCTCCATTACGGCGTGCTTAAGACCGAGAAGGGCTTTAACTCCACCACTCCACCGGCCGCCGCCCCCGCCACCCCCGCCGCCCCCACCAGCCCCCGGCCGCCGCCACGAGTAAAGAAGCCCTCTGCGTGGAGCGTTACAGTTACTCCCATTTACAACGCGGACAACCGAAAATTAACCCGTCGACGTGGTCACTGGCGTGGCCATGGACGCCCCTCACTCTCTGCACTGCTCTATATCCGCCGCCCCGTCGCCTCTTCGTCCGGTCTGAAAATGTCATCTGTGGTGGACGGTTGGACACGAGAGGAAAGGGAGCGTCGTAAGGTCCTGTCCTCTCTTCTCCCATCCCCGGCGCCGTCCGCCAAGTCCGCGATCTCTGTCTCTGCCGGTGAGCGCTGCTAATTTCCCCGGGGCTTTCGGCCGCAGCAGCTGCGAACCATCGGCCCCCGCCGAGGCCCCCGCCCAGGTCATCGACCAGGTGCCCGAGGTGGACGGAGACGGCCCCGTCACGTCCACGAGGAGGAAGAGGTGCTCAAGAGTCTTCAATGCGAATTCTAGTTTCATCATCGGACTTTTTTCATGCATATAACCATTTTTTAACCATAAATTTAGACAAAGACAATGAGGAAAAAAAGAAAAACTTTTTTGTCGCTTACGGTGAAAAAAAAAGCTTGTTTAGGCGCTAGGGGGAAGCGCGCTATCGTCTGCTCGGCAGTGTGGTAGGTCGGGGTCGGCTGGCGGCTGGCGGCTGGTGGCAGCCGGAGGGTGGCGGCGGATCGTAATCCCGTCCCGGAGACTCTATTACTTCGGGAATCGGGAATTTCACGCATGCGTCGCAACGGCAAGGTTAATTGGCTGTCAGTCCCCCGTCCCGCCTCCCCGCCCACCCCCGGAGGACTCCGGGACCCGCCGGAGCCCGCCGGGACCTCGGGCCCGGGGGACCTGCAGGCAGTAACATCCTCTGCAGGCACTGAAACACGGGTAGGCGTAGGCGTTTACGGCGGGGATGGGAACGTGCCCGGAGCCTCCCGGAGTTTCCCGGAGCTGCCCGGACCCCGTCTCGGCTTCCGCGTCCGCCAGGTCCGGGGTCCGGTTTTCCAGATGGTCGTTATGGAATTCCTCTTGGAGTTCGGGCCGTTGACTCTCGGAAAGCATGCATATGGTGCAGGTGGACCGAAAACCGGAGGGACTTGAGTCTAATCTTTTTCTTTTCCAGCGCGCCTTCGCCGATGTCTTCCCTCCACCCGGTTCCACCTGCCGCTCCGCACGCCGCCGCCCCGTGCCCGACGACCTCCTCACGTAGTCAAACTGCCTTGCTTTCCTCGCTTTGCGAGGTGCTGCTGCATTATTCAATCATCACGAATGTCGAGTGCATCGTAAATATTATTTGAATTCTCAAAACGTGTCGTCGGGGCCGGGGGCTGGAGTTCTTCCTCCCCCTGCGGCTGCGTCCGGGCCGGGCGCGGTCCTCTGGCCCGGCCTGCGCACGGCACGGAACAACTCCTCGGACGCAGCCCGACGACGCCCGGGGTCTGCCGGGGGCTGCCGGGGGCTGTCCGGGGGCCGTGCCGGCGGTGCCTGGGGAGCGCGCTGACGGCAAAACAAACTTGTCCGCCCCTCAAGCACTCGGCCCCGCTTTCTTACCCGTCCCCCCATTTTCAATCCACTCGCCAACTAGTCTCTCGCGTACTGTCCCCGCCCGCCCCGCCCCGCCCCGCCTCCCCCTCCTCCCTCCCCCCTCCAATCCCTTCTTTCAAATCGTTCCGTGTGCCGGCGTGGCCGTCCAAGTCCGCTACCCGCCGTCCGCCCGCTGCTATAACTTTGACATGATTTGGACAGCATTCTGAAAATAACTTTTATGTCCTCCGGGGACGTCCCCCGGTCTGTATGTTGCCGGAATTTTTTCGAGACGACAACGCTGTCGCCGCGTCGATCTGCCGCAGCAGAATCTCGATTCGAGACGTTACTCGAGAGCAAGCGTCTCCCTCGACATATACGCTATGCGCGGCGGCAATGTAAACCCCACTGAGACGCGTGCAAAGGGAAGGTGGAGGGGGCACCGGGGGGGGGGGGGGGCAGGGGGCCGAGGGGGGCACGGTTTGACTTATCGCGCAGACCGAGACGCGAAGGGCGGGCGGGCCGCTTAGGAACATAACCCGTCCCGTCCTGCCCGCCCCAATCCAATATGATATCCGAAACACAGCGAGAGTGACAGAGCGGGAGGCTGGGCTCGGGCCGGGCCGGGCTCGGGGGAGGGTCGGTGCGGCGCAGACGGTGGCACCGTGACGCCGAGCATCACTCGGCGTCGGGGGCGTTTTTCCAGTCGATCAGCGAGCAAACTGCGGGGGTGTTCGGTTCGGCCCGGCCGGGCCCGGCCAGCCAGCCACCCACACCGAGGCTAGGACTGCTCCCACGAAGCAGACGCCTGACCCTAGCGCGTCCTGGTGTGGCCTGTGGCCTGGTGCGTGGTGTGGTGGTGGTCGTAGCGGTCAGCTCCGTTTGCCCGCCCCGAATTTCTCATCAATCACTGCGGGAAAATGTCCCCTGGCGTTGCCAGGCAACAGCCCACCGCCGTGCATCTGTTGCAGCGTGAGCCCTGCAGCCCTGCAGCCCTGCAGGTGCAGGCCCTTGCGATGAGACGTCGCAAGCGAGGCCGCAGGGACGACGACGACGGCTCCGACAGCGGGGAGGAGCCGCCGCCGGACGCACGGGAGCTTCCGCCCTGGGGAGAAGGTGGGCGCAGGCGGGGCAAGGGGCAACGGGGCAGGGGCAGGGGCAGGGGCAGGGGCAGGGGCAGGGGCAGGGAGCAGGGGGTAGGGGCAGGGGCAGGGGCAGGGAGCAGGGGGCAGGGGGCAGGGGCAGGGGCAGGGGCAGGTTGCAGGTTGCAGGTTGCAGGTTGCAGGTTGCAGGGGGCAGGGGGCAGGGGGCAGGGGGCAGGGGGCAGGGGGCAGGGGCAGGCAAAGAGAAGGGCCCAACCACTCTCCTAAGTCGACTCAGATTATTGATGTGATGGACCAAATCTTCGTCCTAAAATCGGTAGATTTTTTTTTAAATTACATGATCCGATCATCGACTAAATTCCAGTCGTGTTGATTTTCTCGGTAATTATTTTAAAATTCTTCTGACAGGTGCGTGATTTTATTTTATCGTGGTGATTTTCTAATTGGTGTCGGTTTGTCTCCCGTCAGAGCCGCCCCCGCTCCCCTCCCCGCCCGTGCACTCGCTCGTGGTGGGGGGCGTGGCCGCGTCCCCGGGCCAGTTCCCTTACCAGGCCGGTCTGGTGGTGATCCAGGCAGAGTCGGGGGCGGGGCCGGTGCCGGCGGGGACGCTGACGGCGCGCTGCGGTGGCGCGCTGCTCTCCGACCGCTGGCTCATCACGGCCGCGCACTGCTGCAGGAGAGGGTCCGCGCCGGCGTCCGTGCAACCTACCTCTCAGACAACACGTTGTGCACGGGGATGATGTTGGCACCAGCGGCCGTGTCTGCGCAGCACCAAGGTCCGCGTGTTCCTGGGCTCGCACCCCACCATGCAGGACGCCCAGCAGCAGATGGAGTCCTCGCTGGTGCTGCTGCACCCCCAGTACTCGCGCGACAGACCAGGCCACCATGACCTGGCGCTGATCCGGCTGCCCAAGCCCGTCATGTTCAACGGTCCGCACAGTCAGGCGAATAAGAATCTTTTAGAAACGCCGTTTATCAATGTTGTGGTTCCGACGCAAAGAGGTTGACGGCGGTCCTTTCCCTTCCCTCCCGCCCTGGTCACTGGGCACGCAGATAAGGTCCGGCCCGTGCGGCTCCCGGCCTGGAAGCACCGCGCCGAGGACTTCGCCGGCAGGGTCGCCACTCTCAGCGGGTGGGGGAAGACGTCGGACGCAGGTGAGAGGCGAACAGCGTGGCAGCGCCGCAACGCCTCAGGAAAGTCGAATCAGATCCACCTGAAAAGAAAATGGAGATTCGATGGCTGCGCCGGGAAAGCAGTCCTGATTTAAGCCGAAAAACTTGGTCGTTGATGTATACTACGTTCGGCCCCAGACCCACGTCCGGCCCAAGGGACGGCCGTGCTGCGCTTCGCCAAGGAGCGCATCCTGGCCACCGAGGAGGCCGAGTCCATCCTGAACCGGAAGCTGTCGCCCTACTTCCTGTGCGTCCGGGGCCTGCAGGGGGAGGTCTCGTGCAACGTAAGCTGCGCTGCTGCAGGGAGGGGTGACCCCCGCGGAACACACAACGGCAGGTGTAGACCATGGCGGTGACAGGGTGACAGCGGCGGCCCGCTGACGGTGCAGGGCGCCGACGGCCGGCCCATGCTGGTCGGCGTCGTGTCGCACCGCTACGGGCCCTACTGCGCCACCAGCAAGGCCCACGTCTGCACGAGGGTCACCAGCTTCCTGCCCTGGATCGCCTCCGTCACCAGGGTCGCCGTCGAACACTGAGGCCGTGGGGTCGGGGCTGAGACCCGCCAGCACGCCGCGCCGCCCCGCGTCTTGAGTCTCCACCTCGCAGCAGCGGAGGTGGGCTGAGATGGCCTCACCTGAATGTTGCATTGCGCGTCTGCTCTGCTGGTATGACGGCGCGGGCCTCTTTCGCTACGAATAAAACATGCTTTGTGAGCCACTCCGCCCGCCCCGTGCCTCCTACCTGAACGGGGAGGGGGTGGTGGGGCAGCGCCGACAGCGATGCGCCGTGTGGCAATGTGCCCAGCTCAGCTAGTGCATGTGTCGGCGCAATGCGAAGCGAAGCAGTCGCAATTATGTCCATGGTTTAGTCGGGCATTCACCGCTGCAGACGCCCTTAACAGTATAAAGCGTGTATGTTTTGGGCGGTTTGGGCCGGCAGTTGCTGCGTGCTGCCGGTGCCGCTCTGTCGCGGCCGCGCGTCTCAGATCACGAGGATGGCACGCCTCGCGCCGGGCCTCGCCTTGCCGCGTTCCTCGTCGGATGCGAGCAGGAAGAAAGACGCCGGAAGTCCCCGTCGCGTCCCCTCCCCTCGCCCGTCCCCTTGCAGATTGCTCTTCTGTCTTTTCCACGCGGCGAGGGATCCAGGATCAATGCGCCCGTGTCTGCCCTGTCGGTGGGGGAAGGGGAGGGGGAGTCGCGAACGGGGCGGGGCAGCAAGGTCGACTCATCTTTGATCACTGACAGGGAGGCATAGTTATTGCCGCCACGGCATCGGTGGGCACAGAGGCCAGGGTCGTGTGTGGGCAGCCAGTGGTAGTGGTATTCCGCGGTGCGGCAGGGGCGGCAGTGGCCGCAGCCCGGCAGGCCACGCACAGGCCACGCACAGGCCACGCACAGGCCACGCACAGGCCACGCACAGGCCACGCACAGGCCACGCACAGGCCACGCACAGGCCACGCACAGGCCACGCACAGGCCACGCACCACCAGCAGGCACGGTCTACACGTGCCCACGCGCCCCGGGGGCCCCCCGAGCTCTGGTCTGCAGCCATCCATCACCATATTCGCAAGTCGAAAGGTGAAATGGGAAGGAGAGCCGGACCGTGGCGGACCGGCAGGCGGACCGCTCCGCGGGGGCCGCGATGCCTCAAAGGGCGCAAAATAAAAATAAAAAAAATGTTCTGTAACATCCAGCGATTTCCTAAACAGCGTCCTCCCTCGTCAGAAGTGGGTCCCGGCGCTGTGCCGCTGCGTGCTGCTGTGCCCCAGACTGTTGTGCCCCGGCCGGGACCCAATGATACCGCGGAGAAATACAGATTTATCGCACTCTCGCTTCCTCCTCGCTGCGCCCCGCGCCTGCTGCTCTGTGCGTGCGTGTATGTGTTTGTGTGGTGCGCGCGCACGCATTTACTCGCCTCTCCCTGTATCGCGCACACACCCACACACGTTTCTGCTGCTGTGGGATTCCGAGCTGTGAAAAATCATCCTCGGTCGGAGAGAGTGCTCCTGGCACCGCCCTCCCCCCCCCCCTCCCCCGGCCCTCGTGTGATAAATGTAGCCGGCTGGCCCAGCGCAGCCCAGCCCAGGCAGCGCTGTGGTACGGCAGCTGTGATTCATCATTGCACACCTCGATCCATTCCCCATACAGGCGGATATAATATGAGTCATCTGCTCCTCTCCGGCAGCGCACCGCAGCGGCAGCCGGGGGAGAAGAGACTTCACCACTACACGCGTTATTCCCACTGACGAAATTGATACTCTTTTAAAAAAATCAAACAAATTCTAAAAAATGAAACAAGTCAAAAGAAAAGTGACGCATGTGCTAAAGTTGGTGCGCGTACAATGACGCGCCGCTCTGCCACCCCCTGCGTCAATCGCACGCACGTTTGTCCGGTTCAATGTCGCACAATGGTGCGTACACAAGCACTGGACAAACACATGCGATTGTTTCGCAGGGGAGACAGAGAAGTGAGGAGGCGGAACCCTAGTACAGAGAGAGAGGGGGGAAAGGGAGCGAGAGGGAGGGAGGGGGAGAGAGAGAGAGAGAGAGAGAGAGAGAGAGAGAGAGAGAGAGAGAGAGAGAGAGAGAGAGAGAGAGAGAGAGAGAGAGAGAGAGAGAGAGAGAGAGAGAGAGAGAGAGAGAGAGAGAGAGAGAGAGAGAGACAGAGAGACAGACAGAGAGAGAACCAGAAAATGGGTGTACACATTTGAGTGCATTTGAGTTGGTAACACTCTCCGGAGCACTCTCCGGAGGACTATAGGGGGGCTACCTGCGCCCTGCGCCCACTGGCACGCACAACACACCTGGCAGCGCGCCTGGCCGCCCCCCGCCCCCGCCCCCCGTAGTCTGCGGATCGCGCATTCCCTCCAAGGGAAATAACGGCGTAAAATTTGATTGCAGGTTCCCGCGGGAGCAGGGGGGGGGGGGGCGTTCGCCCACGGCAGCCGAGGCTCCGCGCTCAAATCGAATCAGCTGGTTTCCCGCCACCTTGTGGGTGTTGTCACCCGATCGGCGGCCCGCGACGCGACGTCTGCGGGGGCGGTAAGGTGCAGGCGAGAGGGGGAGGGGGAGGCTCTTCGGGTGCAGATTGAGGGGAAGAGGCAGAGGCAAGGCCAGCGCCCCTCCCTTCCTCACCCCCGCGCCCCTCGAGATGTCCGCATTCGCGGCGAAATGAAGTTACTTTCGGAAACTGACTTTCCTTCACGCGCGCGCTCCCGCCTGGCCCCGTCTGGCCCCGGGCCACGGCTTTGCCAAGGCTCCTCCTGGTTATTGTCACCCTCAGAGCTTCTGGAAATGCCCCCGCAATGGCACGGCACGGCTCGGCTCGGCTCGGCTCGACTCGGCACGTCGTAACGCACCGTTCCATTTTTGTATCGATACGATGTCTAGAAGGTTCGTCCAAACAAACTGCGCATTAAAAAAAAACAATTATTTCGTTTCTTACTCGTTCTTTGCTTACTACTACTCTTGCTTCGGATGAAGGATAAAACAATGCACGATGTGCGCGAAGCAACATACTTCTCGGCAAACGCATCACTGGTGTATATTGACACTCTCCCTTCCGAAACGCATCGGAACCGAAGGGCTGACCAGACCCTGAGCGCAGACGGAGCACACCGCGCGAACCCCCCTTCCCCTTCTAAGTGTCCACGTGGTACCTGAACAGCCCCGCAAAGAACGAGCCTGTCCTAGAACGGTAAAGCGTTGTCTCCATGCCTGTCTTGTTGCTAAGATGACCACAGCCGGAGTGGAGTGGAGTGGTGTGGATCCCGACTGACTTGGTTGCAGTGCCACTTCGGTGGGCTGCACTTGTTCAAACAGCCAAGGGAATGTGTTTTCCTTGCCAACTTAAACACGGAGAAGCAGTCGAACACACACCGGGCGCTCGGCTCGCGTCGCTGGCCGCTGGCGGCGCTAGCGTCGCTCTCCACACGGCCGGTTTGCTCCCAATGGCAGCGGCTGGCCTTGTGGCCTCGGACAGAGGGAAGAGGGCCGCCGGGAGAGCCACCGCCGACCACTTGATCCCAAGTCTAACCGTGCCACAAACTGGGAGGTGACAAAGTACACGATTCACAAAATTTCTACATCAATATTGCGCCGCACAGCGTGCTCCGTCGCCAAAGAAGTGAAGTGACACGAGAACATTCAGATTGCATGCAGATCGAACCACCCGGAACGCAGTTGGCACTGGAAACACATCCCCGGAGAAGAGTTGTATGGCAAATATTTGCCTACCTATCGGGCTGAGCGGACGCCGTTGCGGGTAGACAGCACTGCTTGGCCAGACGGACCGAGTGGTCCGGTTGCTGTGCACGTCTCGGCACCACCCTCAGGCTGTTTCAGAGGACAGTGCTAGGCTTGCGGGAATGTGGCCCAGTTCTGGTCTGGGGAACCTTCGACCTTGAGGCTTGCAACATTGCCTCATATTTTTTTTCATGACGGGAGTACCGTCCAGAGTACCTTATAAGTACTTGAAACACCCGACCAAGTTGTGGCAACTTCACTAGACTTCGTGCTGCGACTGGTAGTGATGCTAGGAGCCACTTCAAGAAATCTGGTCGAGTTGCTACAACGTTATCCCCGTCGTTTAAATAGTAGCGCGTAGGCCCGTCGGGAGTACCTTACAAGTACTTGAAACACCCTAAAAAAGGTGGGAAAAAGTCTCCGACCAATAATGCATGAGTGTAACGAGCTCATACCGTTACTGGGTTCTGGTTTTATTTTTCTTACAGTGTTGCGCCCGCCCCAAAGGGTGGAGTTATCACGTGCTCCGCTCACCTCGAGGGGTAGTTTACTCCGAGCGGTACTCCATTTCCTCGCGTCGAGTCGGGTAGCAATTAGAAGGTTGCACTGGCGGACAGGGGCGGTGCCGTGGGCCGGGGGGCAGGGCACTGAGACTCGAGGGGGGCTCAGACCACCTCGTGGAGCCCGCGCGAAGCCAGCGCGAAGCTTTGAGCAATTTGTCAAACAGCATTACTAGGTGAGCCTCCCCCCCCCCTCTCTCTCTCTCTCTCTCTCTCTCTCTCTCTCTCTCTCTCTCTCTCTCTCTCTCTCTCTCTCTCTCTCTCTCTCTCTCTCTCTCTCTCTCTCTCTCTCTCTCTCTCTCACTTTGATCACCTGGAGGAGCGCTACCAGCCAATACAAGGCGGCACCGCGGGATGAGCACCGAAAATGCGGGGGAATCGCACGTCCACTTCAAATCGAGTTAGGCGGCCGTCCCGTCCCGTCCCGTCCCGCCCCGACTGGGTATTAGGGCCGACAGAGAGGCAGAGCCGCGTGCCGTCAGCATGGTTACTCCCCATGAGGACCGAGAACGGCCGCGGAGTAACAAGAATACCTCCAAACCGGAAACGGGTATTATGAGAAATCGCATTGGTTGGTTACGTTTCTCTATATTTTATTCGTTTTTGAGCCCCTGTCTTCCCTGTCGAGGGGTGGGGGGATGACTCCACGACTTTCTATCTGCGGCAAGTGGACACACGAGCAGTGACGCGGGGAAGGGGAGGGTCGGATGTGTCCGTGGTGGTAAGAAAGGGAGGCAAGGGGAGAGGAAGGGAAGGGTAGGGAAGGCTAACGTCCCGCGCTGGGACCCGTAGACCCATTCCATGCCAAGAAACTTTTCCCATTTATTGAATTCCATCAAAGCGGAATGAATGCACTGGGGGCGCGGTGTGCCCCGTAGGCCCCGCAGGCCCCCGCAGGGCTCGGCTTGTTGGCCCAGAGAGCCTCGATAGTGGCGAATGTGCGTGTTAAACACGAGTCTGGTGTTGCTGGGGAGATTAGCCAAACGGCGGTGGCTGTCCGAGACCCGGCCCAGACCCAGCCCCAGACCCGGCCCGATCCGCAAATGTAATGAAACAATTGAAGGGCGCCAGTCTGCTGCTGGGGCGACCCGGCCCGGCCCCGGGGTGCGCTTAGTAAGAAACATGCAAAACCGTTCCTCAAATGCCATCGTTCATCAGGAAGGGCGCTGCCGGCTGAAATCTGCGTGGCAAAAGTTCTACAGCCTCATTAATTTGTTTTCCCAGAGAAGTCCTTAACCAATCATCCGCTTCTGTGCCCCCTTGATTATTCATCGACCTCATCCCGTGAGAGAGAGAGAGAGAGAGAGAGAGAGAGAGAGAGAGAGAGAGAGAGAGAGAGAGAGAGAGAGAGAGAGAGAGAGAGAGAGAGAGAGCGCGACGGGCAGACAGACAGAGAGCTGTCCCTTCTCCACTTGGACCAGAGACGCTCTGATGTCTCCTTCGGCACGGCCCCGTCTCCTCCGGTCTCCTCCTCCCTTTCCTTTCCTCCGGGAAATATTTAAGTCTGCGATTTAATTCCCTTTCGGCACCTGGTGCTCCGCGGTGCTCCGCGTGGTGGTGCCCACGGCCTCGGCCGCCCTGAAGCCTCTGCGTGCCCACCGCTCCTGCCGTGCCCGCCGGCCGGGCCGGGGCACAGAGGGCACGGCCCGCAGGGGCGGGGCGATCAGAGAGTTGTAATGAGCTTCTGTATTGACACTGCCCTGCCCCTCCTCCGACCGCCGCGCCCCTCCCCCCTCACGGCCAGTCAACTTTACTTTCGTGTTGGCGTTGTTTGATGTGATGGAGCGAAGGTAGTAGAGACAAAACTGGGGCGGTCTGCTGTAGGGCGGGGAGGGGAGGGGTGGGGAGGCAGCCGGCCTGCGGCGGTAACGCCAAGTGAGGCGCGCCACACGGCGTCACGGTCGTCACGGTCGTCACGAACACCCGCCACACGCAGCAGTAGCTCCACGGAAAAGAAAAATTGGTGGTCGCAACTAATTTTTAGGTTGATTAACAAAGCAGTAAATTTTTGTTCGGAGAACTAAGGTTGTGTTGGGGGAACTAAATTTTAGATGCAACAACGCAACGTTAGCTGCTCCAACGCAGAGGTTCGCTGAAGAAGCAAAAAGCAGAAAAAAAATTGGTTTAGGATGCCCGCAACGAACCTCTTTGTTGGTTTTAGTTCCCCCAACAATTGTTTTGTTCTCAGAACAAAAATTTACTGCTTTTCTAGAAATCAACTTAAAAATTAGTTTCGACCACTAATATTTTCCCTCCGTGCTCATTTCGACCCCCCCCCCCTCTTTACCTGCGAAAGAAGGTATCGTTACATTTTTGAAGAAGAAGTTATCAAATGCGCCTGAGGGAATAAATGAGTTTGGTGTCCCTGTTTTGGAAGCTCAAGATGGTGGCGTGGTGAGGGCGTCTGAGAGAGACCACTTGAGCGGCTCCTCAAGTTCCTCGCCAAGGCTTTGGATAATTCATCCCGACGACGTGTGGCCACTGGCTCCTCACTTTGTCTCCCCTTCCTTTCACGCTGACGGTGGAAGGGCATGTATGTGTGTGTGTGTGTGTGTGTGTGTGTGTGTGTGTGTGTGTGTGTGTGTGTGTGTGTGTGTGTGTGTCCGGTCGCTTCTCTGGATCTTTCCGTATCGGAGCAAAGCTCCCTTGCCACCCCCTCCCTTTCTCCCCCCCCCTCCCTTTCTCCCCCCCCTTCCCTTTCTCCCCCCCCCCCCCCTCCCCCCCTCGCAAACTCCGGAGGCGGACGGTAGCGGGTTCAAGACCCCTCCCGCCTGCCGAGTAATAATAGATAATATCCGTGCCAAGTGATTGAGATTGATTGCGGTGGACCAGTGCAGGGAAGAGAGAGAAAGAGAGAGAGAGAGAGAGAGAGAGAGAGAGAGAGAGAGAGAGAGAGAGAGAGAGAGAGAGGGAGAGAGAGGAGAGAGAGAGAGAGGGGGGGGGGGGGGTAGGAAGCGAGTAAAAGAAGGCATGAGGAGACGGTTTGTGGCGCAAACAAGGCTCCGGCCCCGGCCAGTGCAAAGTGGCTTGCGAGGAGGTGACAAATTGATTGAGACGCATCGTTTGGCGTCGTGGGTGGCGTGTGGCGTCCCCTCCCTTTCCCCCGTCCCCGGGGACCAAGGCCCCTCCCTCTCCCCCCATCCCCGTATTTGCCAGCCGCGCGACCGCAGAGCTGCATGGGCTCGAAAAGGCAAAGACAGTCGATGCAGCCATGCGGCACGGCAGCTGAACGGCTGGCCCAGCCCGCTCTTCTCGAGGGCGTGGAATAAAGAGCAGGGGTTTCACTCTTGAACCTTTCGGGCGATTTTTGATCCCGATGGCGAAGCGAGTATGGAGCGCCCCCCCCCCCCCCCCCCCCCCCTTTTTTAGCGCTGAACGTTACAGTCCGCAAAACAAAATTCGAGGAATTCACCACCATATGTAATGCAACATGGTAAAGAAGGTGTAGACGTACTTTGGCCACCCCCAACCCTGTGGGAGTGCTGTGCGGGCTGTGCGGGCTCTGCCCAGGGCCAGGACCGCGGCCAGGACTGTGACAGCAGGGCGATCGGTAATCCCTTACCGCAGCCAGCGGCAGCAGCGGCAGCAGCGGCAGCAGCGGCAGCAGCGGCAGCCAGTCCTAATCCGTGGGCATAGACAACAATAAACGCCCCCGCGCCATGGAGAGTGTTTGCGAGCCCGGCGCAGCCCGGCGCTGGCTTAAACTGTTTGCCGCAGCCAATCGCTCGCATAAACATGGGTGGGGCGCTGCCCCTTGCCCCCCTGCCCCCTTCACCCCCCTCCCCCCACCCCCCTACCCCCGCAGAGCGCCGCAGAGGGTGCGTATAGCTGTGCGTGTGTAGCCAAGGCCTCGGCCGGCCTGGTGGGTGTTGGTCTTCGGCCGTGAGTTCGTCTTTAGGGGGGCGGCAAACAACAAACGTCGTGCGACGTACGAGACAACGAGAATCGGAGCTTTTTATTCCACCCCTCCACCTCCTCCTCCTCCTCCTGGCCTTGAACACCGGTGTGTCGGGATGGCAAAGAAAAATGATGTGAACGTCTGAAAGTGAGTGAAGCGGAAGGGACGAGGCCGCAAGTGCGGAGGGGGTGGGCCGGGGGCTGGCCGGGGGCTGGCCGACCCGACGGTCTTGGCCAGCACCCAAGCTGCGAGAGTCCTCTGACACCGACCCCAAGAGGCTTATCGTATTCATGTAAGAGCTCCCCCCCCCCCCCCGCCGCCCCCACGGCCGCCCCCGCGGCCGCCCCCGCCCGGCCCCGCCCGGCCCCGCCCGCATTCGCGTCCGGAGTAAGTCGTTGGCGCGGACAAAGCCGCGGGACAACAGGCCCCTGCCCGGCCCGGCCCGGCCAGCCACTACCGCCCCGCTGCTTAAACGGATACCTTCTTCTCTTGCGCAAATAGGTGCGCGC
Organism: Odontothrips loti; assembly: GCA_038380765.1. NCBI lineage: Eukaryota > Metazoa > Arthropoda > Insecta > Thysanoptera > Thripidae > Odontothrips > Odontothrips loti. The sequence goes on from CM076245.1 coordinate 19,609,796, forward strand.
CGCGGCACCGCCCCCTCCTCGGATGGGGCAATTCATTACGCGGGCGATGAGGGAGCCCCCGCCCCCAGCCCGCCCCCAGCCCGCCCCCCGGCTGGACGGAGAGTGCTCGGCCACATAAAACACTCCTCCACCTTATCAGATCACGCTCGCATTGTAACGAGCGCGTCAGCCGCCCCGCTGGGACCCGCCGGGCTTCGCCTCTAGGTGCCCTGGGTGCCCTGGGTGCCCCGGGCTGAGTCCGTGTGGGCTTCCACTCTGGGAGAGCGCCCGAATTATCCACGCATCCAGGAGTCGACCCTCCTGACCGACCCGCCGTACAATCGCTCCGCTGCCCCCCCCCCCCCCCCCCACCCCCGCGTCTTCCTCCCCCTATCGTTCTCACGTACCGGTGTGTGTGTGTGTGTGTGTGTGTGTGTGTGTGCGTGTGCGTGCGCACAGACACGCACGCCGCGCCGCGAATTTACTTTCTATCCCATTTCATGGCTAGTGGAGCCGGCGGAGTTATTCGACCGGCTTACAGCGAGACAGCTTGCTGCCCCCGCCTGCCCCAGCCCCCTCACAGTTCCACCCGCGTCCTGTTCCTCTCTCTCTTTCTATCCACTCCTTGATGCTCGTATCGCGTTCCTTTTCTCTCGACGCGCCCCCTAACACACACACACACACACACACACGCACCAGCTTTGCTCTTTAAAAGCCCTCGCCTCGCCACAGCGGACAGCGCCTTTCCAAGACGCCATCGTTGATCGGGAGGCAGCCGTCCGCGCTGCAGCCCGCAGCACTGGGCAGCCCGCCGCCGTGCTCCGGGAGGGGACCGCCACGCTCACGTGCAACATTGTTGTTGCTTCCGTCAAGGGCACGCGACGCGGCGGCGCCGGCGCCTATAACGCGCACGTGTCACGGGACGCGGAGTGGCGCCAGCGGTACGGAACCTGTGGGGCCGCAGCGGGGCACATAGCCACGACGAGGCATGATCGCCGTGATGAGGAGGAGGATGTTGTGGGCGCGGCACGGCGCGGCGCTGCGGGGGGTAGGCCGGCGGAGGCCTCAAGGGCTTCGGCCCGGCCGCCGCAGCCGATTAGTTTGGGCGCGCCATTGTGTGCGCCTTGTGGCGTGTGAAGCCGATAACCGACAGGCCCGGCTCTAGGCCCGGCTCTGGGCCCGGCCCGGCCCGCCGCCGCCCAGAAGTGTCGCTCTCAAGTGCTCCGCTGCAACTCCCCGCACGCGCCGAGCGCCACTCTGTGCCGCGCGAACTCGACGACATTTACACGGCTGAATTCAAAGACGTCGCTATTAGGTCCTTGAAATATCTTGTCCGCGCTCGACTTGTATGGGTACCGTGCGCAGCGAGGACAGAGATTCTTTTGCGTTGCGGCGTGTGATGTCGCAGGAGGCGAAGTCCCGGAGCTTTGGCACCCCCGCGGTCTGACGCCCGGAGCCTGACGCCCGAAGGCCGCGGCGTGGCTTGGCACCTCTCCCCTGCGGCCCCGACGGAACAACTCGAGAAGAATGTGTGTTCCAGCCCCTCCCGGCGCTCCCGCATCGCAGTGTCGGCCCCCCACCCCGGAGTCCCGGAGCCCCGGAGCCCCGGAACGGACCGGGCGCGGGCCGAAGGAATGCTCCCGAGGTGGGCCCCGCAGGCCGGAGGCGGCCGACATTGGGGTCGATGTCTTGGATCGTCGAAGCAAGATCAAATCGGACACGCCATGGCAGGTACTACAGAAACAGACCGGGCAGTGCGTTGTTATTGGAAAATGGTAAGTAGCGTTTGGATATAAATGTTGGGTCCAGCTAGCCGACCCTGTTTCCTGCTGCGGTTTGATTTGTGCTCCGAGTTTGGACCGGACCGGAGTGGACCGGGCGGCAGACGCGACCAAACTGCTTTTCGCATACCGGGAACGAGCGGCCCTGGCGAGTCCCGGTCATCGAGGGCCGGAATGGATCGGGGACGGAGCGGGCCGGGGCCAGGTATCGAGGCAGGCCCCGCCCTCCAGCCCACAGGGGCCGCAGGGGCCGCAGGGGCCGCAGGGGCCGCAGGGGCCGCAGGGGCCGCAGGGGCCGCAGGACAGCGGCCCGCACGCAGCGGTCGGCCCGGAGCACGGCACGGGGGAGGGAGAGGGCTTATCACCCGCAACTAAGTTAGGGCAACCTTTATGTTGGGGGCCAAGCTTCCGAGGTATTTCACTTCCACATGGGGAATAACAAGCAGAAAACCAGTTGACTTGTGTGTGTGTGTGTGCGTGTGTGTGTGTGTGTGTGTGTGTGTGTCAGAGAGAGAGAGAGAGAGAGAGAGAGAGAGAGAGAGAGAGAGAGAGAGAGAGAGAGAGAGAGAGAGAGAGAGAGAGAGAGAGAGAGGAGTGCTGCGCAGAGGGTGGGAGAAAGTCAGCCGAATGAGAGGAGCCAACTCGGTTAAATGTTGGCAATGCTGGGCAATGCCTCCCCCGGCGGTTATGAATATCCCTTAGCAGAAGCGCCGTTGTCTCCTCCGAAGGAATGAGGTATGGCGTCCAGGACGAGACCAGCCGAGGACCCCGAGGACCCCAAGGACCCTGAGGACGCGGACCGCGACGCCGAAAGTTGTCGGAACTGCGGCCGGCCCGCGAAACAACAGTTGGCCGTCTTCTTGCCCGCTCACCTGGTCTGAAAGTAAGAGGAGGGAGTCCGAGTCCGCGAGGAGGAGGAGAGGAGAGGAGAGGTGAGCGGCCGGCTGCCACACTTCCCAGACTCCCCGGCTGAGCTGAGCCGGCAACGGAAACTCACTCACGGGACAAAACGTGCAGATGTGCGCCGTGCACCGCTGACCGCTGTCTCCGGTCAGCGCAGGCAACTCAGGCAGTGCAGTGCACAGTCACTGGGGCTCGGATCAGCGCGTTTGTCACATGTTGTGGACGGGACGGGTCCGGCCTGACCCTTGGTGGTGCTGATTGGAAAAGTCGAGCGCTCGGCGTAGGCGGCGGGGTTGCGGCTGTGGCTGCGGGGGCTGCGGGGGCTGAGTATGGCCCCACCGGGGCCCCTTGGCTGCCGAGCATTAGTATGTGGCGGACTGAGGTCCCACCCGGCCGAGGTTCCTCCCGGCCCGGAGGCGACTCTTTGTTCAGTTGTAATGAAACTTGGCGTCGGGTTTTGTTTGGGAGCGTCGCTAACGTCCCGACTCCCGTCCCGTACTCACTATGCCGGCAGTAGTGTGGCGCGGGGCACGGAGGCCGGCCAGCCGACGGGGCAGCCGGGGGCAGCCGGGGGCAGCCGGGCTAACTTTAACAAGATCATTTTCCACCTTGCACTTAATGAAGTTGGCCTCGGTCGCTCCGAGAGGGAGAGAGGTGGCTGAGAGGAGGGGGGGGGGGGTATCGGATGAGCTGGTCCCGCCACGGCCCCGCTGGACTCTGGCCACCACCCCTCCCCCACAAAGTAGTACACGACACTTCACCGTCAGCATCATCATAAGCGCAGCAACTTTTACGTCGGCGTAATTCGTTACGACTCGTCGACAAGCAGACGCCGCTCGTAAAATGAGTGGCACAGAAAAATAAAAATAAGAGAGACAGAGCTGCCGGGACACGGCCGGCGGGGAGCCGCCGCAACTGATAAAGATGCGGTGCAGCTGATAAGAGCTAGAGCGAGGTTTTAGTAAAAGCCGAAGAGACAGCTCATTAAACTTTTTGACGAGATAATTGATCCAGCAGGCGGCAGGAAGGGGGGATAAATCCTGATTATAACCTAAATTGAGATTGTTACTGGATGGACGTGAAGGGTCCTATCCAAAACCAGACCAAATTTTTGTTGAAGTAGCAATCTCCTTTCCCTGCTGCTGCGGGCCCGGCAAATTCAAAGATGGCCTCACTCGTTGTGAACGATTTATAATTTATTACAAAAGGAGACATCCTTGCCGCCCCCTAGGCCAGGTCGCCCAGCCAAGGCCAGGCCTACTATGGGCAGGAACACCCCCACCGCCCCCAGGTGCGCCTTCCTTCCATCTCCGTGCCGCGAGCCGCGCGCCACGCCGCACCGTTGCTGTTCTTGCCGCCGCCCCAAATGGAGCGCGTGGCGGCGGCGGCAGCGCGCCAATAGTATTTGCTCTCAATTTGGGACATGTCAACACGGCGACAAACACGGCGATGAATGCAGGCGGGGCCGAGCAAACAGCCGCCAGCCGGGGAATATAAATACACTTTTTTCAGGATTCGCTCACGTGTTCGTCGACGTGAGCGGCGAAGGAGCGGCGCCCCCGCTGAGGCGGAGCGGAGTCTTCGCGAAGCGTCCTCGGCGAACGGAGAGGAGAAATCGAAAAATAATGCAAACACGACGTCAGGTCATGTCCGTGGGCTCTATGAAGAGAAAACTGAAGTTACACTCTGAGTGATGTTGGTGCAAAAGGCCCGGATCATATCAGTGGCCACAAATGAGTCAAAGAAGTGCAACAGTTTTGAAGGGCAACAAAACTCAAACAAGACGGGCATATGGAGAACGCTTCAGCGTTCTAGGAGACTCGTTCTTCCAGTCTCAGTTGCTCAGTAGCAACATAGGTTGGCTGGAGGTTGGGTTGCATATCTGCTGGGCGTTTCGTTTTCTGGGGTCATGAGCATCATGAGACTCCATTTTCATGACAAGACGGTGTTCAGTGGTGGTCCAAACCATACCACCACCGAAAAAACTCAGTTTTACTTTTTGACAAAATTTGAAAAATGCCGCAGGCCTACCTGTTTTTTGGCCCTGAAAATTTTGTGTATCAAATTTTGACTGAATTGGTATGGTCCGATAGAGGGTTACATGAGTAACGTGTCTTGAGAGCCAATTTTGCTTTTGCGTCTTTTGAGGATTGAGGCCCATGAAAATTGTTTCAAAAACATATTCAGGAGATACTTTGCTGAAATTCATTCGTTCATGGAATCCTAATGTATGCTTATGTACACCTGAGCACTCCTTGTGAGACGACGTTGACGTGCTACCGAGTAACCCTTCCGGTGGTGCTGACCCCCCCCCCCCCCCCCCCCCCCGATGGCGTCATCGCGGTGCCCTAATCCTCCCCTCTCGGCGCGACGCGGAGGTGTGGGAGCTACAGGGGAGCCCACAGGTGTGTGGCGAGGCGAGCGCCCGCACTTACGGGGGATTTTCCAGAAATAACACGGGATTAGTCGCTCCCCCCGGAAAATAAAAGTTGGCGCTGTTGTCGCCAAGTGGTGTGTCGGCGCCTACACGCGGGGAATGGACGGGGACCGGGGGACACGCCTTGCTTTTCTTCCAGCGGATCAGCGCCCCACAAACGCGGTATATCTACGCGGCGCAAACGTAGCCTGGCCAGCCGACCGCTATTTCTTGTAGGAAAATACGCAATGAAACCTCTCGGTATACTCCATAGCTAGCCGCTGTCGCTGAGCAGAGCGTCGAGAATGTGGGGACCGGTAGGTGTGTGACTGGCCGAAGTGCGTAATTACGCACAAATGATGCATAATTATGCATAATATTAGGCATATTATGACTAGTGTGGACAGAATCGTCCATAATTAAGCACAATCATCCCCTTAAGAGTGTGTGGAGAGCGCCGCGCCACGCCCGTCCCGCCCTGCTCGTCTTGACACAGTCGCCGGGCGGTGGGCGGGACCATCGTGGTGCTGGGTGCAGCCGAGCTGGGCTGGGCTGAGCTGACTAGCTGCACTCTCCGCTGCCAAAGTTGTGCCCCCCGGGCCCCGGCTGAAGTGCTGAAGTGGACACGGAGGGAGGCGCAGGTCCGCTGATTTTATCGCAGAGGAAAGTCGTCGAGTTCGTCACGCTAATGCTGTGTATTTACCGGCTGGAGTGGCCCAGCCGCCGCCCCGGCCTCGGTGCCCGTGCCGAGTGCCGGCGGCTGCATTTTGCTGCAAAATGAAGTTCCCGGCCAAAAAGTTACCTGGCGCGGCACGGCGCGGGCGCGGGCAATGTGCCGGCTCGGCTCGGCTCGGCTCGGCTTCGCTCGGCTCGGCTCTCGGCCTCAGCCTCGGCTCCCCCAGCTGCCGGCGCCGGGTGAGCATCGCCGGCTCAATTGAGCAGAGGCCAAGTTTATTAATCAAACTTTGGACTCTGGAGCGGAGGCAGCAGGTGCGTCTCCGGCGAGACGCGATGCGACGCGGCTCCCAGGACCAGATGGAAAAGGGCGAAGGGTTCGGGAAGCCAGCAGTGCCCGGCTCCTGCCTGCAGGGACTGCCAGGAACCTCGGTGCAAGTCACCGAGTATTTGTACTGGCCGACACCGCACTGACACCGCGATACACATCACGGCCCTCGGCAACCCCCGGCCGCCCCCGGGCTCCACCCCGCCTCCCTGGGTTCCACCCCCTTGCACGCGACCGCGCCATTCGGGTCGCTGTTGTGGCGCTGAGGGTAGAGGGAGGAGGAGGAAGGGGGGGGGCTCAAGTGCACGGGAGAGCTTTCGGCTTCCCGCAGATCTCCCCTCCCCTCTCCCCTCCCCTCTCCCCTCCCCTCCCCGTCCCCTCCATGTGGTCATCACACGCGTGCCGCACTCCTCTCCCGGCAGATATTTCGCCCCACATCCTATACTGCGATAACGCCGCGTCACGGCCAATTCGCTGACTGTCATTACAGAACAATTATCAAAAAATTACCGAACCGATCAGTGGGCGTGGGAAGGGGGAGGGGAGGGGGGCAGTCCATAATGTGTGGCTGTCAACTCAATGACCAATACGCCAACACCACGCTGTGAGTTTAAATCGGGCTGTGTGAAAGACAATGAGGAAGAAGAGGGGGACGAAGGAGAAGAAGAGGAAGAAGGGGAACCCCCACGACACATAACGAGCCCCCCAGCCGGCGCGGACGTCCCTCTGGAGGCGGCCGTCGTTCCTGGCCTGTTTCTCCTCCTCCTCCTCCTCCTTCCCGGTGGTGATTCTTTACGACTCAGGCTGACGGGGGGTCCCGGCCGTCCGCGGAGTCGGGGTCGTCTTGGCGTGCGGCCGCACGACATGGGCGCGGAGAGGGCGCCGCACCGCGCACAGTGAGTGACGACAATCACGAACGGGAGGGGCCGGGGGCAGCCGGAGGCGGCCGGGGGCAGCCGGGGGCAGCCGGGGGCAGCCGGGGGCAGCCGGGGGCAGCCGGGGGCAGCCGGGGGCAGCCGGGGGCAGCCGGGCGGACAGCCGAGCTGAGGGCCGAGTCCTCAGGAGTGATCCCCGGACAGGACGGGAGAGGCTTTGGCCGCGGCCGCCGTCTTGGCCAGCAGTAATTGGGGAGGGGGAGGGTAAGCCATGTCATGGCATGGGGCCGGGCAGCGCTGCGCCAGCGTCCGCGGCGGCCTACGAATTAACATCACACCGCGATCGCTGACCAATGCAGACGGTAGTAAATGGAGAGCATTACTAGACGATTTCTTCCCCCTGTCAGCTTCTTTTTTTTTAATTTGAACTTTTTTCTTCGTACAACTTTCATACTCGAATTCTAGCTTCCCCTCGGCATGTAATTCCACAGCTGGCGCCGCCTTCCGGCAGGAGGGACAGGGACACACACCGTGTGCCGCACGTGAGTCCCAATTGCTGCGTCGTGCGGTGCCTCCGGTGCCTCCGGTGCCTCCGGTGCCTCCGGTGCCTCCGGTGCCTCCGGTGCCTCCGGTGCCTCCGGTGCCTCCGGTGCCTCCGGTGCCTCCGGTGCCTCCGGTGCCTCCGGTGCCTCCGGTGCCTCCGGTGCCCCCGGTGCCTCCGGTGCCTCCGGTGCCTCCTGTGCCTCCGGTGCCTCCGGCGCCTCCGGTGCCCCCGGTGCCGCCGGTTCCTCCGGTGCTCCCGGTTCCTCCGGTGCTCCCGGTGCCTCCGGTGCCTCCGGTGCTCCCGGTGCCTCCGGTGCAATCGGTGCTCCCGGCGCCTCCGGCGCCCCCGGTGCCCCCGGTGCCTCCGGTGCCCCCGGTGCCCCCGGTGCCTCCGGTGCCCCCGGTGCCTCCGGTGCCTCCGGTGCCCCCGGTGCCTCCGGTGCTCCCGGTGCCTCCGGTGCCCCCGGTGCCGCCGGTGCCTCCGGGTCGGGCTCCGGGGTCGGGCTCCGGGTCTCGCGGCTGCGCTGCTCGCGCTGCGGGTGTGCGGGTCGGCGGCAGCGGCGCGTTCGGTATGGACGTCACGGAGCGGCACGGCGACGCCACCCCGTCCCGCAACTAATTCAACTTTGTCAGGAGGAGCTCGTGGGCGCCAAGTTCCGCCTGCGGTTACACCTCTGTGTGTCACCACCTGCGATAGCGCCGCACGCACACACACGCACACACACACACACACACACACACACGCACACACACACCGCTGCCGCACCGCGGATGGTCATTAGAATAGCACCGCCGTCTGCCACACCCCGCGCCTCGGTGGCGCCCCGGTGGCGCCTCGCCGTGCTTGATTATGCAAATTAAGGAGCAGCGCCTAAAACGCACCCGCGGCCGCGGCGCACCCTGGCGGGGCGGCTCCCTGCTGTCTCCAATATGAAAAAGTTGCGCGCGACTCAGGAATATTATGGCCTTGTTCCGTATCCCGCCTGGTGGTCGGACCCGATTTTGGCCCGGTCGTTGTGGCGGACATGGCGCCTGGTGGGTAGGCAGTGTGGACTGCTCTGCAGGCACGCGTGTCGTGCGGGCTGGCCTACCCTGGCGGCCGCGGGCGCAGCGTCACACAGGTAGCAGCACACCGCACACCCGGCTGCGGCTGCGGCCGCGGCCCCTCTGCCCTGGAACCGATCAGTCAGCGCGGGACTCCAGCAGACCAGCTGCGGGCTGCACTGCACGCCGCACGCCGCATCCCCAGCACGCCCATTAATCACTTCATGTCCAATTAAAACTATGACACGCTTAGGCCGCTTAGGCCGGCCGGGTCCGACCGCGGTCTGCTCTGTTATTAATGAATGGAGACTGATGCCGGGTGATGCCGCCTTCAGGCCGACTCGCTTCAGCCCCGCTTATCAGCCCCGCTTCAGCCCCGCACGGCGGTCAGCGCACGGACCACGGTGTGCCTGCTCAGTGGCCGCAGTCGGGAGCACGGCACGGACACGGTGCGGATAGTTGTGATGGTGGCTGCACCCGATGATGTGAGGCGCGCCCCTGCATTCGCATTGATCGTCGTGCATGTAATGGGAGGGGCCCCCCTCCCCCCCCCCCCCCGCAGTAAAAGTATATTGCCCGCGGAAGTCGCTCGTGACTGTCTCGTGTCTTGGCGTCGCACCGCTCTGCGCTGGCACCGCGTCCCCGGATCCCCCCCCCCCGCCCCTAATCGTCCAGCAGCAATAAGGGTGCTACTGTTGCTGACGGAATGGGATGTTACTTCGGGGAGATGAGGTCGGTGGAGCGGTCAGAAAAAAAACGACGCGAAATTTTTTTTTTCGATAACGATATATATTTCACATATTTACAAACAACTGCCTTTATTTCTACATAGGAACGGTTTCAGCAGCGGTCGAAATTAACCGGCGGCGCTATAAATATAACAATCTTAACCCCTACATAAAGTAGGTACACTCTAGAGTTATCAACGGGCAGTCTGATTTCCTAAACGCCTAATGTCTAGGGGCTCGGTAAAATTGATATGTCATGGAGGTTGAGCGTTTTTCATCAGAAAATACGATATGTTTCGTTTCAATACGTTGGACGATATCTCTACGTACTTCGTGCTCGGAATAAGTGTTCCTTGCTCACGTTAGCGCTACGCTATTTCGTTGTCAGCCCAAGTGTTTGCTAGGAGAAGAAAAAAAGAAGTGTCACTGTCGTCTCAGAGATGTTTCATCAGGGGCAATTTGGTTAACACTCTATTTGCTACACATATGGACTCACCTTTGTAATGCATGTCCTTGTACATCGTCGGGCAATTTTTCCCCTGGAACAAACAAAATAACATGTGGAGGGTGAGTGAGAGTGACCGTGCGTCTGTTCAGACGTTTAAACTTTCTGAATGTGCAGTTGAATCAGGGATCATACTTTAAAAAAATCTAAATCCCTATTTAAATAGGAAGCAGATGATACCAACTCTAAATGTCTTCAAGTTTCTTAAGGCTTTTTAGGAATTGTGTGCGGAAGCAGAACTTATCTTTTGTTGTATTATTAGGGAGAGCCGAAGATATTTGAAAGGAAAGGAAAGGCAATTTTTGAGCGGCGAGGCGGGTGCAGGAGGAGGGGAGCGGGGTGCCTTGTCCTATCCCCGCCCAGGATGGCTCGCATGGCTCGCGAGGGCAACAATGCCGCGAAATGCGACAATGCTCGACGCGGACGGATACGGACACGGACGCGGATGGACGCGAATGGACGCGGCTCCCCCTACAACGAAAGTACAAGCTAGCTGACACCTCTTTCTTCCATGTTATTTAGTTTAGCTAGGCTATGCTGGTGCTATTTAAAGAGGTATCATCTGCTAAAATATCCTCGCTGATGTTTACGCAAGGGTACATTCTGTTGGCCTATCTGGCGCACACGGCGCCTGGTGGGTAGGCAGTTTCGACTCCTGCATGCACGCGTGCCTAGCGGGCTGGCCTACCCAAGCTTTCGCAGGCGCTCGGCGTACGGCCGCCGGCAAGGCAAACTGCTCCCCGATTCTGATGCTGGAAGTTGAACAGAGTCGCTTACCTGCTCCCTGAAGAAGTCGATGTTGGTCCGCACGGTGCGGTGGTGCAGCGGTTGCAGGGGCCGGGCGTTGTTGCCCAGCGGGGCCTTGGGGGTCTCGGGGGAGCCCTGCATCAACTTGCGCAGCGAGTACAGCTGGAACAGAGCACCATCTGAGTCTGGGATACCAGGCAGGAGAGATGGATCTGTGTTCTGTGCACGAGACAACAGCGCCGTCTCACCTCCTGCCTGGTGATGTATATGGGCTTGTTGATGATGATCCACACGGTGGTCTCCCAGCAGCCGGGGTGGGTGGTGCTGCCCTCGTACGTCATGTAGTGGTCCGTGTCCGGCAGCAGGGCGCGCACCGACAGGTGGCGGATCGGCGTCGTCTGACCTGGCGGCCGGGAGGGTAAAGGGAGAGATAAAGTCCGGCTCGGGGCTCACGGCGCGACACCACACTCTGCACGCGGGTACTGCGTGTTCGGCGCGACCCACCTCGGTGGTGCACCTTGTTGAACACGGACGTGAGCAGCCTCAGCTCCGGGTTCGGCGTTTCCGCGATCTGCTCAACAGGTGAGAGAGAGAGAGAACAGATCAGAGGTCACTGCGTGTGCACACGCTCCCTGCCGCCGTCGCCGTCCTCCGGCCCACGACGGCGACACACTCTCGCGGACGCTCTGCGGGTCTCGCGGCCGTTTCCCCAAAGTCTTCTTCGGGCGCCGGCCGCCGCCACCACCAGCACACAGTTTTGCGACAGTCAAAGTGAGAAGAGGCGGGGCAGAGGCGGGGCGGCCGGCCTGGCCGCGGGGCAGCGCGGGCCCAAAGGCAACCCAATTAAAAATAATTGCGACCACGTCAACGCATTTCTCGCGCTTCTAGAGCCGGCAGGCGCGGTGGGGGAGGAGGCGGCGCGGGGCGGCGCGCGCGGGAGTGTGGCCCGGCGGGGCGGGGCGGGGCGGGGCGGTACTGGTGGCCGCGCATCAAGCGGGAAGACAGCCGCGGAACCCGCGTGAACCCCCGCCGTCAACGCAGAAAGATGTTGATGAGTAGCGTGGAGCTTCTGCCGGCCCGCGTACAGGGTGTCCCCCGGTGCCGTGAGGGCGTTACATCATTCGTAATTGGTGACCCCCCCCCCCTCAAATCAGAACAGAAACCAGCTCCAGTCGCTGCTGCCGCCGCGTCTTGTCTGTGCGCCAGTGTGTGGTTGCACAATCAATATTGCAGGCTCCTGTTCCGGCCTGACTGATGGGTCCTGGGCCCGACGGGACGGGACGGGACGGCCGCAGCGGATTGGACACCGGAGATGACATGTCTCGTCCCCCGCTCCGCTCCGCACCGCTCCGACCCGGACCTCGACACTCGAGTCGCCCTAACAAGGAGCCGAGACGAGCCGAACGTAGCATCCTTACTCTTCTGGTTTCGCCCGGCTTCGCCATGTATGACATGTCATGGTTGCGGCCGCATTTTTTTAAAAGTTTTTATTGAGGGGACACGGGGGAAAAAAAGAGGTCGGTTCGCAGCGTGAAATAGCAAAATGTTTTTCCCGCGGACGCCGGCTCCACCGGCAGCACATTACGGCGAAAACGACGGGGGAATAGAGGGGGAAATCTGCCGTTCTGTCGATCCATCCGCCATGCCCTAGCGCACACACCTGCCACGTGTGTTTGATGGATGGAAAGTCGGCCTTGTTATTAAGATTAATGTCATATAGTGCTCGCCCCTTTCCCTCATTACCCCCTCCATCCCCTAGCCCCCCCCCCCCCCTTTCAACGCACGGAGTGAACGAGACGGTGGACCCATCTCCACCTGTGGATTGTTAGCTCGCGAAGCACAAGACTCGAGGGATTTTGACACTTCTTGTTCCGAGAGAAACTCCGAGTTCGCGTCAAAACTAGAGAGACGGTAACTCTTTTATTTGAGAGATCCAAAGCATCCCAACCCAACTGGTCTTACACGAGCACTTTACGATAGAGTACAGCAAACGGCCTGCTGCTGCTCCCCCGGCCCGCCGGCACAGCCCCACTGACCTGCAGCATGAGGGAGATGGCCACGATGCCCTGCGACTTGTGCTGCGCCTCCGACATGTTGTGGTAGAGCTCTGCGTTGAAGCCGTACAGCTGGATCTCACCGGGGAAGGCCTGGTCGTGAACGCGGTGCTCGGAGCCCTGGCCGTCGTGCGTGCCGTAGTGGATGTAGCCCTCCTGCAGCTGGTAGCGGTATGCCAGCGGCCCGCCCGAGATGTTGACGTGGTGCTTCGAGTCCTGGTCCACCCGCAGCACCAGGGACTGGCCCGTGTTCTGCAGGAAGCCGTTGATCTGCGGATCAAAAGTGCGTGCATGAGCGTCTGGAAAATTGTCGTTATTGTTATTTTCAACATTCGATCAGGTTTCAAGCGCCTTTTCAGGAAATCGAGTTGAATTCTCTGACTCTGACTGTCCAACTGCTGTACCTTGTGCTTGTCGACGTGCAGCGGCCGCAGCCGGGGGTCGTACAGCAGCTTGTCGGGCTCGATGTTGACGGGGGACTGCCGACGGCCCTTGCTGCACAGCCCCCACTGGGGGTTGATGAGCCCCCAGAAGCCCGGACCTGTGGCGAGCAGACAAACATGTGACACATCCCGTGGACGAAGGGTGGCCAAGTGCTGCCAGGCGGTTCGCTGGTTCGGTACCTGATATGCCGTCGTATGTCCACCACTCCTCCCAGCTGCCTATGGACTCTGCGCCAGGGAAACAGGACACTGTAATGTTGGCGACGACGGAGTTGCAAACCCATGACAAGACATGGACTCACCTTGGACGAGCACCAGGGTGAGGAGGACGTCGATCCGGACGAGGTTCATGTTTCCGCTGCCGGCGGTGTCTCGTCCCTTATCACTTCTCCCTGCCGCCGAAGGGACCGGACATTCTCCGCGGCGTGCTGCAAAACACGGAAATTTACCATGGAATACGTCTCCGAATAATGGAACTCCAGTGACAAGTCACGTGTGACCGCCGGGCAGCGCCGCACCGTGTTCGCGAGCGTGTCGTGCGCGAGGAGGGACGTGACGGACGTCGCGGACAGTAGCCGTCAGCACGTTGCAGCGCGTTGCAGCGCTCGCGCCGAGTGCAGCCGGACGCCCCCCGGGGCCACGAGGGGGGGCGCAGGGCGACGCGGAGCACAGCGGCGGGCAGAGCCAGGAAGCGAATGGGAGCGTCTGGTCTGTGCGGGCGGCGCGGGCGGCGCGGGTGAGGGCTGTGTTCCCGCCTTGCCCTCGCAGCCCTCCAGCCCCTCCTATTGGGGTAGTCTTGCTCTGGAGTAGCGACGGCGCGAAGCGGAAATACCCCCCGCGACCACACACGCCTACCGCCGCCCGCCGGCAGCTCACGCCATCTGCCGGATAGAGGGGGAATCGACCGTGGCCACGCCCCTGAAAGGTAGGCAGGGTTGGCGAGCTAGAGGTTGTTGTTTTCGGTGGGCGGTGGGCGAGCAGAGGGCAGTGGGCGGGTTGCTGTTCCTAAACTCTGATGTCTGTGGCTCTGAAGTCCGGCGACGGCGTGCCACATAACCCACTTAAACAGTGAACTTGAACGCCGTTAGTTTGTTTTCATCAGAAGTTTTGATCGAACCATCTACTTGTCGTTGCATGCTTCAGGCTTTATAACACTCCGTAAGTTTGGATTTTGTTTGATTTCCTTTTAACACATCCCGGCATGTTTGAATGTACTGGCGAGCTGGGCACGGCACTCTTATTTGATTCCAGGTCTTTATTAGCAAATGCTTTTGAAGACATCTGGAGATAGCATTTTGATTCTGTCCCTTTTCATATTATCAGTCATTTTCTTGAGTAGAGATCCACGTATTATTACTGTAAACGTTTCGACTTGCACATCTTCATGTCTAGTTAACCTCGCTCAACGTGTGTTTGCACTGTTACAAAAGGTCATGGGGTATTGTTTTTATTCTTTAGTTTCATGAATGCTTCTTTTCCGTGAGCGAGTCACTTTATTATCTCGATAACGGGTTTAATTGAAGAGCTTTATTTTTGGAAATAATGGATATTAATAATGAAGATGTGTCGGGGATACTACAAAATTGCCAAGTAGGTAAAATTTCTTATTTTGCAAGTTATTGGAAAAGTGTTTGAATAAGTCCTTGGTAGCTCCATTTATCTATGCCGCCTCGCAATCTTGAGGGAGTATTTCTATCACTTTACAACAGGTGTTTTGATAGTACCGTTAAAAATGTCAGTCTGCAAGCATTGGCAATATTTCTGTTTTGCAGGTTGTGGAGTATGCTAAAAGAGACAGTACAGCTTGGAAGAAGAATAATTGAGAGATTTTGGTCCTCCAAAGCTGTTCCATTTACTGCGTATTTGAAGTTCGGTTCAATATTTTTATTTAAAATGACTCCTGAGCAAGACTTAAAAGATGATTTGCTTCAGCCCCCTCATACTGTAAATGGCATGAAGAATTTAGACAGGGAAAAATTTACTAAAACTATCAATGTTCCATATATAGTATCATCCATTGAAGACCTTCCTAAAGTGTTGAAAGTTGCTAAAAAATATTTATTAAAAATGCCCAATTTGAATGCAGTTCAAACCATAGATGGAACGTCTGAGAAGAAAATTATATTAGATCCGCGCAAGCTAAAGGAATGCTTAGTAACTACTGAGAAAGAGAAACCAGAATGTTTCACTATCAAAGAAGAGAATGTTAAAATGTGTGATATAAATTTAACTTATGACAACTGGCTTGCTGAAGGCATATTTAAAGCTGTGCTGCCTGTGGACCAAGAAGGCGTAGCAAGTTGGTCCATTATTGGACACATTATCCATGTTAATCTGCGAGAGCATTTGCTGGACTACAAAAATTTAGTTGGTCAAGTTTTGCTTGATAAGAATAAACAAGCACGATCTGTTGTTAATAAGGCTAATTCAATAGATTCAACTTATCGCACATTCCAAATTGAACTTCTTGCCGGTGAGGATGATACACTTGCGGAAGTGAAAGAAAATCATTGCACCTTCAAATTTGACTTTTCAAAAGTTTATTGGAATCCCCGATTGGGTGGAGAGCATGAGAGAGTTGTGAATGAATTGAGGGGTGGTGATGTTCTATATGACGTATTTGCTGGGGTTGGACCATTTGCAGTTCCAGCTGCTAAGAAACGATGCAGAGTTCTTGCTAATGATTTAAATCCAGATTCATTCAAATGGCTTCAACACAATATCAAAATCAACAAGGTTGCTGACAGAGTGATGGCGCACAACAAAGATGGAGCAGATTTTATTCTGCAAGATATTAAAGGGGATTTACTGAAGTGTTGGGATGAAGGTAATGTGAAGAATATTCACATTACAATGAACCTTCCAGCAATGGCTGTGGAATTCCTCAAGAATTTCAGAGGACTTGTTCCACTCAAAGAAAAGCCACCTAATTTTGTCAGTCCAATTATTCATGTGTATTGTTTTATTAAAAATGCTGAGGATTCTGTGAAAGCAGCAAAAGAGCGTGTTGAACTTGAACTTGGTGCAGAGTTAGGTGACAATCTTAAGAAGGTTTTCCTGGTTCGCACTGTTTCAAATAATAAAGATATGATGCGAGTTTGCTTTACCATCCCAGAGTGTGTCTTGTTCAGTAATTTATCTGACGAAAGTGAACCAGTAGCAAAGAAGCTTTGCATTCGCAGCACTGATGAATGATGATTTATGTTACCTGTAAATAAAATTATATTAAATATTAAAAGTGTGAGGAACTTTATATTTTAAAATTACCTTATTTCTAGGTCCTTCCTTATTATTATTCTTGTTGGAGCTCTCCAGTTAACTTGAACTGCTCTTTTGTTGGTTTCAGAAATTTACAACTATGGGGAAGAACAAAGGAAACAAAGGAGGAAACAAAGGAAAAATTAGTAATGTCTTCAAAGTTGCTGGTGCTCGCAGCCTTAAAGTTAAAAATAAAGCCAAGCAGGTGGCTGGGCAGCTGAAAAAAGTGAGTCCATAATAACCATTTGCAACTTAATTTTACTTCTGTTCATTTCGTTACCTTACACGTCTTTATTTTTCAATTTCACAGCTGAATGAGGTGACCAAACAGAAAACCAATGAAGTTGACAATCAGCTAGCATCTCTTCATTCAACTTTAATGCAGCAAAAGACTACTGTAACAGCAGACAGCAAAGCTTTGAAAGCCGAACTTCAAAAAATGTCCAGTGATAGAATACAACAAGCCGCTGATCTCCAAAAGAATGTGCAAGATATTGAAAAGTTAAATAATGTAACTTTGTGAAAACTATAGTTTTCCTACCCCAGTTTTGTAAATATTACTATTAAGGAATAAACAAAAGCAGAAAAATTTGTCTCCTTATTTTATATCCTTTTTTTTATCCTTGCCTGAAATGAATTAAGAAAAATTTCCAGGAGGGTATAGACCTGAACTCTCATTTCTAACACTTACTATTTGAACAAAATGTACGATTATAATCATAATCATTAGATGGGCAAAGAAAATCTACAGCAGGTCAGATTTTTAAAATGACATGAAGAAATAAAGGATTTGAAAAGAAAAGAACAGCGAAGATCACGGTGACATGCAAGTCTGGGGTTTTGCGTCACTAGACAAAAACAACACCAGCGCAGAAATTTCAGGCCACTAGTCGGTGTGGGTACAGATTTAACAAGCCGGGGAGAAGAGAGGTGGATCGATGTTCCGGAACGTAACGCGCTGCCGTTTGCCTGTGCGTGCAGGTGATGGCCGAGGCGGCCCGCACCAGCTGCAGCTCCAGCTCCCGCACCGCCGGCCTCATCGTCGTGGGTGACGAGGTGCTGAGCGGCGCAGTCGCCGACACCAACACGCACTTCGTGAGCCAGCGCCTGCACCAGCTGGGCGTGCGCCTGCTCAAGGTGGTGGTGGTGCCCGACGACGTAGACGCCATCGCCGCCGAGGTTGAGGAGTTCGCGGGGTGAGTGTTAGTTGTCGGGGCGGGGGTCCAGCTCAGCCGCCGGACGCCCGCAGAGTAGGCAGACCATCGTACGCCGACGCTTGATAGGCTGCCTAACTCTCGCACCCCTAGCTCTGGCACCAGCACTAGACTAGCACCACCCGCATTGTGTCCGTAGGCGTTATGACGTAGTCATCACCAGCGGGGGCGTGGGGCCGACGCACGATGACTGCACGTACGAGGCGGTGGCCAGGGCGTTCCGGGTGCCGCTCCACTTCCACGCCGAGGTGGCCGAGATGGTGGCGGGCGGCACCCCCGCGCCCTCGTCCACGTCAGGGCCCTGGCACGGCGACGTGGCGCAGAACCCGGCGCTCAAGATGGCCCTCGTTCCCACCGATTGCCGGCTGCACCGCATCCGCGACACACGGGGCACCACCATCACCAAGCCCGTCGTCCAAGTGCACAACGTGTTCGTGCTGCCAGGCAGGTGCAGAGGAGCGGCAGTGGGAGCGAGGCGTGTGGTGTGGTGTGGTAGTGTGCTCCTCTCGCTTCAAGCGTGCGTTGGCCGCGTCTTCTAAGCTAGATTACGGTCCACTTGATGCAGTTGTGCGCATAATCCGTTAGGGACTCGCGGATTCTAGAGTGCCGGGCATGACTGGCGCATTAGTGCCACGCGACTTTTGGTGACTTGCTTGTCGGCTTGCTCTCGAAAGCGGTGGGTGTCGGCGGCATACCAGTCGGCGGACCGTTACTGGTCCGGCTCGGTTCGGTTGGCCTGCCTGCCAGCCTGCCCGTGCTGCGTCTACTTGCTCCGCTTCGGCCCGCCGGACACACGTACGCAGTGCGCGGGCTCCTTGCTTGCGATTTCTCACAGTGTTTCCACAGTGTTTTCACAGTGTTCTCACAGTGTTCTCACAGTGTTCTCACAGTGTTCTCACAGTGTTTTCACAGTGTTCTCACAGTGTTCTCACAATGTTCTCACAATGTTCTCATAGTGCCCTGCTTGCACCCGTAGGCTCGCCCGCTAACCTGCGGCGCGCGTTCGCCCAGCTGGAGGGCGACATCCGCGGCGGTTCGGCCGTCCACTTCCACTGCCGCCAGGTCTACCTCAACGTGGAGGAGCCCGCCATCGTGCGGCCGCTCAACCTCGCCGTCGACAAGTTCAAGGACTCAGTAAGTTGGACCGGGCCGGGCAGAGCTCAGGCAAAAGACGTGGAAGTCCAGCGCCCAGTCTAATAAATATTCGAGTCCGCGTCGCGTGAAGGGTTGCCGTCTACCCCGGTCCTAGTTGAGTTAAGGACTTTAACATGGGACGTCCGTCGTGGAAATGCAGTTCAACGCGAACGAATCGACTGTCGTGTTTTGGCGCTGGTTCTCGTGACCGGTCGCGGTTTACTTATCTTTACGACTTCACGTGTAAGGCCCGCCTCATGAGGTGGTGGAGGATGGGGGTGCGGGGGGGCAGGTGCCCCGGAGGGCGGCGGGGTGGGACCGGTCCGGTATCACTTTCCCCCTTCCCGCCGGGAAGCCGTGCAGCGAAAAGATAATATTCTTGGAACATACCTAGGTGGCTTTCGGCTCGTACCCCAACTGCGGCGACTGGCCTTACCCCACCAAGCTCACTCTCGAGTCGACGAGCTGGACGTCGCTGCGCGCCGCCACCGAGTACCTGCTGGAGCGGCTCGACCCTAGCTGGGTGCACGGTGTCAGCCCCGCGCTCATGGAGGCCCTGCACCAGTTTGCCGACGCTTCGCCCGACGCTGTCTTCCGCAAGGCCCTCCAGGACTCCATCCAGGTGCGCCATGCTTTTTTTTTTTTTTTTTTTTAAGTCCAGCCTAACCTGACCTGACCTGACCCCTGACCGCGTCACGTCCGCAGGTGCTGGAGGAGTGCTGCGTCCGCTACACCCCCGACCAGGTGTCGCTGTGCTTTAACGGCGGCAAGGACGCCACCGTCCTGCTGCACTTGGCGTGCGCCGTCATCCGGCACCGCCACCCGGACCGCGCCGACCAGCCCCTGCACGCCTTCTGGGTGCACTCGGCGGACCCCTTCCCCGAGGTGCAGGACTTCGTGGCGCGGATGGTGCAGGAGTAAGTAGCGGGGCCCGGCTGGAGAGGTCTGGCTGGAGAGGCCCGACTCGCAGCGGGGCCTGCTCACACATTTTGTGTTTCGTTCAGGTACAACTTGGACGTACAAGAGTTCCCTGGACCCATCAAGTCGGGCCTGGAAACGTATTTGAACGAGAAGCCTCAGATCAAAGCTGCCCTGATCGGAGTTCGCCGGACGGACCCTTACTCCGCAAGCTTGTCCGCCTTTCAGGTGTGTAAACGAAAAACCGCCTCGATGCAGACGCGGACGTCGGGCTGACGGGGCGCAAATGATGTGGGTGTAAAGTGGTTTAACTGGGGCAGCCTGGGGGGGGGGGACGAATGCAGCACTGGCTTATCGTCGTCCCCTGGGCCCTGGGGTTGGGGGCCGCCGCCGCCGTGGCTTGTGCCGCGGCCTCTGCCTCGGCCTCGTCGTCCTTCGCGCCGGTGCCGTTCGTGCACGCTGCTCTCGGCGCATCCCTCCCCTTTCCACCGCCCGCCGCTTGGCCCGCGTGCGTGACGTGACGTCACGTGACGTTTGACGGTCCCAACAACGCCGGGCCGGGCTGTCTGCATCGTTTGCTAAATGAAAATCTTTGACGGCGATCTCCATGTGGCAGAATGCCATCGACTCCCTAAGGCTTTGCAATGTTTTCTCCAAACTCCAGGAGACGGACGAAGGCTGGCCGACGGTGATGCGCGTCAGCCCCATCCTGGACTGGCGCTACGCCGACGTGTGGACATTCCTCCGGGGGATGCACCTGCCATACTGCAGCCTGTACGACCAAGGGTAAGTCTCTCTCTCTCTCTCTCTCTCTCTCTCTCTCTCTCTCTCTCTCTCTCTCTCTCTCTCTCTCTCTCTCTCTCTCTCTCTCTCTCTCTCTCTCTCTCTCTCTCTCTCTCTCTCTCTCTCTCTCTCTCTCTCTCTCTCTCTCTCTCTCTCTCTCTCTCTCTCTCTCTCTCTCTCTCTCTCTCTCTCTCTCTCTCTCTCTCTCTCTCTCTCTCTCTCTCTCTCTCTCTCTCTCTCTCTCTCTCTCTCTCTCTCTCTCTCTCTCTCTCTCTCTCTCTCTCTCTCTCTCTCTCTCTCTCTCTCTCTCTCTCTCTCTCTCTCTCTCTCCCCTCTCTCTCCCCCTCTCTCCCCCTCCCCCCCTCCTTCTCCCCCCCCCCCCCCCTTCTCTCCCTCCTTCTCTTTCCCCTCCCCCTCTCTCTAATTGCGTGTATGACGGAGGACAACGTTAACGTTCATGATGTCGGGAGGGCGTGGCGTATGGAGCGGAGCTGGGGCCGCGAGCGGGACGGGTGGCCTAACATGTCAGGGGCGTTGTCGCCGGGCCGGGCCGGGCCCTGTGTGTTCTGTACACAGTACAACTTCTGCGACGTGGAGCCTGCCGGTAAACTACCCCTGTTGTCCGTGCGGCCGTGGTCTCGTCGGGTCAAGTCGGGTCGGGGGCCGCGGGTTGTCTGCTCCGCGGCAGCACCGCGGTGGCAGGACACAGCCTGGCCACGGCCTCGAGGGAGATTGCCAGGCTCTGCAGCGCCGGTTCCCACTGCCTCACGCTCACGTCAGGCACTGCTAAGCAGCCCAGTGCCCCTACCTGCCCTGCCTGCGTGGGGCTCGCACTGGTATTTTCGTGACAGAACCAGTCCATATTCGCTCAAGAAGGCGAGGCGCACACGGAAGGCCCCGGGCCGGGCGAGGCGGCAGTCGAAGGGCGCGCCGTAAAACTCTTCCCGCGTCCTTTAGGGGCCTTCATTTGTTTCCCCTCGTGTCCTTCTCCTCCTCCATCTTCGCCGTCGTGTTTACCCTGGTGGTTTTACCTTCCATTCCTTCCTTCACCGCCTTCGCCCTTTTTATCCGGTAATGGGTTAGCCCCCCCCCCCCTCTCCAATTTGCGCCCCTTGCTACTCGTACCCTATTCACTTATGTGTTGCTACACATTTATCCCAATACTGACACGCTATGTTCTGTCATATGTTATCTATATTGATACGAATTTGTCATGAATGACAGCTGGGTCGCTTGGTGAGAGTCGAGTGTAGGCCGCATACGGCCGCTTGCTTACCTCACCTCTCCGGTGTTTTTATTTTCTGCACCACGTACGTTGACGCGTTGATTAGAAAATCAATGGGGATGTGATCTGCGATATAGTCGGGGCGCGGCGTACCGCATCGGCAACGGCAAAGAGTGTGTCCAGGTCTGCTAACTAATTTGCAGCAGTTAATTTCGTGCTTCGCTCATGTTCCAACCTTATTAAGGAAGAAGGGAAAAGGCTACCGCGGGAAATAAACGGATAGAACAAGATATCGATTTGGTTCGGTGATGCCCGTTTGCGACCTATACCGGTTCCATCCACTATGATTGTGTCCGGCCCACCCCGCCCGCCCCTTGGTGCCTTTGCTGCCCATTGGTCTTGTGTGCTTGTCGCTTGTCACACTCCATCCGACCTTGTTGACTGGCGAGGCGCGTGGCGGGGCGCGTGCGGCGCGTGGCCGTCCGTGTGGCGGGGTGTGCCCACGCTGTGCCGCGGGCTGCCTATATAGCCCGCGCGGGGGTCGGATAGTCGGCGCGTAGTCGCGGTCAGGCCTTCGTGTCGCACGGGTCGGGCAGAGGGGCTGGGGTCGGCTCGGCTCGGAACTGTCACTGCCGTCCGTTCGGCAGCTCGCGGTGTGTGGTGTGAGGCGCGTGTCCGTCCAGTGTCCGTCCCTGTGGCGTGTGTGTCTAGGAGCCCCGGGTACATGTGGGGGCGCCGGCAGCTGCCCCGGCCAGGGCCCCGGTCCGGCTGCCCCGGCCTCGTCGCCCTCCGACTCCTGGCCAGCCCCGCGGTCGCGCCCCCCGCCAGTGTGCGCCAGTGCTGGGATTATCGACGTAGTCATTATTTTAAGCGCACGGGACTTCAGCGAAGAAGCGCAGCCTCATCTTATTCTCATCGACCCCAGTGAAATGCAGAGGCCGCGGATGGTGGCGGGACTCGGGGAGGGACTCGGGGAGGGCCTTGGGGAGGGCCTCGGGGAGGGCCTCGGGGAGGGCCTCGGGGAGGGCCTCGGAGAGGTCCTCGGGGCGCGCGCATTCGCCGCGACGCGATGAGGGTCCGGCGCCGCGCGGCCGCGTGACATGCCGACGGGATGCTCGCCGTGCTGCATCCCGCAATGCCGCGAGGGCGACGACGCCGTGGTGCAGACGACGAGCCGCGTCGGCTACCTGGAGACGCGCAGGGTGCTGGGGTCAGAGGATGTGACGGCGGCGGGGGCGTGGTGGCCACCATGCTGCCGCCGCCTTACCGGCCTCCGCCTCACCGCCGCCGTCACCCCCGCCACCACCACCACGACCGTGACGCCCTGCACGCCGCCGCCGGGTGCGCTAGTGTCGGCAGCGGGGGCCGCGGGGCCGTCGCAGCTGCAGGCCCACGACGGTGACCCTGGGGACGGCGACGGCGACCGCGCGTTCCTGGACGTCGAGTCTGCGTCCGCGTCGGCGCCCCGCCGGCCGTCTTCCCGATGCGGCGCCGCGGCGTGGTGTTGCTGCTGCCTTGGCCTCGGTGGCCTCGGCGACCTCGGCCTCGGCACGCGGTGCGCGCTCAGCCCCGCCAGGGCGTCGAGCTTGCGCGAGATGGAGGGCCGGTGCTGCGCCGTGCTTGTCATCCTCACCTTCATGGGCATGGTGGTCGGACTGGCGCTCTTCTCCGACCCGCTGCTTCTCAACCTGTCCACCCACCTGCAGCGCGCGCGCTGCGTCACCGTCAACTACACCATCGTGGAGGGGGCCACCAACTGCACGTGGGCCTCGTGCCGAGAGAGCTGCACCACGCAGGCCTACAAGTGCCCGCAGATTTTCGTCAATTACTCGTTGATCGTAGAGGTTAGCTGATGGCCGTGGGGTGGCGGCGTAGGGATGGACTTTGGTGCGCTGCAGTGGGCACTACGACCTGAATCCTGCCCCGTGCTGTGCTCCGCTGTGCTCTGTGGGGGGTCTGGTCCGGTCCGATCCGTCTATTCATTTGCAATGAAGCCACCGTGGGAGGCACGCAGAGATCGACCCGACCCGGCGCGGCCTCCAGACCAGCCGTGTGCCGGTGCCTCGTAACGTGCGGGGGCGTGCGTGAAACACGTGACCGATCTACAGCCAAGTACCCGTGATTGTTTTATTTTTTTAATTTTTCATAATGGGTCCTATATTTTAAAGAATTCACACATCTGGGATTCCCGATCCTGGAGCAGTGTCCGAGATGCTCCACTATAGATGCGTTTTATACCGAAGGTTGTCTATGGCTCGTAGCTCATTGGCGGCCCCCCTGGCTCCTGGCGGAGTCTGGCCAGAGCTCGCCAGCCACCGCCGGCGGTGCAAGGGTTGGGGGCGTCATGTCCCCCGGCGGTTAATTTGTTTACGAATAGCAACACCCTCCACCCCGGCGTGGTTTCCCAGAAGCGCTGAGCCACCCATGGCGTTCTGTTAGTGTTGCTGGCTGCAAGTGGCTCGCTCGGTACCTCACGTGAAAAGAAATGGAACGGCTGTGCATTGCGGGGGAGGTTTTCGTCCGCCCCGTCTGGGCTCGGCTCGGCGCGGCACAGCTGGCACTGTCGCTGTCAGGTCTGCTGGCCATGGGGATCGATGTGCCTTTATTTTTCCATTTTTCGCGCGCCGGTCCGTTTCGGTTGCTTTGGCCCGTCCTGTTTGCGGTCAGCACACAGCCGGCCCCGACAGGGCGCAGGACCCCGCCGCCTGCGCCGTCACCGTCGGAAGCTCTGTCGGGGTGTTTACCGCGCCGGTGGCCGCTTTCTGTATCGGATTCCGATATTCAAATCTACTTGTCCCGATCAGCCTGAACAGGTGGCCCCGGGCCATGAGCACAGTTTGGATCGTAGTTTCCACCCTCACTCACTGCAGTGACCATCAAAGTCCATCAGCACAACGCCGTCTACCCCGTCCCCGCCCCTGACCCCCCGTCCTCTATATACACAGATTGCATGGATTGCACTGACCGAGGCCTCGTTCGTGTATGGATTCGTCGGCATCTCTCCCTCTTTCTCTCCTCCCCCTCCCCCAGGCTGCTAGCCTTCGGCCTGAGCAGGCCTTCTCTTGGCGGGTTGCAGGGCGAGGCTGGCGACGGTGTGGACGAGGAGGAGTACGACGAGGCCGCGTCCGAGGCTCCGGCGGCACCTGCACCGGCCGCGGCCCAGGCTGGGGGTCGTGGCGGCGCCGAGGTGGTGCCGCTGCAGGTGAACGTGGCGGGCTGCGGCCTGGACGCCGTCAAGTACTCGTGCACCAAGTTCAACATGGAGTATATGCTGGCGGGCCGCGAGTTCGCGTGCGAGGTAGCCTTGGGCGGGCCGTGGCCGGTGGCCGTCCCGGAGGCGGTGCGCGCCCAGTCGTGGGGCAACACTTCGGCGTGGCTGGGCGGTGCGCTGCCGCTCGTGGCCTGCGTGGCGTGCGTGCTCTACATCCGCGCTCGCCGCCTGTTCTCGGTGGGGCCGGTGATGGCGTCCTCCAAGAAGCGCGCCTCGCTGCGGCCGCGCGGCGCCAACTCGGCGCCGCGCTCCTTCTACAAGCGGAAGATGGCCGAGATGGACGAGTGGCGACGCCGGCGCCGCCAGCTCGTCCTCGCGGGGCCCGGCCGGGGCTCAGCCGTCTCGCGCGTCCACGGCGAGGGCGACGCGGACGAGCTGGTGTCCGGCGAGGACCAAGACGAGGACGACGACCTGGAAGACGTCGTCTTAGGAACAGTGTGCATCGAGCCTCGACCGCACCAGGACGAAGACGACGATGACGTCGCCGTGGAAATGCGCCTCCCGCCAACTCCCCCGGACTCACCCGGGCCACCTCGGCTGCCTTGGCCGCCGACAGCCGACCCCCCGGCGCCCCCCGCGCCTCCGCCGTGCTCTCCCGAGACCTCGCCTCCGCCGACGCCCGACCTGGTGCCGCTCATTGTGCTGGAACCAGGCGAACAGGGCTTGCGGGCTATTCCCGAGGAGACACCGCTCACCCTCAGCCCCAGGGCCTCCAGCAGGGCCTCCAGCGCGCCCTCCACGAGTCCGTCGTGGCGAGGAGAGCCCGTGGATAGGCCCATGCAGACCGTGTCCGGCACCCTGCACTGGCAGCAGCGCTACGACATCTCGCAGTGAGCGGGAGTGAGTACTCCTGCGGCCCGGCCCGGCCCGGCCCGGCGTAGCCTACAAGGCTGTAAAGCAGCCCAGCTGGGGTAAACAAGTGGGCATAACATTAACGAGAGCGATTCCGAGAAGGCGCACGGTAACAAGGCGCTTAAATTACCTACCAATTTCAAACCTATTACCCACTCCTCTTTGAATTAAAATTATCGAACGCTATTTCATTCCTTTCGTGAAATATCCTTGAACCCCTTGGTGCTGCGTTCTGTGATCAATACAAGTCTTATAAGTGCCTCGGCAGAGCACTGCTTGCTGCCTCTGCCTCTATCGCTGGGCCATGCGTCACCGCTCCAAAGATAGCGCTCGTAATATAGCCAAAGCATATATACGTTATGAGACAGGTTGTGCTGCCGGCCTCGATTTAGTATGGCGAGAACGGCAGTGTCGTTTTGATTCGTTTATTTTGAGGCACCCTCTGCCCCCCCCCCCCTCCCTTGCTCAATACAGTTTTGAACCACTCTCCCTTCGGGTTTGGGACCCTATGGTGCATGTACCCTCACTGTGCTGTGTGGGCGAGTGCCCGAGTGGACTGTGCCGAGCCCTGGTGGCGGGCGCAGCCAGCCGTCCGTAGGGGCATAATTGTCCGCTCGTGTTTAATTGCGGCCGCCCGGCGGCCTCCCCCTCCTCCCCCTCCGCAGAGCGTGTCGCCAACGTGACGCGTGACGTCCTCTGGGTTGCGTGCGAAATGGAAACTATCTTTATCCCGCCGGGCGGTGGGTGACCTCCCTGCGAAGCGGGGGAATCGCACTCGATAACGCGGAACTGTCTGATTTCAAACGCAGCCCTTCCGCTTAAACAGCCCTACCCTCCCGCGTGGGACGTCGGGTCGGGCCCGTCCAGTCGGTATTGGCGGCGGTAATGGGGGGTGGTATTTACCTGTTGTTAGCCGTGCGGTATTTCGGACGCGGACTAGAGTTGCCGTTGCCACTTGCCACTTTTTCGACCGATGCAGTTATTGGACTCTCCTTGAAAGGAAAATTGAACTGAACAACACTGTTGCTCGTGACCCCACCCCAACGTGGCCGGGTGTTCCCAGCCGGGGCCGGCGGCTTGCTCGTGCGCGGGCAAGGTGCACGTGTACGCACTCAGCGCCGGGGGTTGTTAGGGGGCGGCTCGGCCTGGGTCCCACTCGGCGTCGCGTCGCACGCATCACGCGGGGGGGGGGGGGGCTAGAACGCTGTCCTGTGTCTCCCAGGGGGTGGGGAGGCACCCAGTGCTCCTGTGCACCACTCGTATAACATTGTATTCTGTGTCTCTGCTCCAGGTACACCTCGCTGGGACACCCGAACAACACCCGAAGGAATCCGGCGCTGCGGACGGTGGACGAGTCGGGTGCGGAGCACTACGAGCCCGCGTGGAAGCTGCAGGACGGCTCCACTGAGCGGGATGGACGCTGTTAGCGGCGGTGGCAGCGGCGCCAGCCCGTGAGTATCGTTGCACTACTCGCTGCTGCGTAGGGAGGCCGGGAGGTCGTCGCCACACAGTATCCGTTCCGATCCCGATCTGCAATGTCAGAATTTTATCACAAAATATATTCCCCTAGTATATTACCACTAATTAACAAACTAAAAATTCGTCCATTCCCTCTTACCGATTTGGATGTACAGGATGTAAGGCTCCTCACAAGACCAAAATATTATTGCATTTTTTAATTATTTTTTTTTCATAAAGAAACCTATAGGTGCTTTGAAAAAATTTGCGATCTTTCATTGAAATTTTTGAAAGTACCCCCCCCCCCCCCTCTTTGGGCAAATGGTGCACTACGCCAAATGACGTTATTAATTTATCGTCTCTAATTTCTTTCCCCTTCCGCTGGTTTCTTTTCTCACTCAACAAACGACTTGCGCGACTATGTGAAAAATGTTTTGTCAAGTTGTCGTCTCGGCTCGTCTAACCTTGGCGGACGTGTAGAGGCGGATGGTCAATACACGTGCTGATACGGCAGCGGCTCTGGCCTATAGCACAGCTGACCTGCCCGGACGGGGCGGGACGCTTGGGCCGGCCCTCCAAAGTAGTATCGTGACGTCCGGGGGGGGGGGGGGGGCTGTGGTCTGCCCCGACCCCATCCAACCCCAACCCCTAACCCCGTCTCGTGACTAATTTTAAGTTTTGCTCTTCCTCATGTTCGATCCCAATAGCGGATCCATAAGTAACGCACCCGAACCCCACTTCTGTCTACGTTTATAACGCCGTCCTCTAGGTCAAGTGTCACTTTCTTCTCTCTTTTTTTTTTCAGTCTGTCGCGCGCGCTACGTGCTGCGGAGGAGGTGGCCGCGGCGGTGGGCGTGGCGTTCGGGCCGGCGGGCCGCGGCGTCCTGATCCGGGGGCCGACGGGGAGCCTTACCATCACGCGCGGGGCGCTTGACATCCTGGAGGCGGCCTTCCCCCCGTCATCGCGGCCGGGACCTCAACTCATGGTGCTGCTGCAGAGCGCGCAGGCGTTGCACCAACGGACGGGGGACGGCGTCAAGTGCTTCCTGCTGACCACCCTGGCTCTCCTGCGCGGCCTGGACCAGGACGGCGGGGCCGGCCAATCGGACGCAGCGTCGGTCCGCGTTCGCATCGAGCTGAACCGGGCCAGCGCTGCCCTGTCCGCCGTGCTGCCCACAGCGCCCACGAGCGCCCCCGGCCCCGGCCCCGCCCCCGCCGAACTTACGGAGTCGGTGCTGGCGACGCGCTTCACGCCGGACGTGGCGGCCGCCGCGCTGCCCGCGGTGGTGGCGCTTCTGCGCGAGGCGGATGACGCGGTGCTCCTGCGGGCACACCTGCCTGTGCTGTGCCGCCGTCGCCGGGCCGCGGGCCGCGCTGTCGCGGACTCGGCGGTGCACGAGGGCGTGGTCGTGGACGGGATGCTACGGTTCCTGGACGACACTTCAGAACGCCGCGTCGTTGCGGTGCTCGCCGGCGACCCGCAAGATGACGACCTAGACGTGCGGGCCGCGGTGAGGTCGCTGCTCGCGGACGACGCCGTGGATGTGGGGCGCTCGCTGGTGGTGACGTCCGCCGTGCTGGACGACGCCTCACTGTTCGCGCTGCGGCGTCGCGGCGCTGCCCTGCTGCACGGTGTGGCCGCCGAGGACGAGCGCTTCCTGCTGGAGTGGACGCTGGCCGCCAATGGGGGCGGGGCCGGCGGCGGCGTTGCCGTGGAGGTCCGCGGCGTGGAGCGGTCCGCGGCGTGGCTGGGGCTGCCCGGGGTGCGGCAGCTGCAGCTGCACGCCCCCACCCAGCAGCTGGCCGATCAGCTGGCCGCCGCCGTTCGCGATGCGGTGCAGCTCACGTGCTTCGCGGCCGGTGCTGCCGGCACAGTCCCGGGGGGTGGCTCGCTGGAGAGACAGCTCCACAGCGCGCTGGGGGGCACGCCGCTGGGTCGCGCGGAGCTGCTCCGATGGCACCAGCAGGGCGCGGCAGCCAGCAGTCTGCAGCACAAGCAGCACCCCGCCGTGACCGCCCTCAAGACCGCGCTCGACTGCCTCAGCCCCAGTACGAGGAAGGCGGTCGCCGAGGCCGTGGCCGCGGTGCCCCGTGCGCTGCCCCCCGACTTCCACCTGGAACCGCCCCTGGAGCCCGTAGCCCTGCGGGTGGCCGTCCTGCAGCACGCCCTGGCCACCGCGGGCACGCTCTTGTCCATGCACCAGGTGGGGACGGGTGGACGTGTCGGGACCACATCCACCAGCCGCCAGGACGCAGGCCGTAGATCTGCGTCGTAACATACCGTCCACTGTCTACAATTTAGGAAAATTTGGCTATGAAGATTATATATTTAAGATCTCACACAATTTTATTGAAATCTTGTGTCGTACTGTTGCATATTGGCATTGTCTACTTTGTCCAGAGTTCGAGTCAATTATTAGTTTGAGGATCTGAAAGTATCAGAGTGGGTCTGATTGGAACGATCTATGAACAGAAGAGCTGCTTGTATGTCAAATGCGTGACTGCGAGATACATCCCTTATGCTTGTAATTATTACCCTTATATTTTTGTGAGCTAATGTTCTTATCATATTCCGACAAAATTATTCTTCTATCTTTGGATAAACAGTAAATTTGTAGTCCTTCGTAAGAGCCATCTCTCAGTGTCTTTGGTGTGCCTTAGTAATGTATAGGGTCTGAAACCAAAGATGAGATAGATCTTGACTGTTTTGTGATGTACGTACTTATTTATTTTGTACTTATTGAAGGCGTTTGTTTCCACCAGTATTGTCTTCGAAAATGTTCATGGTGCAGGGTACTTTATGTGTGTATATTAAGTCTCAGGCCTGACTTGTGATTTCTACTTTTTAATTCCGTAACTCGATATTAAAATCTACTTTACCAATTTAAAAAGATGTGTACTGCTTATCTACCCCGAAATTTCCATTTCCAATAATTCCTTCACAACTGTAACAAACACCAACACACATACGTTGCCATTTCTCCCACCAATCGCTGGCGGCGCCTATGAACTGAAACGCGCAAAATAAAACTGTCAACGCGTCTGGGGAACCAGAATGTCTCACCGCCGAGTTCACGGCTCCAAATTACTCGGAAGGTCGCTTCGCCTCCCCACCCCTCTCCACTCCCCCCTTTTCCTCCCCCGTCGGCACGGTAGCCGTCCTACTAGACAGTCTGTCTACGACGAGCTGAGCTCAGCCCGGGCCACGGGCCACGGGCCCCAAGGTGTGAGCAGAGGCAGGGAGCGTGTGTTGGAGTTACTGGGGCACCACAACGACAACGACATGTGTGCGACAGAGAAAAAGGAAAAAGAGAGCGAGAAAGAATAACGATGAACGAGAGTATGACATAGGGATGGGGTTTAGTGGGGGCGGCTGCAGACAGTGAACCAGAATGAACGAACCAAGCATAAACGAATGAATCAACCAATCAACGAAATCTCATGGTTTCGAGTAATAAATGAATCAACCAATCTACAAAATTTCGTGGTTTCGAGTAATGAATGAATCAACCAATCAACAAAATTTCGTGGTTTCGAGTAATGAATGAATCAACAAATCAACGAAATTTTGTGGTTTCGGATAATGACGTCGAGCCGATCAGGGTCCTTTCAAGCAGGCCCCCTCCCCCCCCCCCCCTTCCTTTTCGTTTTTGTCGGGACCCCTGCCTCACCCCACCCCACCCCAACGTGTGTGACGTCAGAGTCCAAGTCGGGGCCCGGCACGTGTCCCAGGAGGCCGGCGCCGCCCCCTTCCCCAAATGACACTGGCCCATCCGCCGGCCGCCAGTGGCGGTGGTAATGACGATAATAATGCACAAACAAACGTCAAGCGCCACATGTCTATGTCCGAGCTCCGCGCGTTTTCTGCCTTCGGCCCTTTACAGTACCAAAGGAGTAATTGTTTCGCCTGCGTCTCGCTCGCAGGGATGCGTGAGGGGGGGGGGGGCGTGGTCGAGACTGGCTAGAAGCTCCCAGGTGGCCCAGAGAGCGCCAGCCCGCCGGACACGCGACAGGGACGGGCTGAGGCCGAGGGGAGGGAGGGGGGGGGGGGGTTCCTGGAAGGGGTGTCCTGACCTGACCCCTGCGCTACGAGCCGTGCCCTGTCCTGCCACGGCCCTGCCGCCACCACTGTTTATTTATCGGGCGCTGTTCAGGCCGATGGCCCGTGACGGTTTTCGCTCCGTCTTTCCCCGGAATGCCAGGCCAGCCGTGCGGCGACGGCGGCGACATCCTTCTTGTGGGACCGTTTAGAAACGAAGCGACGACAGCCGTCATTTCACTTTTTTCTGCAGCGA
This sequence comes from Odontothrips loti, assembly GCA_038380765.1. Taxonomy (NCBI): domain Eukaryota; kingdom Metazoa; phylum Arthropoda; class Insecta; order Thysanoptera; family Thripidae; genus Odontothrips; species Odontothrips loti. The sequence goes on from CM076245.1 coordinate 19,641,225, forward strand.
CGGGGACATTTTTAAGAATAGAGAGGGCCTTAAATTTTACCGACTTATTTTCTTATTATTATAATAGAATTCGACACAAATCTTTTTTCGTTTCCTGAGCTCCTTGCAAATTTTTGCAATTTTTTTTTATTTGCACCAATATGTAGGGCAAGGACCATTATTCGATCATTTCAAACCATGTCCCGCTATTTTTGTGTTTGTGTTTTACCCCGTTGCTTCCTTGGGGCCGTGACGACGTTGTTAGGAAGCGGTGTTACAGCAATGGGGAGCTGCAAGTACCGCAGACGCATCAACCCATCCCGATGAGACCCCCCCCCCCCTTCCCCCCTCTCTCTCTCCAACGGCGGACGCGTGGCAGGGGGCGGGGGGGGGGGGGGGGGGAGGCGGCGCGCTAGGCCGGCCTGTGTACTTCCGCACGCTGACATGGTCCACCTGGACCCAAAAGCTATTCTCGACGCCTCTTCGCCTTTGTACGCGCGCGGAGTGTGAGCGCGAGCGCCCTGCCCGACTCCCACTCCCAGCACCTCCCCCTCCTTCCGATCGCGCCCTGTTATGTCGCCCGCCGTCTTCTTCTCCACATAACGAGAGTCTGATAGGACATTTCGGAGAAGGTCCAAACCGAAAATGAAGAAGAAGTCAAGAAGAACTTCACCGGAAACAAAACGCGGATATCATGAGGGTTACCGCAGCAGATATCTCAGTTACGAGCCAACGTCAAAACCTTGGAAGCTTAGCTCTCACTGACGATGTGTCACGATGCCGGCGCGGCCTTTGCCCTGTGCAGCCACCTCCTCCGGCCGCGCGGCTGGATCCTGCGCTGCGTGACCCTACCAAACGGTCGTGGCATATCGTCAGCGAGAGCTAAGCCGCCAAATTTCTGGCTCGAGGCCGAAACGCAGAGTCGCTGCTGCGGTACCATTGGTGAGACACGCGTTTTGTTTCCGCTTATGTTCTTCTTGACTTCTTCATTTCCGACTTTAGACCTCCTCCGAGATATACTCTTGTTCTGTGACACTCGCAGAACACGACGTCTCGAGCTGCTCGCCGGTTTCCAGCTATCTGACTCCTCACGTTCGGTCCCATGCAGCTCGGGCAGCCGGAGCGGCGGAGCTTTACTTCCCAGGTCGTAAATATCAGCCCTTGTGCTGTGGGAACGGTGCTGACTGTGAGTTGTGTACCAGTGGTCCAGTTCGGGGAATCGCCTCGGCCCGCCCGACTCGAAGGGGACTCCTATTGCGGGACCCCATGACGACTGCACTTACTTGCATGACACCTTGTACCGTCCGCCCCGCCCCGCCCCGCTCCGCCCCGCCCCGCCCCGCCCCGCCCCCGCCGAGTGTCCTTGACTACGAGGAATAGAGAAGAAGGTGCAGTCCCTGCCGCCGGCACACGTCGCTGCTTTCCGCTGCTCATCCTTATCGATTCAAACGCCATCCATCCAGGCTGACCATTCCCGCGTCAGGGTTACAGGCCCGCGGCCCAACTTATTCATGCGGTGCGCTCACGCGGAGGGCCCGCGCCTGCGAATGCCAAGGATAGGCCAGCCCGCACGACACGCATGCACGCACAAGCCGTGGTTGCCTACCCGGCAGGCGCGACCATCGTGGACGTGTACTTGATGGACGACCTCTCAAACGCAGCGGCGCTCAAAGACTCAAAGTACATAATAATAATAATTCTGTCTGTCTCTCTCTCTCTTTCTCTGTCTGTCTCTGTCTCCCTCTCCCTCTCTCTGTCTCTCTCTCTGTCTCTCTGTCTCTCTGTCTCTCTCTCTCTCTCTCTCTCTCTCTCTCTCTCTCTCTCTCTCTCTCTCTCTAGTTTACTATCAGCTTTCCGCATTTATTTTCTGCCCGACGGGACAAAACCTCGCACCCACTGCCCCCTAGGTCAGTCGTCGGTGACCCAGCCGCGCACGCCGACGGATGCTAGGCTAGACGCTACCCCGCGTGGATGCAGCCGGTGCCGATGGGGGGCTCAACCACTGACGGAAACGACCTTCCTCGATCGCCCTCGAACATCCTCTCTCATGAGATTTTTTTTTCTCAGTGCGTCAGACACTTTAACCCATTCTTCTTTATAGCTTCCTTCGGGTCTGCCCTCTCCACTTCCGGACACCTCAAGTCCGGACTAAGCGGAGGTCCGTGGACCAAGCCGTGGACGGAGAGGGGGAAGCGACGATGTGACACAATTTCCGACACTTAGTTTTAGTATAGTGCAAGAAAATAATTTCGTCTCTCTCTCTCTCTCTCTCTCTCTCTCTCTCTCTCTCTCTCTCGTTGTGTCTGAAGGAACACCCCTCCCCCGTGTCCTCCGCCCTCGCCCAGGCCCGGCCCCACCCCTCGCAGCCCGCTCCACCCAGCCTCCCCTCCCCGCCCCGCCCCGCCCCCACACAGACTCCTCCCACTCGAGCCTCAGACCACACCCCCGCCCCCGACGGGGCCGACGCCCCTCCCCCACCACTCGGCAGCATCCCTGTTTTGTTTTTTTGCTAATTAGTGCCCCATTTGCCTCGGCTTGATGGGGGGCTGGGGTCGGGTCGGGGCCGGGACTTCGACAGCCAGTTAGTCGCACCATTCGACGCGGTGCAGAAGGGCGAGCGCGCGTGTTTGCGTGTGTGCGTGTGTTTGTGGGCGGATGGTGTGGTCTGGTGGGCGGCACGCCAATTTGTCCGCGCCAGGCCTGTGCGGTATTACAAGACGAGCGGTGTGTGCGTGTGTGTGTGTGTGTGTGTGTGAGAAATCTGCGTGTGGACATTCGGGAATGACTCTCCAAAGCTGTGGAGCAGGGACTCTCCGAGACGGACGGTGTTGTGATCGGTTGTGATTCGGGGCCGACAGCACCCCCGCGCCACCTGTGCACCCCTGTTGTGCACCCTTGTGCACCCCTGTGCACCCCTGTTGTGCACCCCTGTGCACCCCTGTTGTGCACCCCTGTTGTGCACCCCTGTGCACCCCTGTGCACCCCTGTTGGGCACCCCTGTGCACCCCTGTTGTGCACCCCTGTACAACCCTGTGCACCCCTGTTGTGCACCCCTGTGCACACCTGTTGTGCACCCCTGTGCACCCCTGTGCACCCCTGTGCACCCCTGTTGTGCACCCCTGTGCACACCTGTGGCACGTGGCAGCAGCATTCCTCGGGAGCGCGACTCGTCATCGGATAGATCAGGCATCCAACCGGATGGTGAGGTGAGTGAGCGGGAGCGGCAGGGATCGATTAGAGGGTAATGAGTGGCCGGTCACAGCAGTATGAGGGGAACCGCAGCAGAGAGTATCTCCGGCCGCGGCGTCGGCCACGAGCCAACGTCAAGAATTCGGAGGCTTAGCTCGCTGGTCACAATTTTTGAAGGCAGCAAATTTGCAGACTTCTAACAAGCATTTTAAGTTAAAGATTTTTTTCGGGGGCGATCAGTAGCATGAGAAGGCTAATGGCGGGTCCTGCTAAAAAGCACACGCTTCGGGGACCCGGCTACCTAAAATGAGTCAAATTGTTCCCGCGTTGGGTGTCCTGACGCTGTCCCTCCCCTCGCACACAGCCGCCTCCATGCCGCGCAGGAAGCGCTCCGACGGGTCGGCGGCCGCGGCCGGGAAGATGCGCCTTAGCAACAACACCCACATGATCCTCGCCGGCGACGACAACAGCATGGACGACGGCCTCTTCGACGGCGACCTGGACGACTGCGGGTCGCCCCTCGGCTCAGTGGGTCCGGCGGGGTCCCACCACCCCCTGCAGCGCAACGCGGCCAACGCCCGCGAGAGGGCGCGCATGAGGGTGCTGTCCAAGGCCTTCTGCAGACTCAAGGTACGCAGGGGGCGGCGAGCTGCGCCCAAGTCGTTGATTCTATACCCGAGGATGCAAAGGGAGGAAAACAGAAATCTCGAACCCTAGATGCTTCCAGTACATCCTAAATCTATTGACAGAATCAGAATGGTATCGAAAAAAAATTTGAAAGCGGAGGCGAGAGGTGAACCCGGGACAGTGGCCCCGGATCTAGATTTTTGCATTGTAGCATCGCAGTAAACGCAGTACAAACAATACGTTTTGTGTTCTCCGCGAGCCGTGTTGGCCTGCAGGGGGCGTGAGGGACAGGGACGGCGGTCGATGCACCGTACCGGAGCTCTGGACTCTGGAGCACGGCGCGGCGCGGCACGGCGACAACACCATCAACTCGTGTTTCGTGGTAATTACTGTAGACCGCTGTTCGGCCGAGAGTCCCGCCCCGCCCAGTCCGCGGCAGTCCGCGTGGTCAGAGTGGACCCGCGGGGATCCCTGCAGTGCACTCAGGAAGTCTCAACTCCGATTATATTCCGCCCCGCCCCAGCGACGGCGACGGCACGAATGGATCAATGTCCATCAGGCATGCGATAATGACAGGAATACGAAAAGGGAAAAAACGGGGGGGAACGGACAATAAGGGTCATTAATAACTCAACAAACGTTTGACAGAAAACGCTGTACTGTTAATTTCGAAAAGTTTGTTAAAGTTTTGGTTCGGTTGCAGACGACGCTGCCCTGGGTGCCGGCCGACACCAAGCTCAGTAAGCTGGACACGCTGCGCCTCGCCACTTCCTACATCGCCTACCTGCGTGAGGCCCTGGTCGTGCCCGCCGGGGAGGTCCCCGCCAGCGCCAGCCCCGTCGCCCCCACCGCCGCCGGCGCCGCCCCGCCTAACCCCCTCAACCTGGTGGGTGCCGTCGTTAGTATGAATAGAATACAGGATTTCTTACTCCAGGACGACGCCACCCAGACTCTTTGGTTTTGCCCGGTTCTGCCCCTGCTCCGGTAGTCCGCACTGAAGGCTCCTTACGTGTGCGTTTGTGTTCCCACGGCTTCCTGTGTCCTGCCTCACATATGTGTTTACACTGTGATCGCAACTTTCACATATGCGCAAGACCGCTTGCGCCCTTGCCTCGGATGGATCAAATGTCCAGAGTGGTGCTCCGAGGGCGGAGGGGCAGGAAGTGACGAGCGACCCTTGTCACTCGCAGACAAGACCCTCATCTGTGCGGCCCCAGCGGCTGCGGGGGCTGCGGGGGCTGCCGTAAGGGCTGGAGTCGTCTGCCGCCCATTTCGGGGACAAGGGACCCCGTTTCGTGGGGAACAAGCCGCGTGTCTCGGAACGCGCCCCGACCGTCTCGACGCACTATTTTAAATTTCTGAGTAGTGGCACACCTAATCACGAATCTTGTCGTTTGTTGCAGACCTGGCCGTTCGCCTTCCCCCAGTCCGTGCCTGGAGCCGGTCCAGAGCCTTGGATCTCTCGGGGTACTTCATCGGGGTCCTCGCGGACGTCCTCGGCGCCCTCCCGCACCCCTGGCGGCGTCGTCCCGTCGGGGACCTCCGCGGCAGGCTCGGGGCTCGGGTCGGGGGCCTCGTCCAACGCGTCGTCTTCGGGCGCCGACGAAGATTTGCACCTCCACGACGACGAGGGCGTCGACGACGGCGACGAGCACATGCTGAGCCGGCGGGGGATGAGTGGCGGCCGCCTGCTGGACCTGCAGCTGCAGCAGCTGCAACAGCCGTGCCACTTCCAGCCGCATGCGGTGCACCAGCCGCAGTGCTTCCTGCAGCGCTACGTGGATACCGCCGGCCCCGACCACGGCGGTGCACTTTAGGGGCAGGTCGCGATAGGGTGTGCTTCCGCTGTGTTCCAAGAAGAGGATGTGCTTGTTGTGCTGCGAGCGCCCAACGCTACGGCGCGTGTTGTGGACACGACGGACACGCCTAGTCTCCACAGTAAGGGAGGTGTGATAGTAAATTTATCTGAAAGCCAAAGACGATGTGTGATCTTCATTTTATGAAAACATGATTTCTGCCTCTGACTTATAAAATGAATTATATATAGCGTAGTAATCCTCTTGAGGTCCGTTCAAATTGTGTATAGTGTATACTGTCGAAAGATTAATCAAATTTGTACTTTTGCTGTGGTTTATATTTCTGTAAATTGTATGAATAAATTTTGTGAATTTAGAGGCGTGTTTTATTAACCCGATGGATGGAATTACGCTACGGATGGAACGCAAATTATGACATACATATAGTATGATATGTTGGTAATTGAAGCTTTCACAACTCCACTTTCCGAAAAGGTAACCAATGTGCGAAACGAGCTCGAAAATATTGAGGAAGGGAGAGGAAGAAATGTCATGAAAGAACAAGTTCTTAACAAAATATATTTATTATATAAAGAAACACGGTCTTCCATGCTAAGGAAGGAGCTCTATCAGTTCATACATATAATTATTTGGTTAAAAAGCTCAGTACCCTGATCTCTAGGTGACTAAAGTAGGAGTCAGGTGCCCCCCCGCTGTGGGATGCAGGAAGGGTGAAAACGGCACATAAAATGAACGCCTTGCGACCAGTCTTTTTCCAAGGGCGGTGAAAGGAAACTAATTCCGAAGTAGGATAACGTCACTCCTCGTTCACCGTCTGCCCTCTCCTTCTCGCCGACGCTCCCTTCCGTCCTCCCCATCGCGGCGGCGGCTGCGACTGCGACGCATCCCCCTGCTCGCTCGAGGTCGGCGACGAGGAGGAGGTCTCCGCGGCGAACACGTGGCCGCCGTGCGACGGGGTGGAGCTGGAGCTAGAGCTGGCCTTGCCGCGGCGCCTCTTGGCGCGCTGGCTCAAGAACGAGTAGATGTCCTCCCGCTCCAGGTCCTCGACCGCGTCCGGCTCCACGCTCACGTCGTCCACGGCGTCCGCGTCGACGTCAGCGGCCACATCGGCGGGGAACCACGTATGATGATGGTTGTGCCTGGGGTTGGTCACGGGGGCCGGCGAGGGCGGCGTGGACTCGGCATCCGCGGGCTCCTGCACCTCGGACGAGACAAGCACGACCTTCTTGATCTGCTTCCGCGGTTTCTTCCCGAAGGCGCGCTGCGACGAGTACTGGTGGCGTTGCGGGGCTGCCGTGCTGCTGAGGATCGGCGACAAACTGACTTCCAGGACGGCCGCGACCGCGGGCACCATCGAGCCAACGGTGCTGTGGGCTGTGTGGTGGGGGGCGGCCGTCGCCGAGGCTGTCGGTGCCGCGGGAAGAGCTCCAGAGCCGCCGCCGCCGCCAGACACTCGACGCCGGGAGTCGCCCTTGCCCTTGCGGCTGCGGCCCGGTCCCCTGGCGCGCGGGGGTTTGACTTCGGCTACGAATGGTGGCCCCTCCGGACCCTCCGGTCCCTCCGCCCCCTCCTGCGCAGGAACGGCAGGGAAAGTGGCGGGTGTTGGCGTGGGGGCGGGCGGGTGCGTCTGCGGCTGCGAGGGCGTCGGTGCCGGCGCCGAAGCGCTCTGGGGCCGGCGGCCGCGTGCCCGGAATGTCCTGGCTCCGTCGGCGAGCTCCGGCGCGCTGTGCACGAACACTGTCTCGGGCTGGTCTCCCACGTCCACGGGCCTGCTGTGTCTGACCCCAGGGCCAGGGTGGAAGGCGGCGCGGTCCTTGTTTGACCTTGGACTGGGCGCCGGGGCAGGCCCTGGCCGCCGGGGGACGAAGCTCACGGCCTCCTCCACCTGCTGCGGCTGCTGCGGCTGCTGCCTGGAGCGGCCTCTGCTCCTCGGCCGCGGGCCGACGGTGGACGTGTGCTGACCCTGTCCGTCGTTGGCCTGCACCTCCGGCCTCCTGCCGCCCCGCGCACCTGCAGGCGTCTGCGTCCTGCCGGCGCGCCGAGTCTTGTCGCCCCATCCCGCCTCCGGCTCGTCGGGCTCCGGGCCTCCCACTGCGGCCCCGCCTACCCCCGCTGCCAGCCCTCGCCCCGCCTCCGGGGACGCCTCCGGTCGGTGGTGCCGCGGCGCGAAGCGACTATCTACCGCCGGCTGCTCTCCGCCTCCCCGCCTGGCCAGCGTGCTGAGCACGGAGCGGTGCTGCTCGCCCTCCTCCGTCCTCGCCCTGCCCTCCCTGCCCCGCCCGTGTGCTGGCAGGTCCACTTCGGTGGTGGTCATGACGTCCCTGGTCGTGGGCTCGGTGCCGATGGTGGTCACACTCTCGGTGGGCATGCCCGTCGGCGAGACCGTGGCTGTGGGTGCGTTCGTCTCGGCCTCGGTCGTGGACATGACGGCCACGGGCGGCACGTCCATGGTGCTGTCTTCGGCCGTCGCCGCGCGCAGCGTTGTAAGGTCCAGGGCGGCGATGGTGGTCACTACCGGGACATCGTCGTCGAGGTTCTCAACTGCGTTCTCGGCCCGGGGAGCGATTGACACAAAGGTGTTAGGGGGCGCCGTCGTTCGATCCGCCAGGGCGGAGTTCGAGGTTGCCGCTGGTTTCAGAGCCATCACAGCTGGTCCAGCTAGCGACGGGGCAGCTGCAGCGGGGGCCGACGGTCCCGACGGCTCGTGGGTGATGTTGAAGTGGACCGCCGTGTCGCCGCTGCTGAAGTGGCTGTATCCGACGATACTGTTGCGACTCGTCTCCGGGATGGCCGCTGACAAGCCGGGGCCGGGGGCGGGGGCGGGTCCAGAGGGCGATACCTTGGAGATGACAGAGGGCTCGAGGGACTTGGCCTTGGAAACAGCCGCTGGCTCCAGGGACTTGGCCTCTCTGCTCCTGTCCCTGCCGGCGGGGCCGGGACTTCCGGGGCCGGCGCGGTACTCCGGGCTGTACACGCTGGGGTAGATGCGGTAGATGCTGTAGCTGCTGCTGAGGCTGGTACCCGGGCCCGTGCCCGCGGTGCGGCCCGTGGCGGATGGGAACCGGGGGTGCGTCGCGTTCCGGCCCGGGCCCGGGGCGCTCGGGTACGAGAAAGTGTTGGTGAAGTTGACCAGAGTGCGGCCTTGCCGTGTGTCGGCTACGGATGGGTGGAACACCGTGGCCTCTCCGCGAAGGCCGGAGCCGGAGCTCCTAACGTTGGCGCCATCTGTGAAACAAAGAGAGAGAAAAATTACCATGAAACGTCATGGCGCAGAGGTTATGTTATATATTCACGTGTACTATACTGAATCATACCGCTGCTACTGCTGTTGTCCGTGTTGAGCATGATAACCGTGCCCTGGGCACCTTTCTTGACGAGGTACGTCCAGGTGAGATCTTGGTCCGCGACTTTGTCATCCAGCTTGTTGCTGCTGCCGCTGCCGCTGCTGCTGCTGCTGCTGCTGCTGCTGCTGCTGCTGCCTGATTCCGTCGCAAATCGGTGTTTGCCGCCACCGCTACTACCGCTGCTGAGGCCGCTAACGTAGCCCGTGCGGATGGTGCCGTTGTGGAAGGATGTGTACCAGCGCCCGGTCCCGCTCCCGGCCCCAGTCCCGGTGGCAGTCTGTTCGTGTAGGGGCGTGTACCAGCGCGGCGCAGCCAGCGGGGGCCGCACGTTGTAAGCCGTAGATGCTTTCGGAGACACCGTCGTCGGCGAAGCCGTCGAGGCCATGGCCGTCCTTGGGACGGCAGTGTCGATGACGCCGTCCTTGGGGGCCATGCTGTCGTCCTTGGGGAAGGCGTTGTAGTCGCCGCGGTAGCTGCCCGAGTAGTGCGGCGAGTACCAGCGGTTCAGCCCGGCCGCCGTGCGCCCCGCCACGTTGCTGAGGATCTGCCCCGGGAGGCGGGCGCCGGCCACCGTGCCGCGGTAGCTGCCCGAGTACGACGGCGAGTACCACTTGTGGCCCTGCTTGTCCTGCCCGGGCGCGGCCGGTGCTGCGGCAGTGACCACCGCGACGCGCTGGGGTGTGGTGACTGAGGCCGAGGCCTTGGGGCCGTCCAGCGGGTAGCTCCAGCCGCTGGACCCAAAGCTAGACCTGAAGTAGCTGACCCCCGCGCTGTGGGACCCGGACCCGGATCCGGACTCGGCGTTGGCCTGGTGGTGGATGACGCGGCCTGAGCGGGGCGCCTGCGTCGTCGTCGACGAGACTGTAGACGTTGTGGCCGTAGTCGCCGGCGGGGTGGTCGCCGTGGCTGTGGAGCTGGGGCCGTCCCGGTTGTCGTCCTGATCCGGCTCCGTGACTGCGTCGGACAGGTCCTCGTCCTCCTCCTCAGACGACAGGTCCTCCCTGCTTAGCACTACCACACTCCTCGTCGGCGACCTGGTGGTGGTGCTCGTCGTCGTGGAGGTCGGCGCCGACCCCGTGTAGTGGTTGACGCGGACCCTGCTCACCGCGGGGGCGGGGAGGGGGCGGGCCACTTTACGGGGGCTGCTTTGCGGCAGCGATCGGGCTGTGGGGGTGGCGGGGGCTGCGGGGGCGTGGCCGGGGGCGGCACGTGACGACGCAGTGCGGGGCGCAGGCAGCGCGATGTCCAGGGAGCGCAGGCCGCCGGTGACGGTGCGCACCCAGGCCGTGTAGCTCGACAGCTTGGTGTACACGCCCGGGCTGTTGTGGCGGCCGCACCCGATGCCGTAGCTCACGATACCCATCTGGAACCAGCGGTCGCCGTTCTGGCACACCAGAGGGCCGCCGCCGTCACCCTGTTGGCAGGCACAACACGCACGTAGCAAAAGCAGACTTGGCTATTTGGCAGTGACAAATGTGAAAGTTGGTGCAAAACTGACAATCCTAGCGCTGTGAGGCGCGGCATGTGCACAGGCCTCCCGTACTTACATCGCACGCATCCCTCCCCTTGGCCCCGGCACAGAGGGTGGTCCTGGGCAGGCGGAAGGACTGCCCGAGGTGGGCGCGGAGAGCGTCCTGGCAAGGCCGGCGGGACCAGATGGGGACCGGGACCTCCTTCAGGACCTCCGAGTGGGGAGAGACTGCCAACAGGACAGGCAAGCAGTGTCGGCGGAAGCTCGAGCGCGGTGTACGGTGTACCCGAGGAGGCCGCGCACTCACCCTCGTCCCTGCGCCCCCAGCCCGTCACGACGCACACGGTGTTCTCGCGCGGGAAGCCGTCATCGTCCTTGCTGGGGTCCTCCTCCTCATCGTCGGCCAGGAGGTTGCTGAGCTGGCGGGCGGCGCGGGCCGGCGGCGGTAGGCAGACGGCGGCCACGTTGCGCTGGTCGCGGGGCGGCCGGGAGATGCGCACGAGGGCGATGTCGTGGCGCAGCGACGGCAGGTCGAAGGCCGGGTGCGGCACGAGCTGCACCACGGCGCGCTCCTGGGTGAAGGACTCCGAGTCGGAGCGCACGTCCAGCTCGCCCACGCGCACCTTCAGTGTCGAGGGCTCGGGGCTGCAGGAGCAGACGACGGCACAATCAGAGATTCCTTCGTGTCCAGTTCAGTTCACAGTCAGCGGCGGGAAAGTGTCCCAACTCACTAGTCGGCGATGCAGTGGGCAGCGGTGAGCAGCCAGTCAGGACCCACGAGCGTTGCTCCGCAGACGTATCTGTCCGATCCGGCCTCCAAAAGCGCAGCCTGGAAGAAGAAAATTAAATTACATCGACGAACGGCGTCGCCGAACGCCTTCGAGTGCTAGGGTAGGCCAGCCCGCACGACACATGTGCATGTTGAAGTCATGGTTGCCTACCTTACAAGGCGCTACTTCTGCTCAGACTACGCTCGTGACAATATCGTGGACGTAAATGCGTAATGGATGATTCTACATTCACTCACGTGCCACGGCCATTCGGAAGGCTCCGCCACTCCGTCCAGATCCGAGTCGGTCCCTTTGAATCCGCACTCCTTCCACGAGGTCCAGGGCACGGCCAAGGGTGAGGCGGGCGCGGCGGCTGCGGGGGTCGCCGAGGGCTGGCGAGGGCGAGGCGTCGTCGCCACGGGGTCCACCCTCTGGCGCTGCTGCCTGCCCCCGTTGTTGACAATGTTGGTCCAGTCGATCTTCTTGGGCTCTCGCTGCTGGTGCTGCTGCTGGTGCGTCTGCTGGTGCTGCTGGCGTGATTGCGGTCGCTGTTGTTGCGGTAGCGGCTGAGGCTGCGGCCTGCTTTTCGACTTCGGTCGGCCGGACTCAAAGACGGCCTCCACCGCATCCTCGTCACTCCAGTTGGTGTGCGGGGCGCTGTCGTCCCACTCTGCCTGTTGCTGGGAGGCGGTGCGGGCGCGCGCGCGGGGTGCGGGCTGCGCGGACTGTGCGAGCTGAGCGGGCCCCGGCACCGCCGCCGGCACCGGCGTCACGAACACGGAGAAGGGCCGTGCTGCCGGCCGGGACGGCCGAGTCCTTGCCGTCGTCGTGTGCGGAGGCCTCGCTGTGGTGCTCGTTCTGAAAGGGATGTCCTCGACATCCTCGTCCAGGTCATCCTCATCGTCGTCGTCGTCCTCCGCATCCTCATCGAACGCCGTCGTAGCAAAGGACGAGGGTGTTGATGTGGGCGCGCCGTGCCGGTGGCGGTGAGCCCCTGGGATCGCCGTCGTGGGTACCACCGCACGACCCGTCGAGTACCGGAAGTGGGTGTCGGCGTCCGTGTTGAGGTCGGCGTGGTCATCTGCCTCCGCCTCGACGCTATCCTCCACCTCGTTGCCGCTGGCGGACTGCGGCGCTGGTGGTTCGGCCATGGGGGCCTCTGTCGAGGAGGCGACGGCGCCCGGGAGCAAGGTTAGCGGCCCTGGGGGCCCGGGGGCCCCGGTGGGGCTGGAGGGAGCGCCGCCGCCGTGACGCCGCACGCAGCAGATGACCCGCATGCCCTGCTGGTCGCAGGCGCTGTAGGGGAGCCCCGTCCTGAGGAAGGGGAGGGGAGGTCGTGTCAACTGCAGCCCGGGTTGCCGTCAGCATCAGCGTCAGGGAGTGACGCACTCACCTGGCCAGACACGTCCACAGCCCGGTGCAGAAGCAGTCCTGCTCCCTCCGCTCGGCCGCCGTCCCCGACAGCACGCAGAGGGGGGCGATGGCCAGGACCAGGGTCAGCGTCAGGACCGCCGACAGCGCACCGGCCGGCACACCGGCCCGCGGGCCTCGCCGCGACGACCGCATTAGCTGTGGGAGGACGAAGAGAGGACGAGGCCGCGCCGCAGAGGACCGGTGTTAGGAATTCTGAAAACCTTTATCTGAGTTTCTTGTGATTGTCAAGTAATATTACGTATTACAAGGCGACTGTAAATGCGTCGTTTGAGTCCGATTGCGTTTACTTTGGGAGTTTAACAGACCCCTTTTCTAGGTGCCGGATGGCCCTCCCCAGACGGCCACTCCAGTAGTGCAGTGGCGGCGCGCACTTGCTGCTCACACGCCCCCGAATCGGCGGCTCCGGCTCCAGCTCCGTTCCCGACCGCGCCGCCTAATTGAGACAGTTACACGCCCCGCCCCGCCACGCCACGCCGCTGCACCCGGGCCGGGCCGCCGCAGGTGCCACAGCTGCCGCCTGCCACCGCCGTGTCTCATCGTCTCATCTCGTCGCCTAGCTCAGCTGTCATTACATTTGAGCCTCGCATTTAAACCAGCGCAATCTAGCGGGGCGGGCCGGGTGCATTGCGCGCCACGCCACGCCACGCCGCGCACTGTTTAGGGACGATGAAGCGTTTACACGGCGGGCGGCTTGCGCTGCGCTGGGCCTAGCTCCGCTCAGCCCGCCTTGACTGCATGGCCGCTTGCCTGCCGCCTGATGCGGTTGCACCCCAAGGACCCCTCGGCCCAGCTCAGCTCGGCGTCAGTGCGGGCCGCTTTGGGTAAGCAGAGCACTGCACCTCTGCGGTAATGATGCACAAAATGGATTGCTAGCCGCTGTCGCGGCGTGTGGCGACAGAATCGTGGCACGTGCCTGTGCCTCCCAGGCCCCAGGCGGTCCCCAGGCGGTCCCCAGGCGGTCCCCAGGCGGCCCCAGGCGGGCCCCAGGCGGGCCCCAGGCGGCGGGGGTCTGGCTGGGGGCAGGACGAAACGCGTATTTGTGACACCCTTATCGCGCTCAGAAAAGTACGCAAAGAGCGCAGCCCGAACACGCATGGGGTCAGAGCCAGGACGCGGTGCCGCGGTGCCCAGCCCACCCTCCGCCAAACGATTAGCGACAGCAACACCTGCGGCCTGCGGGTTTTGGCCAGCCTTTCGCCCAGTACTGCTCTGCCAACGCGGACGCAGGCTCGGCTCGTCCCTGTGGTTGTTTTTAATCTTATGGCGTGACTCCCGTTTTCCTTTCGCTGCTGCCTCCTCTCAGGCCCGGATTTGGGCGCTGGCCGGCCCTGGAGCCCTGGCCTGACAAAAGGCATGGCGCCGCGTGGCTGCGCGTGGCGTGGGCCGATCGAGTTCGTTGCAGAAGCGCAGTGCCACGCATTGCTCACCGCGCCTCCGGCCCCGCCGGTCGCCACCCACGTGCTGCACTGTTTGCTTTGACGTGTACTTCTCATTCGCGTTTGCGCAAGGATTACCCAAATGTCCTAAACCGTCCAATGTTCCGTCAGACTGTAATCAAGCCCCAGAGGAGAATAATTGCGTTTCGACAAATTTTTGTTTTTACGAAACGCCCGCGACGCGAGGTCCGAAGTGTGCCCGGCGCGCGCTGCGTCCCCGTAACGCGGAATCCGTCTATGTAGGCCAGCCGACGGGACGGGACGCCCGCCGTGTGCAGAGCCGCAGCTTTGTTACCAAACGGATTCCCTTTAAGGCCCTTCCGTTTAACCCACTCCCACAGCGTGCGACACTGACACTGACACTAGAGCAAGAGAGAAAGAGAACGCGGCGGCAAAAGTAGAGCGAAAAACAGAGACAGATTATGGTGGCGAGAAGCGTCAGGGAAGGTGTGCCTCACTCATTACATAAAGTTGCCTCTGCTTCATTAGAATCGTGCTCCCATACTGAGGCGGGGCAGGGAGACCCCGGACCCTCTCAATATACCATCTCCTGAGTCCCTCCCATGACCTATCGAGGACCTGCGCGGACCCACCATTCATTCACGCATTCATCCGTTCGTCTACTCGTTCGTTCTTCAGCCCATTCATTCGTTCATTTCATTCATTCTCATTTCGCCGAGTTAATTTCTCATGAGGCATTCTATTCAACCATTCGAAAATAATATTTTGTCAAGTCCCAAAACTTGCATCGTAAGTCGGCCTCTGTTGCCCGCGCCCCCTAGCTGTCAGGAGAGGGGGGGGGGGGGGGGGGGGGAGACAAAGCGGGCGGACGGACGGAGATGGTACCGTCCGGGTAGCGAGCGGCGGCGGCAGCGCAGCGGTGCGGTGGCGATGGCGGTAGCGGTAGCCAACGTGATGGCGTCGCGCCTTTTTATTTCTTTGCCCCAAAGTGACAAGTGGTGGCGGCAACGCGACGAGGCGACACGGAGACGAGACGAGACGCGGCGGTCAAATTAAAAAGTTACGTTATGTTACCACTTTGTCGGATGGTGTAGCGGCAGCGGTAGTGGCGGTGGCAGCACCGACCGTCCCCTGCAGTGTGCAGTCTGCGGGCTGCAGGTCCCCACACGGAACGGGTACCTCAGTCTGCCTATGAGCACCCATTAAGAAGCGGCATTCAGTAGCGGTGCCACCAACAACGTTCGCACGCTAGTTAAACGTCCCGGAGTGACGAGTGGTGACAGCCATCCGAGGAATTTTTTTCGAAAACTGTCTTGTAATACCGTACCGCGTCGTTTGATTAATAAAGAATGGGCCAACCGCGATGAAAACGGGAGGCCGGACAGGGCAGGGCAGTCGGCGAGAGCACTGACCCCCTGGTGGGCACCGCTGACTTGGAAGTCGAGCGCGAAATGTCGGGAAGGACCTGGAGCCGAGCGGGACCGTGGTCCGCGCCCTCCGCTCCGCCGGCACTCAGCAGGAGAGGCACTTTGGTCCGCTTAGAAGACGTGGACCGTTTGTCAGACATGCTTTAGTCGTGGCTAGTCACCGCACCTCACTCGCCGAATAAAAGTGCGTGCGCGCTGTGCGCGGCGGCGGTAAGGGGTTCGTAGGACTTCCCTATCCCACCCGCCGTGCGTGCATCCGCAAGAGGCTACGAGACCAGCGTCCCCGCGCCACACCGCGCCGCGCACCGCGTCCCCAGCGAGCCCAATGCAGCCACAATATACTCACTGCAGGTGCTGGCTTCACTGCTCTCGGCCCGGAGTCTGTTCTGTTCCGTTGACACCGTTGGCGGGGCGGGCCTCGGAGGTATACGCAGATGCAGGCTGGCTAGAGGCAGCCCGGGTCCCGGGTCCGCGTCGAGTCGCGGTGGTGGCGCTGGTCGGCGAGCTGTCAGCGCACTGACGTGATCCTGCAGGTCCTGGCGCTGACCCGGTGTGATGTGCCTTTAGGTCTGCCCGGTATTCCGCCCCCGCCCCGCCCCCCACCTGCTCTGCCCGCCCCCGCGGGCACCGTGCTGGGGGACGCTTCAGGCTCCGGGCAGGGGCAGGCCGCGTCCGCCTCTCCCACCTCTCCCCCAGGGACCATGTACAAATTATGTCACCAGTCTGGCCGGCTGCTACGACGAGAACCGATGAGCTGCCGTCGCAGTGGCGCTCGAGGACGGTGTGAAGGAGGGGCGTTTAAGGACCCCCCCCCCCCACCTTTCCCCCGAGCCGGGTGGTACTTGGGCAACGCCAAATTCCCCCTCCAGCAGTGCGGCAGGCAGCAGGAGGGGGGGGGGGGGGGATCGTCACGTTGTCGTCAAGCCCAAATGAGCTTCCCTCCCCCTTAATGATGACAAGTGTCGCACAAGCGGAGTGCGGCAAGGCCCGCAAGACCCTGCGCGGGGCGGGGCGGGTACTGAGCAGAGCAGCTCAACCACCGCAGCCTGATTGTTCTCCGGGATGATAGCACGAGAGTAGAGCGCTTTATGCACCGCCACACCGTCCCCTTCCCCCGTAGATAAAACAAGCAAATTATTATTTAAAGTTTATTTTTCCCCCTTTTTTTTTATTTGTTTCAGCCAGGGGTTCTGGGATTTAGTTTTAAATCATGTATATCAAATTCGAGGTCATGGAGTCTCAACCTCATTGTAATGTTCATGGATATTTTGGCCAGTGTAATATGGGTTGCTCATACAGTATTTGAAATATAATCTTTCCTGAGCTTGTTTAAGTAAATGATGATTTTGGGAGAAGAAAACAACTCGAGTTACTAACAGCATCATATAAATAATTTATTAAAGCTTTACAATGAGTAAATAAACACTACTTACAAAGACTAGTAACAAGATATTGCAGTCTTCACTTGCATAAAAAAGACATGGGTTCAAAACAGTCATCCTTGATTACACAATTACATAAAAATACTGGTATCAAACTACGGCAGCACCCTGTAGAAATCGGTACAAATGGAATGTTCACACTAGGGAAATTGAGCAAATGAGGAGTCTTTACAAATGTACAAATACTTGCTAGTATTTGTCAGAAAGAAACATAAGATTTTTGGGTTGCCTAATATAATGCAGGGTAAAAATCACAATTGGCACTGGTGTTATAAATGGGAAACAACAAATTTAGTTGCAATTCCACATCCACATCCACATATTGTTTTTCTTTTCTTTTCAAAATGGCACATATACAAACACAAAGCACTTAACTATCACATTTCAAGCATTGTGGTGGCTGTTCTACACATTTAACATGATATAAATGCCCACACCTGAAAGAAAATGCAAATGCACAGATTAAAAACCAGCCCAACATTTCACATTCAGTTTGTAAGATACTGTCATACCTGAAAAGAATAGACTCTTCATTCTCATTTGGCCCAAACGCAGCAAGAGGTTCACGGCAGTAACTACAAGCAGGTGTGTTTCTAACTGCTGGAGAAACTCTAGGACCAAATCCCTTGTTACTAATGGCAAGCTCTTTTGCTAACTGCATATGCAAATCAGCACTAAGCAAGCGAGAAGTTGACTGTAGAAGGAGTTCCTCATATACACAGTTTCCAAGCATACCTGAAAACATTACAATGGAAAAGTAAGACGGATGATGAATATTCCTAGCAAAATTAACTACAAACTATACACACCCATCATTAAGTCTCGAATTTCCCCGAAAGTCCCACCACTGTAAGCCGGGTCTTGTAAAATAATCTGTATAACTGCTGGTAAATTGACATAAGAACTCATGCTATTGAGTACTTGTTGAAGCAGAGGTCTTACAACTGCAAAATCAAATCACATCAATTTTTGAAATTTAAAGTGAATAATGATAGGTAGTTCATACACGAGGTTTTAGAAGGATTAATCTTGAGATAAATTTTCAGACAAAGATCAGGTATTAACTAATCATACCATCTTGATGTGTAAGGTGAGCTTTAAGCAGCAAACGTAATAGAGGGAACCACAGCTTTTCTTGTCTTGTGTTAGCATCCAAAGAAAGAGAGCCTTTCTTGTTGAGTCTAACAATCTCAGTTAAGAGAGTGCTGATCCTCTGAAGAGTCGATGGGTTTACTTCACCATTAAGCTAAAAAAAATGAAGTTTTCTGAAGTAGTAACACATACTCAGGGAAATGAATATCACAGTCATCAACTGAATGTACTGTACCTCATTCAGGCTTGGTTCCAACTGGCCTAGTAGTAATGAAAATGCTCCCATGAAGTCACCTGACTTTTCCAAAAGTAGAGCAGTGGCCTCATCTTGTTTGAATTTCCTTGTGATCTAAGACACACAAACAAAAATCATTCAAATACTCTGGCTTGAGTTAATTCCAAAATTGTGTTCTGAAATAAGGAAAAAATTATCATTTCACTGCTTACCCTTAATGCTTCGTCAAGTCGATACCATTGATTAACTCGCAGAAAATCAGGTAAATTTTCTGGGCAGTGTTGACAAAGTAGGTCAATGAACTTTTCTGCTAAGACTGGTTCTGGAGTAGGTTCCTCACGGCCAAGAGTCTGATTGCTGCATCACACAGACGGTAATCATCACAAACAGAGGGATCAGCTACAACATTGCTTAGATTTTGAGACCATTTTTTACTTGCACATTACTTACAAATATGTAAAGAGGCCATGAAGTAAGGTGTACTGAGTAAAAGAGTTTCCTTTGAATTTGTCCAGTAAATTATATAAACGGTCCCAAAGAAATTGATAAATCAATTGGGCTGTCTGTACAGCATCTACAGCAACTAAATTCTGCATAAACATGGATGAGAATTCTGGTTATATTTCTGGTAAATTTGCTGATGTCTGAAAACACAACAGATTAACAAAATACCTGAATATTTTTCTCAACAGTATCGAACAAAAGCTGACGCCTTTTCTCTCCTGTTTCTCCTGTCACAGCCATTTCAGCAAACAAAAACGGAAAAACCTGCATGCGCCGTGGCTGATCTTGCAGGTAACAATCCACTACTAGATGAACATCTCCACGCTGAAGAAGTAAGAGCTCCATAACACGGAAACTGAAATCAATAACCATTAGAATATAAAAATATGTCAAAGGTATATACAGATGAGTATATGAAAACAGGAGGAGGAAGGAGATCAACCATCATGTGGATCATTCCTTTTGAGCAATGCAAAGAGAAACTAAGGATCCTTACAATTGAGCCGCTTTAGCTTTCTTGAGTAGTTCTTCGGAATCAAACTGAGACAGGCCACCAGCTTGCATAAGTTCTAGAAGAGCCTGCTGACGCTCCTCTTTCTGAGAGCCAACTGCTCCAGGCTCAGTGAGGTGTTCTACAACTCGCTCAAACAAAAACAAATCCACATGAAGACGCTCGGCAGGTCCATTTTGAGCAAGCTGGCGAGCCAAGAAGGTCAGAAGTGCTCCAACTTGGCTAGCCTACAATAAGAAAGCAAAAATCATTCACACACACTAGCAAATTCCAGGACTGGAATGTCATTTAATATGAAAAAAGCAGGAAGGCTTACACTGAATCCTTCATCCTGAACAACCAAGTGTAAGAGAATATCAACCATTAATTGTTTCCTTCTTAGCCCAAGCTCAGATGTGAACTCAGGTTCTTCAAAGGCTAAAGCTAGCACATTCAAAAATTCTCGTGTGTCAAACTGAAGTAGAACCCTGATTTTTTAAAAGATACAAAACATCACATTTAAGAATGCTGTAAACTCTAATATTTAAAAACGTAGGGTAAGGCACATACAATTTAAGACAGGAAATGGACAGGTATGCTCACAAAAGAAACATGTATACATTACCTTAGATATGGGTATGCTTTTTCTGTATCTTTGGCATTTAGGCTGTGTTGACAAGTCACACATTGAAATACTCTCTGCTTGACAGTCTGGACCAAATCTGAAGGCACATCCCCGTAAGGATAGCCTCTTCCTGCCAGACAGCAGCTTATATATACTAATATCTTATTTCCTAATGTTATCTGTTGGTTTGTTAGCTGTTGTCCTGCAAAAGTAAGAGGGCAGCAGTTGAAATTTGTGAAACACTTAAAAGGGTGTGTAGCACCACCAAAAAATTGTCTTTACCAGTGGCAATAGCATTCTGCAAAACTTGCAGAAGTTCTTGCAAAGGACTAACATAATCCTGCATGCCCTTTGTGTATAGGTGAATAATAGCATCATACAATCCATTTTCCCAGCATATCGACATAACTTGATGGAAGTCTAGGGATGTCACAGGAATGCGTACGACACATGCCTCCAAAGCCTAAGTGGGTAAGAAAAAGTTATTATCTGTGCTGTGTATGAGTATACAGCATGTGTAAATTGATGAAGATTCTTACCAGGAGTTTCTTTGCATTACAGTAATGTTGAACAAATTCTTGCACTATTTGAGGAGGAATATCTACAAGTTGTTCATTTAGTAAATAAGGTTCAAGAGCTTCCAAATAAACTGCTTTGGAGGAAGGATAGATGCAAACAGCATCCCATAGTTTGTTGTACAGAATATCACTGGGAAAAAAGAAGTAACAATATTAATTTCTCTGTGTTCCTCACAAAAAATTAGAAAATGGTTTCATATTTTTTCATAATAAACTGACAGTTCATTTAATTCAATACTGTACTGCACACAAGCAGGCACAGTTTCTCGATATAGTTGTTCTGTGGCAGCAGGAGCTTGGCAAATTGCATCCTCGATATATTTATGTAGGATATCAAGAGCCTAGATAAAAGTGGAGAAATTCATAATACAGTTATGTATAAAAGATATAGTGAAGTATTACAGGAAACAAGTACTCACCTTGTCTCGAGTTAAAGCTTTGCGCTTGCATTTTGGTCCCTTCAAACCTACAACAGCCTTAGCTCTGTCTTGATAAAATGATAATGCTAGTGCCAATGCATCTAAATAGTGTTTCTGAAAGAAGAAGTTGTCAAGTTAATTGACTTCTTCTATAAGTGAATAAGTATTGAAAAATGAAGGAAGGAATAGGAATACAAACCTGGCGTATCAAGTGGTCTAGTCGCTCTTTCCAAGTGCGAATTCCTAAAACATGAAGGCCTCTGGTTCCAAGTATAATCATCTGGTTACCAAAACTTAATAGCGAATTGTAGCAAGCACGTTCTCCAGCAAGTGCCTGAAAATTTTATAAAAACCAAGTTTTAACTTACTTTCTTGGTTAATACACAACTGCATATTCAACAAACCATATTTGCACTTCTCTTACCAAAGCTTTGCTGACATTACCACCAGTGGATAGGCCTTTGAAATGACTCGATCCAAAAACTAATCCTGCATTTGATACATCTACAAATTCTAGTTCTGCTTGAGACCGCACATCAATAAGATGAACTTGCTCCATTGTATCCACAGTGGCTAAAGTTCTGGGATTTAACCAATGCAAAGAAAGAAGCAGGTATGGAACACATAGCTTTTGCAGAGGAACCAGCCTTATTTTGCTTGACATATCAAGTGTAACCTACGTATTAACAAAAATACCATAGCATATGATTACAAAATTTGAAATTCTGCACCAAGAAAACAGGGATGGATAAATTAATTTTTACCTGATAGAAATGGACAGTAGATTCACGGGCAAAGGCCAGGACAGGATCTACAACCCTAGACTGGTCACCAACTTGAATTATCACAAACTGCCAAGAAACTAAAGGCAGGGTTGCAGGATGTGCTTTAAGTGGGAAAGTAAATAGAACCTTCATTCTTGGACGAATGCTGACAACAATTATCTATAACATTTAAAATAATAATTAAAATGGATATTTAAAAAGTACTATAAGAGACAAGTTACAAAAAAGGAATTTATAAATTACCTTTGAAAGAGTTGCCATTGCCACAAGAACAGTGCCATGAAGTGGATGACCAGGCACAGAATCAAGTAACAATGGTTCAATAGTGCACACTTCACCTCTACTACCAGAGAACAGACATTTGGAAGAGCATCCTCTGACACCCATTGTGCGTTTGAATGTAAGTTCAAACACAGACCCACCACTATCACTGCATAGGGCTAAATTAGGATTGTCTGTAAACTATAAGTTAAACTGGTAAGTACAGACAACCATGAGAGTCTTCTAAGAATACTGTCCTATTACTGCACAATTGAAACAGATTTCTTAAGAATTAAATTGTTTACCTTTACATGAAGAACAGCTGTTCCAGGAGCATGTACATCTGTCATTGTACGAAGTAGTTTCCCTGTCTTAACGTCATACATGAGGATGTGGCCTCTAGCATAACCAACAAGTAATCTGGTGACTTCATAATTGAAGCACAAAGCTGAAACCTGAATTACCAATAATAAATAAATTGTGATGATGAGAAATATGGTTTTCCAGATAAATACATATATTCAGAGACAAATTTATAACGGTACGAAACTTACAGAGCCCTGATCTTTATCTTGACTATCCAGACACCACCTTAGGGTTTGTGAAGAGTCAAAAACAAGAACTAGACCATGAGAGGTCCCAACAGCCACCATGACTTGTACCGCAATGCAAGTGGGTAGCCCAGCATCTATTCGACCCTGAAAGAGAAAAAGAGAAATACATCCATTTGTTCATTAACTTACAACAACTTACACATCTGGTACATACACCAGGCAAAGTTTATGGATTACAAAATTCTTACACTGGCAGATGCTACTTGTGATGATATAGCTTTGAGTATGACATGCCTTAATATAGATCCTGCCTTAACAGGAGTGGCATTAGATGGAGCTCTTGAAGATGAAGATCTTGTAGTACTTCGACGCTCAGAAGAGCTTCTGCTCCTGCCACCTATACTTCCCATTGACCATGTTTCAAATGCCTGAGAAAAGGGGAGGGTATATCGTTAGTAGAAATTTTCAGTTAGAAACAATCAGAAAATCTAAATGAATATTGATTTTTCTTTATCACACCTCTCCAGGATGGATTAAATGATTTCCTGAAACTTCATCTTCACTGATGGATCCACGGTCATCAACATCATTAAGAATACTTTCCAATGTAGGGGCGTGGTCAACTGGAGGTATATCATATTCGTTGTCATCGAGCTGAAGAACGGAAAAGAAAAATCAATCAATTAGTGGGTGGAACAACCTAACCTGCGCAGCAAGGTTAGAGACACGGCATTTACAACAATATTCGTTGCTACTGATTATACACAGGACAAAAAAATGAAAAGAAGATAGGATTTAGTGACAGCTCGGGCTACGCAAATGTTTTACTAGGCGATATCTCGCTATTGGGGGCGTAGAATGACAACTGTCAAATTTAGCGGCATATCTAAATCCACTTTCCATGAGGACATTTTCGGGGCCCCAGTTGATACAAAAGTTAGAAACGAGTACCGATAGTCCACTTGGGTAATTACCTCTTCGAGCTCAGCATTTAACGTGTCAATCGATATATTTTCAGGTATATCACTCCCAATGGATAAAGAGTCGGCCATGCTTGTTGCTTGTTGATAAAATAGCAGAAGAGAAAGAGAGAGACAGAGATAGAAACAAGCCAACCTGACCAAATGACCAGTTCATGTAACACAAATTTAGTTTAAACAGCCATGAGGTACACGCGGTCAGTGCGTTCTAATAATTTATCTTACATCAAGTTACATGTTTTGGAAATCTAGTAAAAGTCGGCAAACCTTGTTGCAGGCGAAGCGGCAGGGAACGCAGGGAAAGACCCCGTGGCAAGACCTGCAGTGCTGCCACTACTCTCTGAACGTCAATAAATATTTTAAGAACGGACCCACAAGTCAGGTTGTTCACGTCAAAATGGCAGCCATCGGAGTTAGTTTTCGGTGGTTAGATTTATTAGAAAAAGAGTTTGATAAAGCATATGTTGACCTAGAATTGCTTATAGGTAAGTTTTCTTTAATTCGCTGCTGTTATACAAGTGTTTAAAGCAATTTACAGAGTGCAGTATGCTACACATTTCAATGCAATGGACCCGGCCCCAAACACCCCCGAAAATTTCGTCTGCCACCTTTCTGCTCCTGTCAAAAAACATAAACAAAGGCACTGTGGCTCTCTTAAACGAAACAAATTCGTTTTTTAAACGTCGTTGTGTTGACGAAATTGCGTATTCAGGCTTTAAATTTCCGTTATAAAGTGTACAAATAAAGTTTGGAATGCAAAGATGTTAGTGACGTGACGGTAACCTCTAGCCTTCCCTGGCTCTGCACCCCGCGTCCCCAGCGTCATCTCAGCTTTCTTGTACAGCTTCTCCTAACAAATATTGTCCGGTGATAACCATGACACAAACTTCCGAAATTGTTTGGCAGTACTTCTAAATAATGTCATGGTTTCTGTTTCGAATGTGTCAAAATCTTGGCCAGCATTCCTGTCTGTATACATTCTTTCCTCATGACAGCCTTGTCAAACAAAGCTAGAAAATATGCCATTTTCATGCCCACTTTGCAGACATGAAGTGTGATGAGTGAAAAATACTTTTACATGTTTTACCCTTTTCCTAACTCATTGTTTTTTTATTGAATTGCAGGAGATATGGAAAGTGAAGAATTAGAATTAGTGTATCCAGCAAGACAGAAAATGGCTACTCTCAGTTCATGTTTTGCACAACTTTCTCACAAAGCTCAAACTGTCTTCCAAAACAGTGCAAAAATTGAGGTAAGTCGAGTGAATTTGAAATGGCTTTTATTAATACCCTAGATCTTGAGGATCATTTTTCTACAAACGTTGTCAAACATTGTGCAATTCTTGCTTCTAATGAAATTGCTCCTTATATCATGCTGCTTCAGATTTGAAAGAAAAAACCCCAACAACTAAAATATACAGAAAATTTATCACATTTGCTAGAGTTCTGGTATTAAACATTCTTAGAAATCTCTTCAATTTTTTTTTCTTATTCTGGTTTGGAGTGAATGAAAGAGCGGATGAATGATGCAGCGGCTCTTTTACTATGTGTGCTGTATATTATTGGTTGCTGGTAGGGAAAAAGCCAGTGTCTTCTTGTTTTGAAACTCATTTCTTACCAAAACTTTTCCTTTTATTTTCAGCAGGTTTGATTTATTTGATAAACATTTGTACTACATTTTGCTTCATCATTTACTTGCAAGGTTGTAGCATTCCTTTAGTATTTCTTGGCTGTGGATGTTCTCAAGCAGTGTTTCTTCACTACCTGGAAGATAACAAATGGTGATAAAATAATGAGAGACTTGTAAACCAAGCTATGAGGGAATTCCTTCGCGGCTTTGAGCCTCACTGCTTTGATGCGAGGCTGCGCCACATTATGAATATGAATTGCAGCAGCAGTGGCGTTGGCGTTACAAAGGATGGCGCTTTCTGTTAACCACTCTGACCGATTTAATCGCTGGTTGGTCCTTCAAAGGGGCCACCCATAAATTAAATACGCGACTCCTCGTACCAGATGAGAATCCTAGAGGTGCACGCAGGTCGTGCCAGCGACCTCGTCACTCTAGGGAGGGGCTGTCCACAAATTACGCAACGCCTTCCGTCGAGTTGAGTGCTCTGGTGGCTGTGGCATTACGTAACTTGAGAACGTCCCCTGCGGCCATAGCCGGGCCGGGCTCATGCCGGGGCGGCCGGGGCAACCGGGGCGCACGGCGTCGTGTACATCCCGCGGCGAGCAAGTGCAGTGCCAGCGCCTTCTGTGCTGCAGCTGCAGCTCAGGGCGCGAGGCAACGCTCTTGCTCTGTTCGCCGCCTCTAGTCGATGAAGTCTGTTTCGTCGTCGTTCTCCTCGGTGTAGTCCTCGTCGTCCACCGAGCTGAGGTCGGTCATGCTGTCCTGCCCGTTGTCCACCGAGACCATGGCCGGGCTCGCCCCGTCCTGCCGGTCCTGTCCGGTGTGTGTGTGGGCGGTGTGGCCGTGCGCGTGTGCCTCTCTCCGGCCGGCCGGCCCGCCGGTCTGGCCCTGGAGGCCGTTGCCGTTGCCTTCGACGGCCTCGTGTCTGGGCGCGGACGACCCGGTCTGCCTGTGCAGCCCGTTGCTGTCCACCAGCAGCAGCTCCCCGCTGTCGGCGCTGCTGTCGGCGCTGTTGGCGCCCGCGCTGGTGGGGGTCGTCACGGCCGTCACCGCCCCTCTGGAGGCCTCGCGCCCGCCGCGCTGATGGTCCTCCGACAGCGGCATCGCTCGCTCCCCGTCCTCCGGTGGCCGCGAGGCCGCGGACAGCTGCTCCCCATCCGTTGGCTCGGCCAGGCCGAGGGTGGTGTTGTGCTGCAGCAGCGCCGACCACGCAGCCTCCTCCTCCACGGGGCCCAGCCGGCCCAGGCCAATGCCGCAGCCCGCCGACGACGCCCTCTCCGTCGCGTTCTGAAACACACCGGCTCGTGGTCACCAGTGGTCACCAGCTGCATGAACGAGGCTCTCTCCCCGTATCGAGCGCCTTGCAGGCGTTCGGTCGTGCGAGCACTGGCCGCGGCCGCGTTTGCCAACCAGCCGAGGGCTGCCGCTGGCTGCCGCTTACCTGCACTGCTGCCAGGGTCTCCTCCATCCTCCTCGACTGGTCCGCCAGGCCCCGCACCACGCTCTCCACCCGCTGCAACACGACCGGAACGTGAACACGCGGCACAGTGTCGCTCGAGCACGGTGCATCGCTGCATCGCCCACAACTTGCCTTGATGCCCTCCGTGGCGTTGGCGGCGGCCCGGCTGGTCAGGGTGTTGTGCGTCTTGAGCTGCCGCTTGAAGTCGTCGAGCACGTGCCGGTGCTCGAGCAGGTAGTCGGTGTGGTGCGAGAGCACGCGGCTCAGCTTGTCCTCGACGTCCAGGTCCTTGTCGTTGAGGCGGTTGCACGTGCTGAGGAACGTGTTCTGCAGCCCCTGCACGTTCTGCAGCTCGTCGAGCAGCGCGTCACGCAGGCCGCTGAACTGCCGGCTGACAGAGTCGTCGTGGAGGTTGAGCGCGTACTCGAGGCCTGCACACGCACAAACACGGTCTGGCTGGGTGTGTGTGGAGGGGGGGGGGGGGGCTCCCGCCGCTTCCCGCGGGTCCCCGTCAGCCGTCAGCCGGAGAGGACGGGACCGGAGGTACAGGTCTGATGTGTGTGGGCGTACCTGACTCCTGCACCGGCTGCCGGGGGTGGTAGCCCCTGCCGTGCTGCGACCCGAGCGCCGCCACGTTGAGGGCCTGGACGTCGCGGCGCGTCGCGTTGCTCAGCGAGATGACGGTCTTGACAGTGGACTCGAGCTCGTTGACCCGCCGCCACATGTCGTTGTACAGCTTGCTAACCTGGAGGCAGAAGGGCATTGAGGCAAAGTCAGAGACAGTGTCGCCCGAGTGTACCGGGGCGGGGGAAGGCTCACCTTGCTGGACATGAGGTCTGCCTTGGTGTCGATGTGCTGCTTGATGGTCTTGGCGGCCGTGTCGCTGGCGTCCACGCACGCCCGCTGCCCGGCCTCCGACTCCTCGGCGTCGTCCGGCGACGTCGTGGTGGCGGCCGCGGTCCTGGACGTGTTCTGCGGGGACAGACTGAGGTGTCGCTCTCACTGGCTCTCGCCTGGGATGTTGCTGTCGCTGCCAGGCCGGGGCTGGCCGAGGCTCTGGGGACTTAGCCGGCTTAGCTGTGGGGGGAGGGGAGTACCAACCAGGACGAGGTGGTGCGTGGCGTTGAGTTGGGCGTGCGCGGCGAGCACGGCGTTCAACGTCGCGGCCGCGGCCTTGCCGACGGCCTGGTCCGCCTGCCCCACGGCGCGCTGCAGCTCTGCAGACGCGGAAGCCGCCTTGTCGACGACCGTCTGCTGCAGCTTGCTCACGCTGTTGTTGTCCATGTAGACGACGCGCTCGTACACGTTGTCCACCTTGCGGCCCAGCTGCTCCTTGGCACTGCTGTCCTTGTGGTCGTGGGCCGCCACCGCCTGCGGACAGAGGTGGTTGTAGTTCCTCGGGCCCGGGTCAGCAGCTGCAGCAGCTGCAGCAGCAGCAGCACCTACCTCGGACAGCTTGTCGAGGCGCCGGCCCAGCGCGCCCTCAATGTCCCCCAGCCGCCGGTCCACCTTGCCGTCCATGTCGCCCAGGCGGCGCTCCACGGTGTCCAGCCGGTAGCGGATGTCCCAGTAGATGTCCGTCAGGCCTCGCAGCCTCTCGTCCAGCTTATCCAGCTTCTCCATCACCAACTGGTTCACCAGGCTCTCAAAACACATCACACTTTTGGCTCTTAGTCCCTCTGGTAACACGTAGACGCTCTATCCAGGCATCACATATTCCCACGACCTTGATACTCTCCGCACTCCAAACATGACAGTAATTCGTTATTTGACCTTCTAGGTCGACTCCCCTTCCCTCCTCCCCCCGTTTGCAGTAGGAGACTGCCATTTAAATCTCCCGCGCTGTGCCTGTGGCGCGGCAGCGCAGGCAGCGCAAGGCGGCGTAACATGTAATCCATGTAATAGGGTATTTCCGTGGATCCTGGGCCGGAAGGGAGAAGAACCAAAGTAAGCCCCAGACCGGAACCAGTAGGCGGGAGTGGGGGCCCGAGCCGGCCCGAGCCCGCCCGACGCCTGCCCGAACCCCCCACTCCCGCCTACTGGTTCCGGTCTGGGGCTTACTTTTGTTCTTCTCCCTTCCGGCCCAGGATCCACGGAAATACCCTATTGTCAACCGTGCGATGGCAAGATGCGTCCCCAAGGCGGTGGACTCTATGGTGGCGTCAGGCTGCGGGGCGCTGCTGCAGTGCTGCACTGCCCGGGCGGCTTGTCACAAAGGCTTCATTTATGCAGGGCTCCCCGACCCCCCCGACCCAGCCCAGCCCGGCTATCCCGGCCCCGCTCCCCTCGGAACGAAAATAAAACCGCCTTGTGGCGGCTGTATACAGTGTTGTGTAGCGGCTCCATGCGGCGTGTCGGGCTGTGCTGGGCTGGGCTGGGCACGACCAGGACCCTGCCCGGGCCGGCATCACACGCAGCACGCCCAGCGGCAGCGCGGCAGCGCGGCAGCGCCCAGCCACATGGTGCAGACACCACTTTACGACCAGACCACCCCCGCCCCGCTGCGGGGGCCGGGCCGGGCCGATCGGGTCCCGGGGTACATTTGTTGCCGATTTTGTCTCCTTCCGCCCCCTTCCCTTTCCTACCTCCTGTGCACGCAGTGAATTCCATAGTTTTATTGGAGCCCCCCCCCCCCCCCCTTTGCAGTGCCCGCCTGTGGGCCGCTCTACTAAATTGAGCCGCCCCGAGTGATACACAGAACAGCGCGCGCGGCTCGGCGGCTCGGCGGCGCGGGGTTCCGCGAAATCACTTGTGAGGTCATGGCGTGGGTTCGCGAGACGCACTCGCTCGCGCCGCGCACAGCTGGGGGCTGGGGGCGTGTGGTGTACCGCGGCATGTGCGCTGGCGCTGCTGGCCACGGCTGTTGCCATCAGTATTATTTCGGCTGCAAATTTACCTCGTGGCGTTGGTGCTATTCTCGTGGCTGCTATCGCCCACTCGGAGATAACGGGGCTATCGCTATTTTCAATGTCGGGACCGGTATGCAGTGTGGTCTGTGGGGCGCTCGCGGCCAGCGGCCGGCGGTGTGCCGCCGGCAGAGGCCGCGTCCAGGACGTCGTGACTCAGACTCACCTGTGGTGCGGGGCTGCCCATGGAGCGGTAGCTGGTCACGGACAGCTGGGGCATGGGAGGCAGCGGCGGCACGGTGGCCGAGGACATCCCCGACAGGTGGCCGTTGGTGAGGCCGCTGGTGAGGCCGGGGGCGGCGCCGGGGGCAGTGCCGGGGGCGGCGGCGGCGCTGGCGGGCAGGAGCCGGCCCACGAGCAGGAGCACGGCCAGCGGCAGCGGCTGCAGCTGCAGCGGCGGCGGCCTCAGCGCCGGCCCGCCGCCCCCTCTGCCTCGGCAGACGTCGCGGTGGGCGTCCCTGTGGCGTCTCCCCGTCCCGCCGCCGTCGCGGGGCCAGAGCGGAGGGGGCCTCAGGTGCGAGCCGAACCTGCGGGAGGGAGGGAGAGGGAACACAAAGGACAGTCTTTACAACATTGCAGGTGGTTCATGGCCACGCACCGCGCTGGGGGGGTGTTCGGCCCTGCCCGGCCCACAAGCTAAACACGGCTGCGGGAACTGAACTAAATCACCGAGCCGAACGGCCTTGTTCGTCCTTCTGGATCTTTTTCTGTCTCTGTTTCACTCGAGGGGACTAGGCGCGATGTGGCGGTGCGGGGGACGAGATGAGAGGGATGTTAGCGTTGCGGAGGAGGGGGGCTTCCGGAACGGGAGACGCCGCATGCAATGCACAGGGCACCGCACGGCTCTGCCGGCGTGGCAGGGCGTGGCAGGGCCATTGCCGCCTTGCCACTTATCTGTCCTACTTTGGCAAATCAAACAACGCCACTTGACCTAACCTTTGATGGCCGTTTCCGCAGCGCGCGACTCCACCGCGTCATGACGTTTTCTCCCTCCCTCCCTTCCTCTGTCCCTCGCTGCCTCCCTTTCTCCCTCTCCTCCCCCCTCTCTGTCGGTAAAGGACCTCTCTCCGCCCCCCCCCCCCCCCCATGTATCCCGCCGCTGTCGCTTGTTGACTGGCCCGTCAGGAAGAGGGGTACACGACCGAGCTGAATATACCAGGTTGGTCCGAAAAACGCCGCGCACTTGCAGTTATTCGTGGAGCCAAGTGTCCCCGCCCCGTCCCGTCCCGCATGCCGGGTAGGCTCGGCAGGCTCGGCTCGGCCTTAGTGCTTCAGTCCCGCGTTGTGCCGGCCGGCCTCAGGGTTTGCACTACTTGAATCCTGGCCCTCGTTTCTCGAGCCAAAATTTGGCGACTGTACGCGGCACTGCGCCTCAGGAGTGGACGAGTATAGACTTAATATATTATTCTAGCTGCTGCTGCGGACTACCTTTATTTATACCCGCCACGTTACACTATTTTAATAAGATTCGTCCAAAATATCGGTGACGAAAGTGAGTGAAAGAAAGATAAATATTACCAAGTTACTTGAGTGCAGCCTATGGGATACGCTTGCGTAAGTGCGTGTTTTTCGGGTGGTGTGTGTGTGTAGGCGGGTGACTAGACGGCCGGCTCTCGGCGCCGGCAACTTCAAGGCTCCTCGCAGTTGCTGCAGTAAAGCATTTCCCAGGGGCTCAAGGGAGCAGTAATGCACGGGAATACGGCGAGCCCACAGAGCCGCGCTGCAAATCTGCACGTCACAGACCAGGGCTCACCAGCACACTGTACTTCATGGAATTTTTCCGTTTCTTTTTATTTGGGGGAGGTGTGTGTGTGTGTGTGCAAAAATCAGAGAGCGCAAAAAATACCTCAGTCGTTAGTGTAACTTGGAAGATAAATCAGCGATATGACCAGACCTGCTTGTGACAGCGAGTCCGGACCAATCGGAACGGTTTCGGTACGCACCGAAAGTTTTATCAATCGTGTCCGAAGTCCCTCATTTTCATACCCCCCACCCCCGCCCTCCGCGCCGGGCCGCGGTTTGACAGTTTGTGTTTTCGATTACTTTGTGCGGACGGCGGGCGCTGATGGTTGAGCCCCGTCGCGCCCGGCAAAGGGCCGGCGCTAAACGAACCAATCGAGAGCAAAGCGCACTGCCTGCTCGGCTGCCATCGGCTGCTCGGCCCGGGGCCTCAATAGGATTGAGCTGTCACTTTACGAGTGGACGAGACGACTTTAGCTGTCAGCCACCCGTGCGCGGCGCGGCGCGGTGTCGCGGGCTTCGGGACCAACCGCTGCGACACAGCCCGGCCGCGGTTCGTTTCTCCCCCAGCGCACCATGAAGGCGTCGCGGTGATTATTCCCCTGCTCTGCCCGGCTCTGCCCGGCTCTGCCCGCTCCCGCTGTCTGTCCCCGTGGTCCCGTCCCGTCGCTGCGGCTCGCGCTGCGGCCTGTGTGTAGAGAAGACCGAACGGGAGCTGATTCACCGGCTAGCTCTTATCTAGGTTACAGGGGACGTTGTCGGAGAGGTTCCCGCGCACGCCTACATCCGAAACACACACACACACACACACACACACACACACACACACACACACACACACACACACACACACAGAGTTCACACGCACTCACTGTACACAACTTGGGCGTCGCCTATCGAGTACGTCCGAATTTCCTCGTGCCTTACACCCGCGATTGGTGTCGACGCCGAGCGCCTGCCAGTGCCAGGGTAGGCCAGCCCGCACGACACGCGCGCGTGCAAAAGTCGTGATTGCCTACCCACCAGGCGCTCTGTGAACTGGGACTGGCCGAATTAGGTTTGTCGCCCTTGCGACTGCGGCAGTACCTCGCGGACGTACTTGAATAATATCATGGCATGGTTACAAGGATGCACCCCCCGCCTCCCCTCCGGCCGCCCCCCGCACCCCCTCCTCGGCGGACACACCTGTCGGATTCCTGGTGGGGACACTGGCATCGCTGCTGGGCCGCCGTGGAGGCCGCCGACGTTGGGACGCAGTCCGTGTCACTGTCAGTGCCGCCGCACCCGCACTGCGCGGCCGTGTCCACGGTGTCGGCGTGCACGGGGCCGGCGGGGACGAGGCGCGGCAGCTGGCGCGGCAGCAAGCGCGCCACCCGCGATCCCCTCGGAGCGGGAACCACGGCAACCGCGGCAACGGAGCCCGACATGCCGGCGAGGCGACTCACTGCTACACTGAGAGTTGACGCGCCGAGTGGCGATACGGGACGGGATGGGATGAGAGGAGGGACAGAGAGCGCGCGTGTGTGTGTGTGTGCAAGGGAGAGAGAGAGAGAGAGAGAGAGAGAGAGAGAGAGAGAGAGAGAGAGAGAGAGAGAGAGAGAGAGAGAGAGAGAGAGAGAGAGAGAGAGAGAGAGTCCCGGGCGCACGGCACCGGCCACACCCCGCCCCTCTCCCACCCCCACTGCCCGTATCCCATCTATCTCCGTCTCCCATCCTCATGGCGCGCTGCAGCTAGACAGAGAGGAGAGCACTGCCAGAGGCTGATGGGAGCGCAGAGTGGCACAGAGCGGCGGCGGCGGCGGTGGCGGCGGCGCAAAGCACAGGGTAGTCAGTCCGGCCCGGCCCGGCCCTGCCCGCCGTTGTCTGGTCTGAGTCTGCCGCCTGCCGCCTGCGCCTGCCGTCTGCCCGGCCCGGCCTGCCACAGTCTGGCGAGCAGCAGCCGCAGCAGAGGGGAGGGCAGGGCTGGCAGGGCTGCGGGCTGCGTGCATGCGGGCCGCCGCCTGTGCCCTGTGCGTGCTGCCAGTGGCTGCCTGTGTCCTGTCCTGTGGCCTGTGGGGGCATGTGCCGGGCCGCGGCCGTCGGACCGAACCCTACTGACACTCGCGGCCCTCGCGGCCTTTTCTCCACAGGGACTTAACCGAACCGATCGGATCGGGACTAGAATATCCCCTCCTCCCCTCCGTTCTCCTCGCGGAAGCATCGCCGCTACCGCTACCGCTGCCGCTGCCACTGCAGCTCTTCGCCAAATGTGCGGATTCTCACATGTTTGACGCCGAGCGGTGGGGCGGGGCGGCGGCAAGACAACGCCGGCCCGGCGCCCGCCGGCTATTTTTATCCCCGGATCGCCAGCGTTTTACGAGGCAACAGTTGGGCGCCGCTGGGCGCCACCAACCACCGCCTTGTCGCCTTGCAACTGTGATCCTCCCCCCCCCCCCCCAGAACAGTGGGCCAAGGTGCTGCGCTAGGCTGGCGGCGTCTCGGCAGCCGCCATGCAAATCCTCAACAGCGGCATGTCTATGACCACACTGAAGCGTTAGTCTGGAGGGAGGCGGGCGGGGCGCGCGGGCCGGGCCGGGCCGGGCCTGCACTGTTCACTTGGCGCAGCGCGCTCTCTTCTGCATATCGCCAGGACGCCTACTTCCCTCGTCGCACTCACACTCTCCCTGTATAACACACCACACGCCGATTCTGCCACGACTGCCATGACTCATGACTCGTTTGCTCATTTGCAGGCGGAGCTGGTGAACGTGCGCGCCGAGCTGGTGGAGGCGCGGGCGACGCGGCAGGCGCTGGAGGACGAGCTGCACGTGTTGCTGCTGCAGCTGCACGCCTCTCAGCTGCAGCAGCCGCAGCAGCAGTCGCACCAGCAGCAGCAGCACCAGCGCATCCTGAGCCGGCTGCAGGGGGAGCTGGAGAGGGAGCTGGACCGGTCCCCTCGGCACCACATCAAAGGTTAGGCCCGCCCCGCCCCGCTGCAGGAAATATCCAGGATCCACCCGTTGTGCTCGTCGCCGCCTTGTGTACAAAGTCGTGAGGCATATTCATACGGTACGGTACACGCGAGTTGTTTAATTTTGTAACCGGTGGTAGAGTCTGTCTGTAGGTGGTGGAAGGGGTAAGGTGGCGTTTGTAAGTGGATTTTTTTAAAGCCGTTTAATTCGAACCCCTGGGAACGCATTCACGTGCACCCATGCACCACCCCGTCAAACTCGCGCACCTGCCTCAGGCCTCAGGTGCAGCCAGAGCACCGCACCGAACCGCCCCGGCCCAGCTCTCAACTTTTAGCAATGCATGTTTCGCTTGTTCCGTTTGGTCCCGCTGTGGTCCCCGAAGTGGTTTAATGAGCCTCTGTCGGCGCAGTGGCGGGAGACGCGGTGGCCGCGCTGCAGGCCGAGCGGGAGCAGCTGCAGCGGGAGAACGCGGCGCTGCGCAACTCGCTGGTGGCGCTGCAGAGCGAGGTGACGGGGGCGCGGCTCGCCGCCAAGTACCTGGACAAGGAGCTGGCCGGGCGCATCCAGCAGCTGCAGCTGTTCGGCCGCGACATGAAGACGGACATCCGCAACAAGCTGTGGCGCCAGCTCGAGGCCGAGATCCTGCTGCAGCGGCACAAGACGGTACGGACTCAACCCCTACAACTCACCCCCTAATAATAATAAAAATAATAAAATGCTGGTTTTGTGGGGACGGTTTTGAACCATCCAAGCGCCTGGTAGGTAGGCAACCTCGATACGCTAGTGCACGCGTGCCGCGCGGGTTGGCCTACCCTGGCCGCTTGAAGGGAACCCCACCCTTGTCCCCTGCGGTTTTTGCTTAATCCTCATTGGTCGTCTGTCCCACAAAAGGTGGTCCGTGCGTGCCGAATCAACTCGTCGTACCAACAACAGCAGCGCATTAACAACCACAACAGCAATCACAACAACAACACAATTAACAACATCAACAACATCAACGCGGCCATCGTGAACGGGGATGGTGATGAGGCAGCGGCGACCACGTCGACGGCGGTCAGCGCCAAGACGGACGCGGCGGCCGCCCTCCGGGACCAGCCCGTCATCAGGACGGTGACGGTGACCAGGGAGCCCGGCGAGGGCCTCGGCATGTCGGTGACGGTCAGTGCCCTGACCTGGCTCAAACACTGCCTATGCGGCCTTGTCCCAGGTGTGACAGACCTGTCTCTTGCTGTGCAGGGCGGGCGCGAGCATGGGGTCCCCATCCTCATCTCGGAGCTGGAGGCGGACGGCCCTGCGGCGCGCACCAACCAGCTGTACGTCGGGGACGCCATCCTGGCCGTGAACCGGGTCGACCTGAGGCAGGCCGGTCACAAGGAGGCCGTGTCGCTGCTCAGCGCGCACCCCGGCAACGTGACGCTGGAGGTGCAGTTCCTGGCCTCCGCTGAGGACAGTGACGAGGACAACTCCATCGGTGGTGACCTGGAGAACTACAGGTAGGTTCAGGGGATGCCTCGGGGGGTGCCGAGGCGTGCGCCAAGTGAGTGCAGCTGCTCGATTGGCTTTCATGGCAATAATTTTTTTCTCTTTCGCTTTGGCTCTCAGGTACAGGTTTTTCGACGAGGAGGTCTTGGCGCCGGGCGAAAACATTAACTTGTACAACGGCTACTTGGAGAACCCCGACAGCGGTGCGGTCATACCGACACCTACCGCTCCCCGGACACCGGACAGCAGGTAACGTGTCGCTGCTACGAAATGCGAACCAAGTCTACGAACAGGTCTCCGTGAAAACAGTGCTTGAAATTGCTTCCATTTTCAGGAACGCCTCGGAAGTTAGCTTCCCCGTCAGCTCCGCCTCCCCCGAGCACGTGCCTCAGCCACAGAGCCTCCCGTCTCACCAGGATAGCGGCCTCCAGGGCGGCAAGCTGTCGACGATCGCCGTAGAGGTGCCTTTGCCCTCGCCCAGCCCCGTGGGAGTTCCCGGCGAGGCAGAGGGCCACGGGCGGGTCGTGGCCGAGGAGGACGATGATGACGACGATGAGGACGAGGAGGAGCACGCCGTCGACCCCGCGGGCCTGACCTCGCCGACCAGTCTGGTCGACGCCAGTTCGGAGATGAGCCTGGAGCCCAGCCCGGCTCCGCCGGCGGAGCGCGCCGAGGACTCGGACAGCGTGTCGGCCATCCAGCGCATCCTCAGGACGCTGACGTCCGCCTCGCCTCTCAGCAGCCCGTCCCCCTCGGTGTCGGCGTCCGTGTCGCCGTCGGCCTCGCCCGCCACGTCCACCCCTGTGTCGCCCGAGCGGCGCCTGCGGGCGCACCCCGGCTACGCACTACGTGCCTCGCGAGACACCCACCACCACCATCACCACGGCCACCACGCCCAGCATCATCACCACTACCACGGGCAGAGTCAGCTGAAACAGCCGCAGCAGCCGCACCTTCACCAGCACCATCTCGGTGGCCGGCGGCAGACGTTCACCACGCTGGACGATGCGTCGTTCGCGGTGTCGGCGAGCGGTGAGGACGGCCCGCAGGAGATCTACCGCTTCCGCAAGCCCATCTCAGACGAGTCGCAGAGCGAGAAGATGTCCGACTCGGGCGTGGCCGTGACTGCGTCCGGGGGCAGCGCGTCGGGCAGCGTGTACGGCACGGCCAGCACCAAGCCGCGGCAGACACGACGCCGCTCCAAGCGCTCCACGCGCAAGCAGCACCTAGCAATGTCGCCCTCGGACGGCGCCGCCAGCTCCCCGGACTCCATGTACTTCCAGGGCAGGTTTGCGCCCAGCGACGCCGTCATCCTCGACAACTTGGGTGATCCGGACTTTGGCACCCCTGTCTAGGTCTCAGAGTACGAGGCGGTACGGGGTCATTGACACACCTGGTACAGACACAGGCCTAGTTTTATACTCCGCCTGCCGCCTTCTGAGCGACACATAGTTAAGCTCATATAACAAGGCGTGAGGCTGCGTGTGCGCCAACCGTCATCTAGTCACAACTTCCATATATATCCCTTTTGTGGACCCTCATTATGTTGTTGATCTGGCTATTTTAGTACTGTATGCTGTAATCTTGTCTTTAGGTAGCCACGACCCATCATAAAATTTCAGCTGGAGTGTGTTCAAAAATGCATCTGATGTGGTTGAACACGCAGAAGGCATTTTAGGAATTGGGCACTTCTTAAAACACAGACAATTTCTTATTTATCTACTGGGCTTCCATAGGAGATCGGTTTAAAAAGCAGGGTTCCGTTAGGATCAAAATATAACTTTTCCTATCTGGTGCTTAAACGTAAACAAAACGCAACCAATTTTCTCCTCGTTTTTGTGTCGTTTTATGTGGAGTAAGGCTGGGGTTTCTTGGTGCAATCGTGTGTACCTTGTGTCGAGAGAGGACTCGTAAGATACGAACGAGTAATTGTAATTCCAGACATTCGGAGCATTCCATGGCAGGCCAATACTTATGCCGATTCTTAGTATCAGTCAGCATAATATTCTAGGGATCTGATTCAGTACTAGCGTATCGAGTCTGTTTCAGCTTTAAAAGCTGACTGCGGCCACGATCGAATGACGCCGTAAACAATCAAAGAAATTCGGCGTTCAACGGCTAGCTGGAGCAGGACTGTAAAAGGCTAAGTCTAGTCATAGGATGGAGGAGGGGGGGGGGGGTGATGCTCGCCGTTCTACTCCTTTGACTGCACATAGAACTTCATATACATGCATATGTTACTATGCAATTGCTGGTTGTTCATTTTTTAGAATTTCATTTTAAAGTCTGTTAATGTACATTCCTGTGTGGTGAGTGCAATTAGGCCAGGTCACATATAGAATAAGGTTGATGACAATATATCAAGAACGCGTCTGGTATACAGAAGCGAACTAGGCAGAATTTTTCTCTCTCGATGCTCTGTCAAAAATGATTCTTGGGCGACATCGTACATACTAATTGCGGGGGAACGAGTTATTAATTTGATTTATGGATTAGGATAATATTTATAGAGTCTTATGTTACATTTCCCCAAGAATTAGGGCTCTGTCATTTTAAGCGTGTATCGAGTGTAAATACCAAATCATGTAACATTCCATATATCTTAACGCGGAGCCTGTGCCGCACAACTATTGAAAGTTTTAAGTGAGTGCCATTAGAAATGATGTAATTTTTTTTCAGAACAAGCTGGGGGCATGAATAGAGAAAGTGTTGTGCCGGATGCCCAGGACAGTACAGCGCCGAGACGCAGGTTTGCCCATCAGCGCCCAATGTGCTGCTTTGTTTTCATACGTTCGAAAGGCATCCCATTCGATTGCGCTGTCCTGAACACCAGGTATTTTCTGTCGTATTGAAATAGTTTGCATTGTCGAGTTAACGAGTGGTTTGAAAACACGTGTTCTCCCGCGTGTTTTCTAGTAGCTGTAAAAAAAAAGCAACTGAATTTCACTGAGTTTAAAAAATATTTTTAACTCATTTAATTTTTTGTAGCTATTAGCTAAGTAAACAAATTGGAAGTGGGTTTGAAAATTTGTAACATTTATCTTCATAACTTTTTCTTGTTAAAAAAAACAACAGTATTATTCTTCTGAGCGTTTGCGAGATATTGTTCACGAGAGAGAGGGAGAGGGAGAGAGAGAGAGAGAGAGAGAGGGAGAGAGAGAGAGAGAGAGAGAGAGAGAGAGAGAGAGAGAGAGAGAGAGAGAGAGAGAGAGAGAGAGAGAGAGAGAGAGAGAGAGAGAGAGAGAGGTCGGCAAATAAAAATACCACACTGTAAATTCAGGGTAGCCTCTACGATAAAACGCATATAAACGGTCATACGTGGACAGCTCATGCTCATAGAGCGAGCGTTCGGTAAGCAAATGTAGATTAGACAACAGTTTTACTCCCGTATTTAAATTTTCGATTAGCTGTTATCTTATTTTGTTACTTCATCACGGGAATAAATTCTGTTTGGAACGGATGTTAGTATTGTCTCTTTTAGCGGGAGGTCGGGCACCCTGGTATTATAGTGAAAACGCTGGTATATTCTACTACAAGTAAAGACATGATTTTGCTGATGTACATATCTATGTTTGTATTAAATAAAAGTGAAAACCTTGATATTTAATCGTGGCCCAAAGAGTAAACATAAATTTTGTGTGATATTTATGCATTTAAGATTTTAAGAAGTTATGAATTAGCTTTGCTGTCATCGATCGTAAGAGGGTGTCAAAGCAGGCAGTGATATTCTTTATTTATTTTGTGACTTGTTTAATCCAAGGAATGTGCTTTATGAAACGCTTCGGGACTTGATTACGCTTCTTTTTAAAATTTGTAAATTTGCTTTCATTAAAAAAATTCCATTATTTTAAAATGATTACGTACTCTAAGTCACCAATTTGGTATTGCCTTACCCCTTGCATGGGCTCTGCTAAGTGGCCGAGTGCACTGTTATTTTCATCACACTTCATAACGTAACAAGTTTTATTTTACCATTGATTTCAATCTAGTTCATGAAGATATAGAAACGTATTCAGTTGCTTATTTTGAAGTCTCTTTGCAGTTTGAATCAGGCAAGTTGAGGGAGCCTAAACTTCTCAATGTAGTTGAGTTAAGATTTCAGGATGAGCGACAATGGGGCCTAAATCTTAAGAAGTACTTTATCGAAACTCATACTACTAAGATTCTTTTCTTTAGCCATATAGCCTAAATATGAGCATCTCGTTTGTAGGGGTGGAACTGAATTACCTTTCTTAGTGTTGACTCTAAAACACTTCGCAGATTGTTATAAATATCTTATTTTAGTTTTTTAATGTACAGTGAAATGGAAAATTTATGTATATAGTTCTTCAATCGCGTTATTTCAAAGTAATTGGGATCAGCAACTATTGAGCACGTTGTATTTGCCACGTGTGGATGTGTGATATCTGGTTATAATACTTTATGATTTGATCCCTGAGTTATTCGCATTCCTTTGCTTAGCTTTGCAAACATTTCCGACGAGACTAACAACACATTTTACCGTCTGGGGGAAAGTAATAATACATTTCGTCTATGTATTGGACTGTTGCTATTAGTGACTTCTGATCCTCACTATTTGGCAAATTCGCAATAATCAGGCTTCTGCACCTAACGGTGCAGTAGTATCACTTTATCGGGGCTATCAAGTCCACTAGTATCACAAGTATCGTTTTTCATGTGGTTTTGGAAAGTAATAAGAATCAGAATTTCATATCAATGTACTAATGAGAAGACTTATAGCCCTGCTGCGGTAGAAAAGTATTATAGTGTGATGCGTCTAACAGTATTTGTGCATTTCCTTTTTTTTGTGTTTGAAAGAGAGTGAGAGAGAAACAGAGAGATAGAGAATCTTATTTAAAATTGAACAGTTGACTGGGCTCTCTGACAAGCTGTTGGGTCCGTTTAATGTGTTTATGTCAGTATGTGCATTTGGATTGGGCTCATCGGAAGGATAGCAACTGTCACTTAGTTCTGTACTCTATTGTGTGAATTGTCATTGGATTAATAAATCTATTCAGACAGCTCATCTTTTCGTTTTACTTACGCAATTGGCCCTCAAACAATGGAACAGACACATAGAGCACATTTTTATTTGCAGTTATTTACTGTTGTACATAAATTGAAACTGCATATTTACATTACTTTATTCGATACCAAATACGAAGATATACTATTCACATCAATATAGCAAGACTTATCCATTGGCACATATCAAATATACACTTCCTGTACGCTCCTATCGAAAAAAACAATTACAAACGCGCGGAAAATGCAAAGTCGGTCTGATGGAATCAAATGTTAGTTTCAAAAAGTCAAAATAAATACGAATTTATTTTACAAACGTGCAAGCAAGGTTGT
Source organism: Odontothrips loti (assembly GCA_038380765.1). NCBI lineage: Eukaryota > Metazoa > Arthropoda > Insecta > Thysanoptera > Thripidae > Odontothrips > Odontothrips loti. The sequence continues at coordinate 19,682,170 of CM076245.1, forward strand.
CCTCTGATCCGGTCCGTGCAGATAGATTACACGTAGATTACACTTCACTTGATTTTAAATAAACTGCCTATCTCCTCACTGAGGTCATATCTTTCGTTCGCCACTTCATTTACAGTGCAATCCATTCTCTGTCAGTAAAAAATACATGAAAGTACAACTGCTTGGAAGTGTCATTTCGGCCTCATTTGAAAAGAAAGCTGTACAACAGACGTTCGAGATCGTCTTGAGATTTCGCACACACCGAATTTTGGGTTTTCGCGGACAGACTGAGAAAAATTTTTGGCTCTGGGCACGGGACGTTTAGTCCCCAGGCCGAAAGTCTGCGAACGCACTAAACGATTAGCGCCAGGCTCTAAACGATTAACGCCTGTGTCTAGAGTTTTGCTCCCGTGTCTATAGAGTTTAGACCTACGGATTAAACGTTTTAGATGTAGGGTCCAGGTGGAACGCACAAAACTACCCTTTGGTCCAGGAGCCAAAGCTTTTTCTCAGTGCAGTTTTTCACCCAATATTCAAATCCGATTTTGTTTAAGATGGCACTGCAGCTGCTGCTAAAAGTTTGTGATGGAAATGTGGCTACAGCCGGTAGCCAGCTCCAAGGAGCCATCACTAGGAACAGCCAAGAGGTATCATCCATCCTGCATCACACACTGGCGAACATGCAGCAGATTTTCCCTGTCCTACGTGCACCCCAAAACTGATGTCCAGGATTTCGGATGTCTGCGCATAGTGCTCACAGTCCATGCCCAGGGGCGTCTTGAAGGTGTGACGGGGCATCGGGCGGAGCGGGGAGCTGAGCGGGCCTGCTGGGAGCACCTGGGAGGGCGGGGGCGGGGCGCTAGCGGTGGCTGGCGGGGCCGGCAGCCGGCCCGTGCTACAGCCAAGTCTGCACCCTCGCCTGCCGGTTGCTGTTGGCCCGCTGGTCCTCGTGTCAAGAGGGCGGCTGCCGCCAGCGTACGGGCCCTGGGTGCACCTGCCCGGTGCCGGCGAAGTGGTCCGGCCGAGCGAGGGTGAGCTGCGTCAGCGTGGAGCCTGCACAAGGGAGAGATCAGTCAGAGTAGCTTATCCACGCCGCTTGACGTTTGAAAGGAAACCTAACATGCGAGCAGCGAGACTGTTTCGAACGACTGTTTCAAAGTGCAACTACAAGCAAATGCGTGCGGCAGTACGGCGTCGACAAGAGAGAACCCTTTCGATAGCGCATGGCGACGCGTTAGGTTGGTAAGTTGTCTTCTAGTTTGCTTCGGCTGCGTCTCGTCATCACGACTCACCACTCCACGCCCGGTGACCCGCGACTCAACCGGCACCTGCTCGTCGTCCCCGAGTACGGCGGTACGGCGGTGCTGGCCGCTTGCAGGCGGGGCACTGGCGCCGCGCCTACGTGCGCGCGAGCGAGCGAGCGAGCGTGCGTGCGAGCGAGACACCCGAGCGCTACGCCCGACGTCCCCAGGAATTGGTAGCAAAATAGGACAAGGAGTTAAAGCTGTCACACTCTTCAGGAAAATTTGGTCCCGTCCGTCCGGTCCGCGAACGTAAACAGTTGTTGTAGTTCGCATCCCGCCGAACAGACGACGATGTGCATGTGGTCGGCCGGGCTCAGGCGCGCACCGCAGGGCCCGCAGGGGTCGTGCTCGTCCAGCACGGAGCACACCGTTTCGCTCATCTCTAGTGCATGCACAAGGCGGTGGGGCGGGGCGCGTGCAGGGGCGTGCCGCCGATATGCAAAGAGCGCAGGAGGAAATGGAAGAAAACGGAGAAACAGCAAAATAAAATTAGTCATGCCATGACTTCGAAAGGAAGGGGAAAAAGAATAAGAATATAAAAAAAACGTATACAAAATAAATAAGATTGGTAAATAATGCAGTCACCGCTGTAGGGAGGCTAGGTGAGGTGCCTTACCGTTCCTCACGATCCTCGTGTGGTGGTCGGGCGAGCCGGACACGGAGTACCGGGACGTGACGGCCTGCGACCGCGACAGCGTGGCCTGGGGCTTGCGCACGCACGGGCACCACCAGAAGAAGGCCTGGAAGCCACGGCGGAACCTGCGGCAAACCAGCCAAGCAACATGCTGCAGTCACTCTGTCTCCTCAATCCTTCCGTGAGAGGGGAACCGACTCGTATAGTACCATATGATCTAGTACTTCGCACACGGCTCAATCGAGCCCCCCCCCCTTCTTTGTTCCTCCGCCAGCATCCCCCTGGATGGAGACATAATACCCGATTCGACAGCATCCTCTATCCCCCCCAGTTGAATATATCCCCGTTCCCCGTCGGTCCCCAGAGTGGTCGGGACATCCCTTGGACCCAACTAACCCGCTGGCCCGCCGCCCTCTTGGGGCCCCGAGCCGGACTGTTATTCACGGACATTCGTAAATCTCGGTGAGGTACATGGCGCCATGAGCGGCAGCAGCGCGTGTCGCATGATGCCGCCCCGCCCCACCCAGCCCCCACCCGCCCCACCCAGCCCCCACCCGCCCCGCCCACCCTCCGGCTCCGGCCCGCTCCCGCTAACCACATCCTGGTGGCCCCAGAGGCCCCAGAGGGGGTCCGGCCCCGCCCAACCGCAGTGCTGCAGCAGGCCCAGCAGCGACCAGCCGTCGTCGCAGAGGAGTCTCGGCTGCAAACTGAAACGAGGCCCTCTTCACTTCACAGCGGACGGCGGCTCCGTCCCATCGGTGCTTGGAGAGCACGGCATTCTTTGTCTTGGCCGGCAGCGGCACGGCACGGCACGCGGTGCCATGGCGCCGCAGAATTTTTCATGCCGCAACATTTAACGAACGGGTCGCAACGGCTGAAAAGTAGCACCCTGACATTTACATTTTCCACTCCAAGTGGTGCCAGTGGGAGGCGGACGGAGGAGGGGAGGGGTCCCCGACGCGTGACGTACGCATTGGGAGAGAGCGGGAGAGAGAGCGGGAGAGAGAGCGGGAGAGAGAGCGGGAGAGAGAGCGCGCCGTCCGCAATGCAGGCGGCTTGTGGGAGTGCACCTTTAAGGAGCAATGCTAGCGCCGCCACCGCTGCTGTGCTGTACTGGGCTCTGCCAAGGCTCTGCTGTGCTGGTGCACCCGCCGGCTCCTTCCGCGCCCTTGCCGGCTCAATGGGATGGAAAGAGAGAGAGCGCTGCGTCTCTGTCCGTCTCTGTCTGTCTGTCTCTCTCTCTCTCCATCGCACTAACCTTTATTAGTGGCAGTGGCAAGGGGGCAAGGGGTCAGGGGGTCAGGCCTGGACAGAGCAGCATAATCAGTCGGCACTGAGGACGTACGAGAGAAGGGAGGGGGAGGGATGGGGCGGATGTAAGGGGCTATTGTTGATCACCATCACTGCGTTGACCCCCGTCCTGAAGGTCGCGGCCGTGTCTCCACAGGGCAGGCCGGGTTGGGTCGGCGGCACGGCCTCCTGCCCAGTATACGCCGGGCCGGGCCGTGCGGAACAACGTCTCTCCGTCGCTGCAGTCGCTGCAGTCGCGGAGGCCTGCCTGCCCTGGGCTGGGCTGGGCCCCTGTCCTGGGCGGGGTAGGCAGCCCGGCCGCCACGCCCGCGCGTTGGATTGCCTACCCCGCTTTCGTCAGGCGGTCTCGGAGCCAGGGGCTCAAACTCATCCCGGCTCGGTCTAGGAGCAGAGGAAGAGAGCAAAGAGAAATGGCCGAAGCGAATTCGAGAGATGCGGAATTGATGGCAGCACGGCAGCACAGCTCGGAGGCCGGAGGCTGGGCCCGGAGGCTGGGCCCGGAGGCTGGGCCCGGAGGCTGGGCCCGGAGGCTGGGCCCGGAGGCTGGGCCCGGAGGCTGGGCCCGGAGGCTGGGCCCGGAGGTTGGGCCCGGAGGCTGGGCCCGGAGGCTGGGCCCGGAGGCTGGGCCCGGAGGCTGGGCCCGGAGGCTGGGCCCGGAGGCTGGGCCCGGAGGCTGGGCCCGGAGGCTGGGCCCGGAGGCTGGGCCCGGAAGCGGCTGCACTGGCCGCACTGCACGACCTCGACGTCGACGTCGCCCCCGGCGCTGCGCTAACGGACAACCCTGTCCTGTCGCTCTAATGAGCGGCGGGGCTGGGCGGGGCGGGCCTGACGCAGGTTCCCTATAACGAAGCTCCGGGCAGCGCTACCCTCCCATACCTCCCCCATCATCACTCTTCACCCACCTCGCCTGGTCCGTGTCCTACGTACTTCCAACAAAAAAAAAGTAAAAAATAAAAATAATAAAGCAGAGAAGCGATATCACTTTGAAAGGCGGAAGGGAACGACCTCGGCGGCTGTCGGCCTGTCGGCTGCCGGGCCCGGTGTGCGCCATGCCCATCTGCCGGCTACATTGTGTGGGCGGGCGGGACTCCCCGGTCTCCTCCGGTCCCTTCCTCCTTCCTCCCGTGAGGTTGGTAGCGCTCTCCATCCGTGCCGCCCGATGCACTAAATGGAGCCCCTCGGCGCACACCGCACACATGTTCACCCGTGATGGATTCCCCGCACATAACTCACCGCTCGCTACCGCTATCGCCAGGCTATCGCGCTACTGCCGCCCCCGCCGAGGCCCCCGCGGTTTGAGGCCCAGCCTGAGGCGCACAAGCACAAGCTGGCCCTACCCGAGGTAGGACCCGGCCCGGCCCGGCCTCGCGGTACGAACCGCAGCCCTGGCGGATTATTATTACTATTATTCGCAGGAAATGAAGGCAGGGGCTGCGGGGATTATTTCGTTTCTCGCCATTTCTCGCTGCTCCTCCACGGCGAGTTGAGGGTGAAAGATGAGAACCTCAGCTTTGGCAGGCTTCTCATCTATCGGCGAGAGCAGCAAATAATCAAAGAACTTCCTTGGTCACGGCCCAGAGGGCAGCGGCAGCCGCATAGCGTTCCCGTCGGGACGGGGAGACCATACTAGGCTACTGGGTGGCTCCAGCCTGGAGCCTCCAGGACTGCGGCTGCAGCGTCGGTTTGGAACAGCTGCGGGCTGCGGCCGAGGCTGCGGCGCTGTCGTGCAGCCGTTCCTCATGCGGATCACGCCTTCCATTTGTCAGCGGCTTCGCACGCAGCCAGAGCCAGCGGAGCCGTCACCAGGTCGGCACGGCCAGCCCCACGCCCCCACGCCCCCGCCCCTGGATCCGCGCCTGGATACCCAGCGCTGCCGCGCCCGACCAGATGGGTAGTTTCTGGAGGAGCGCTTTCAATCCATATTCTAGACCTTCGTCTGATTTTGCCGATGCGCCGAGGAGGCGCTGTTATTCCGGCCCGGGCCCCAGCGGCCGGCAGTACCTCGAGTTCATGTAGCAGTAGATGATGGGGTTGTACATGGAGTTGCTCATGGCCAGCCAGTAGATGCCCAGGTACACCTCCTGCACGTAGGCCGAGTTGGTGATCTCCGGCATCTGGGATGTGATGATGAAGTACAGGTGAAACGGCAGCCAGCACACGCTGAAGATGGTCACCACCACGATCATCATCTTCACCACCTGCAACAGCAAGGGAAACGACCACGTGGGTGTTAAAGTGGTCTCTGTAGGGGATAAAGACAAGACAGGCATAGGCATGGATAACAGAATGCTAGTGCGCTCTAGGACAGGCTCGTTCTTTAAGTGGGGTGTAGAATTAAATAGTAATTTTCGAGGTTGGTCCAGAGAGAACAGTTGACGCCGGTCTGGCCGGCAGCGATCTTGATCTTCTTACCGAATCACATCGCAGGCGGTGACACCCCTTCATCATCCTGATAGTATTGATGGCAGGTTTCCGCATCTACGATCCGCGGCGCGCGCGCGCGCGCGCGTGTGTGTGTGTGTGTGTGTGTGTGTGCGCGCGCGCGCGCGTGCGTGAACGTCCGTCACGGCGGGAGCACTCCAAAGCCAAGCCCGCGCCGCCGCCGTGCGTGACGGCGTTCACCAACAGGGAGTGATCCGTCACGTCACGGCGTCGTCGGCTCACCGAAACACGTGCCGCGAGCGAACCGGCAGTGCGGCGGTGCGGCGGCGCGGCGGCGGCGCGCACCGAGGCACTGCTCATGCCAGCAGCACACAATCCGCTCCCCATCCCAGCAGTCTCCCCCACATTTCAACAAAGTACATGTTATACTCCGCACACGCGGCTCAGACGGGTCCTTCGACAGCAACATGTAGACACCTCGAGGCAGAGTACGTGCAGACGGTGATCAAACTCACGCTGGGAAATAGTCATTATCTAGGTGCGCGAAACTTTGCTAAATTGCTTTTTACTCGTTCTTTACCAAACCACATATACATATTCACATATGTGGGTAAGATGAACGAGTATTGTACCGGGTAGGTGTGTAATTTAGTCGGTCACTTTCAGCTGTGAAAGTACAACAGCTGCAAATGAGTGTGAGGTATCATTTTGAAGGTCGTGATCCGATGACAAAAAAATGATAAAGGTTTTTTTTTGTTGTGTATACATTTTTAAAAGAAATTTGTAATATAAAGTTTTGATAGGTTATAAAACGCGAAGGGAGAACATAAACTGAAATTTTTTTTGTAGAATTTAGAGAGAGGTTGAGCATCTATCGAATTTCAATGGAAATGCTGAAAAGTTTCATACTTTTTTTGTGAAGAAATTTTTCTTCTAAGTCCCAAACCTGCCCAAACCTTGGAAGGACGTTGGTGAGGTGGCAGCTAATGGAACTAAGATGACAGATACAGTGTCGCCATCTAGCGGCGAAACTAGCGCCACTAGCGCCACTAGCGCAACTAGCGCCAACTACGACGGGAGCACGTAGCCAAGGGATAAAACAAGGTCCTGTCGCGATGGATTGTCGGAATGCGAAATAGCTACGAATGAAAGAAACTGGCATTCCGACCCAAAGAATGATGGTTCGAAGTCAACATGGCAAAGAAAAAATTGAATTTATAATGATTTTTTTTGTGAAACAATTTGAATAAACTTTTGGTGACTGGAAGTTCGATTTGGAGAAAAATAAATCTAAAGAGACTTGCGTTGCCATTAAAATATGTATTTGAGTGGGAGATACAAACTTAGATTGTTTTTAGTATTCATCACCTTTTTTAGACTGTGGGTTATTTTAAATAAATATACGCTAAAAGGAAGGTGGGTACGATGTGGAATGGGAATAGAGTGGGGGGGGTCAAAAAGCACAGGACATTTCTTTTCTGCACAAACAGGGAAGGCCAGGGAAGGCCGCCATGACAACACAGACGAAGGACTCAACGCGCAGGCGCGTTATGTAGCGGGTACCAACTGTTGGGACCCGAAATCCTCTACAGTTCTCCGAAGTTGGTAGCGCCATTTATTTGGTTGGACTCAAGTAAGATGTCAGAGATGGTGTGTTGATAATGATATTTAGCCACTACAGCCGAGCGAATGTGCCTAAGGACACTTCTGTTGTTCGGTTTCCGAAATAAGAATACACACTAGCGTTCCTATTGGCCGTGGGCGGAACTACGACGCCAAAGATGGTTGTGTTGATGACGACACCTAGCGGCTACATTTGTAACCATGTGACCACACCCCTGGTGGCTGGTTTCCGAACTAAGACCACGCACCAACTAGCCCTGTTCGGTATTGCGGTATACCGGTATTGATACCGGTATTTTTAAATACCGGAGACCCGATATCACGTTTTTGGCGATACCGGTATATCGGGATTCGGTATACCGGTAAAATACCGTAGCACCGGTAATACCGGCATGTCGGTGTTGTAAATATTCTTTGCAATATAACTGCAATACTTTTAAAGTTATTATACATTGTAATTATTACACATAATAATATTTTTAAAAATATTATCATAATTCTGATCCTATTGTGTAAGTTTTTTGAACCGTTGCTGCCACCTCCTGCATCATTTTCTGTAACTCTCGCTCACACTATCGTCGTTTGCATTGCAAAAATTACGTAATATAAATATTTACACAATACTGACTGAACACCGGTATTTCGGTAGGATACCGGTATTTCGACATGATACCGGTACCCGATATCATACCGAAATACCGGTATTCGGTATCCATCGGTACAATACCGGATAAGTGATACCGGTACGAATATCGGTACATTTCAATACCGTACCGGTATTAAAAAATGTTGATACCGAACAGGCCTAGCACCAACTAGCGTTCCTACCGGTTGTGGACGAAACTAAGATGGGGGAATGCCTTTTTCCTCGCATAAAATTCGAGGAAATTGAATGGTATAAAAATGAAGTAGATGTGTAAAGAACGAGCACCATTTACACCATTTTTAATGGTTCATTGTCTTCTTGTTTTTTTTGGTGGTGGTGGGTGATGGTGGTGGGGGTTATATTTTTTAATCTGCTGCTAATTTTTCCCCATCGCCATAGCGTCTGGCCGCGGCTCCATTCCTCCCGTCTCCCCGGGCCACCCCCGAGTCCCCCGAGTCCCTCGAGTCCCTCGAGTCCCTCGAGTCCCCCGAGCACCCGCAGACCCCCCCGCGGCCCCCTTTTCGTACAAAGACAGAGGGGCACGCCATCGTCCTCTCACCACGCAGTCAGCACTCTGCCTGCTCCGCTCCCCGATCCGAATCAAACTGTTTGCAGTGCAACCAAACTTTGTCTAACTTTAACCCTTCAGGCAGCTGGGGCTCGGGGCGCGGCACGGCGCGGCGCGTGGCGAGGGGTCGTGGAGTGTCACCAGCACGGGGCAGGGCAGGGCAGGGCTGCTGCTCTCTGACTTCCATCCCCAGGGAGGGACGAGAGTGAAATAGAGCGGGACCGTCGTCGTCATTTGCACCCTCTGACTTCGCCTGCTGCCGCCTTGAACTGACGACGACTCTAGATCCAGTTCTGCCGCACTCACCCCTCCCCTCCCCTCCCCTTCCGCTCACCCTTCGAACACACGAGACGAATGGCGTATGGCGTAACGCGACGCGCTCGCACCGACCAGACCGTCCCGCCCCGTTCCCTGACCCGCGGTAGGCGTTGCCTGTGGGGCTGCCGGAGCTACGGCGTCATCCTGCCCCCCCCCCGCCCCCCACCCGTCTGCAGGGGGAATCTCCACGGATGCCGCCAGCCCCGTCGCCTTGCCGTAGGCCGTAGGCCGCTCTCCTGCTTGACTTGAACGACGCTGACGAAAATTGGCTGCAGCACGGAGGAGGATGGGGGGTGTGATCCCGGGAGCCCCGCGGCGAGCTGAGGGGAGCAGGGGGACAGGGGCTGACAAAGAATACGAAAGAATGTAAGTGAGAGGGGGGAAAGGAAATTACGGTCGAGTGACGTCATGCGATGGAAATGAATGTGCGTGGAAAGTGACAGGTTTAAAAGGAAAAGCGGGGAAGGGGGGAAAACGGCGGCTGTTGCTTGCGGGGCGCCGGGGAGGGGAGAGGGGGGGGGGGGGGGCTGAAACTATATCCTGTCGATGCGACGGAACTGCGGAGCCTTTCATTCACGTGGTGCGCTTTGTTCGAGCTCGGTCCACAATGGCCGCCACGGAAGGAACGGGAGAGTGGCGGCCGAGCGGCGGAGCGCCTGCCGAAGAGGGGTTATGCAGGCCGGGCGGGACTGGGTAACCTTCCAGACTCCAGACCTGAGGACCACGTCAGGTGTAGTAACGCAGGATGTTCCGATGTGGGCCAAGCCGCCCTGAGAAATAATAACACCTCTGCTCTGGCACGCAGAAAAAAATATCGTAGTCACTATAACAAATACTGGTGACAAGCAATAAGTTTGGTTGTGGGAACTCTAATTTCGTGTTGGGGGAGCTGCGTTTTCGTTGTGCCAGCGGAAATTTAGTTCGCGCAACAAAATTTGTTGCTTGTCTCCAAATCAACGAAAAAGTTTGCTGTGCGGCAAACTAACCATTTTTCTGCGGGGGCATATCGCCGTATTGGAGCTCTCGTTTTCGTACTGAATACGCAGTGAGCAAGGTAGGGGGGGGGGACCACCTGTGGAAGAGGGAGGCCGCGGACAAGACGAAGGGGGGGGGGGGGGGGTCAGCGGCACGAAGTGAAAATTCATTGTGCGTCCCTGGAAAAACAAACCATCTCGTTTTCCGCTAGAGTGCGCTGCCCGTCCCTCACAGTCGGACTCCTTGCCTGGTCCAAGCGAGCCGCCGAGGGCCGAGGGGCGGGGGAGTCGGCATGAGCCAAGTATCCTTCTGCTGCAAACATTACGCCGCACTAAATCCACACCCACTATGGTTTGTCGAGACAAGGGCCCGGCCCGGCCCGGCCTGGCTTGCCCGGCTCCGCTGGGATGCGCTGGCAAGGGTTGAGCCTCCGCCTGCGCCCTGCGCGTGCCGCCGCTGTCCTCGCGTCTTGGGAGCGGCGGGGCCCGGCCCGGAGCCCGGCCCGGAGACGGTCGGAGTCGAGTTGTCTAAGTCGCATTAGCCTGCGCTGCGCCGCTACTCTCCGAGGCGTACGAGGGACATGCTACACAGGAAAAGCAAAGACAACCCCTCCCTCCCCCGGGGCAGCGCCGCCATGCAGTGCCGCCGTGCCGAGCTGCCGTGCAGAGCCCTAGAGTGCCCTAGAGCTGCCAGGGCTACAAGCCGTGCCGGCGCCAATGCCGGAGACCGGCGGCCCGGCGGCCCGGCGGCGACAGGAGACACAGCAGATGAGGCCACTCGACGTCCTGCCGTTGACACGGTCGGGGACCCGGCAGTACACAACTCGGAAGGCTGCACGTGCCTATCGGCTGGGGCCCGAAGGGACACATCAGTCCGGAAAGTTTAGCGCGGTGATTGTGATCTCAAATGAATGAATGTGAATGGAGAATGAATGGAGGACGGTTGGAGGAAATAACTGGAAGAGACTGGACCTGCTTCGTCTCGTTCGGTCGGCCCATTCATCGCCGTATTGTAGACATTGGGAAATTGATTGGACTGGACTGCTTTCGATATACCAACCATAATAACGGATGTAACTTTTTTGGGGAGGAAAACGAGAGAGAACAAGAAGAAAGCGCCGAATGGTAGGTGGAGGGCGGTGCTTGCCCACGGATCCCTATACGGTCGCCGTCGGTGCCTTGGGTTCAGCCTCGTCCCGTCCAATCGGGGCTGGGATGGGGATGGGACCCCCTCGCGGCGTGCGCCGCTCCGCACGCGTGGTTCCCTTGTCGGGAAGAGCGTTTTGGCGGCGCTCTCTCTCACTCTCTCCCGCCTCAGCATCGCCGCTCTCCTTGAGATAATGCCCAAGTTGCTCGGGTGTTTCCGCCGGCTGCCGCGCTCCCCACATCATATGGTCCCGAGCGACCGTCAAACAACCAGCCTCCCCTCCCCTCTCTCTCTCTCTCTCTCTCTCTCTCTCTCTCTCTCTCTCTCTCTCTCTCTCTCTCTCTCTCTCTCTCTCTCTCTCTCTCTCTCTCTCTCTCTCTCTCTCTCTCTCTCTCTCTCTCTCTCTCTCTCTCTCTCTCTCTCTCTCTCTCTCTCTCTCTCTCTCTCTCTCTCTCTCTCTCTCTCTCTCTCTCTCTCTCTCTCTCTCTCTCTCTCTCTCTCTCTCTCTCCCACCCCACACATATGAATACGCACGCACATTCCGTCACTGCCGCTCCCCGCGGTCCCCAACCGCACAAGGACTTGAATGACAAGGCGCACGGCCTTCTGTGGGTTCAGCGGAGCGGCGGAGCTCGGCACAACAGGCCGCTGCCGTCGGAGATTTCGGGGGACAATCAGCCATCGCGGGGGATTACCAGCTCGCTGCAGCCGGGAGCCGGCGGCCCGGCGGCCTCGGCGGCTCGGCTCGCGTTCAGCCTCCCCGTCCCGTCCCCCTTCTCGTCCCCCGCCCCGTCCCCCGTCCCGTCCCCCGCCCCGTCCCCAGGCCCGGCACTGGGGCAGTTTGTTCAAATTGAAGGCCCCCGGCATCGGGCCGGGGGGATCAGCCATGTCATTGGCAGCAGCGGCGCCGTGCGGTGTGGTGTGGCATCGCGCCGGCCCACAGTAATCGTGCGTGCAAAATAAACGCGTCGCTCATGTCGGAGCTCCGCTGCTAATGTCAGAGCGAACGGGACTGAGGTGGAGGTAGGGCCAGAGGAGCCGGTGGAGCCGCCTGAGTCCAGCGGGAGGCGTGGCGCGTGGCGTCCTCCGCCTTCCCCTCACAGGACAGTGGCCGAGGGCGGCGCGGCGGCGGCGCGGCATTCATCTTTACGGCAGCGCGTCCTCGTCGTTTCGGCCTGGCGCCCTGAACCTTGTCCAACTTTCTCCTCTCGTTGGGGGGAGTGGCCGTACCCGGCCGCTGGACCGGGGTGGGATCAGGGGCCGCCGGGGGCCGCCGGGGGCCGCCGGAGGCCCCCAGTAGGATTCGTGGGGCAGACGAGACGGCGTGTTTGCCGAATCGAAAGGCAAGGGAGGGAAGAGTGGAGGGGAGGGGGAGAGGAAGGAGTGGAGGGGAGGGGGAGACGAAGGAGTGGAGGGGAGGGGGAGAGGAAGGAGTGGAGGGGAGGGGGAGAGGGGGTATTGCTGTGTAAATAAGCGCCGCCGGCGACGTCACGACGGCTTCAGCGCGCTGATTCCGCAATGCCAGTGATTGTCCCTTTTCTATCGGAGCATTTCATATCGGAGCCCCTGATCGGAGGAGCCCCGCCCCGCGCCCCGCCTCGGTGTTACGGGTTACCCATCAGAGACAACGCTGCCTGCTCTTGGGGACGTGCCCTTAGCGCCCCGACCCCCCGCGGGGCCCCGGGGCCCCTGTGTGCGGCGGCCTATGGCAGCCTATGGCGGCCTACACTATTGTGTGGAAAGAGGCAGTGTGTCACGTTGTGCACGTTGTCCACAGCGCCAGCGGGCTAACGAGGGTTATTGGGCTCAGCAGGGATCGCAGGCCGCTGGGGCCGAGCCCAGGCTGCAGGGATGGGATGGGGTGGGATATGTCACCCGGGTTAGGGCCATTGGACGTGCGGGCCAAGGTGAGGGGAGGAAGGGGGGGGGGCTACAATAATAAGATCACCACACCGGACCGGCCGTCCCCAGCGGCTGCGCCACGCGGCGCCACGCGGCGCGCTGATCGGGGCCACATTTCAGGCCGAGACTGTCCGTTGTTGGCCACGCGGCCGCCCACTGTCACCTCCATCGTGACCACCATCAACGAAAAGTGAGGCCGTGTGTGACCGCTGGCTCCGCAGCCGTTGCCGTGCAGTCGACGACCACGCCAAAAAAAAAAATGATTAGGTGTCCCAAAAAATTCCTGCCTTGGATTCGGGACAAGCAATAAATTTAGCTGAGAAACTAAAATTTCGTAGGGTCAGCAAAAAAATTCGTTGCGCGAGTAAAAGGCAGGAATAGGGTTGTTCTGCTCCCGCAAAAAACAAAAAAATCGCCGACCTTACAAAATGAGTTGGGACAGCTAGCTAATAATTTTTTTGGTGACTTTCACAGACTCCCGGAGACGACCAGAACACTCTTTGTTCGATGGATGGCTTCTTTTGGAAAGGGCTGCAGGGGTGGCTACTACAAACACAAGCGTTATTGGGTAACGCTCATTTCCTAGGCACCACACGTTAGCGTGTTTTACCCATCGCTTGCATTTGTAGAGTAATGCGATGTGGAGAGTTTGAGGAAGTCCGCATCGATCACTATATGGACATCTCCGAACGCAGGCGGCAGGCCGCGGAGGCCGTGACGGAGGCCGAACTGCCGCCGGAAATAATGTGCTGCATAATCGGAGGGGGAGGGCGGCGCCCGGCGGCGCCTGGCAGCGCTGTTCGCCGCTGTTCGCCGCTGTTCGCCGCTGTTCGCCGCTGTTCGCCGCTGTTCGCCGCTGTTCGCCGCTGTTCGCCGCTGTTCGCCGCGTGTGGCGGCTGGCTGTGGCTTTCGGTGTCATGCTGCTTGCGAAGGTCGCGGTTGCCGGGGCTGGGCAAAATGTATACAACCCCATTACGGCCGGCATTGTCTTTGCACAGAAATATGGCCGACAACTCGGTCGCGGGCTTGTGCGGCTGCCTGGAGAGAGAAAGAGAGAGAAAAGAGATAGAGAGAGGGAGAGGGGGGGGGGGGGTAGGGGGATCGGAAAAGCATTTCTTGTGGCCGTGCCGTCGCGGAACACACACTATCTCTCTCTCTCTCTCTCTCTCTCTCTCTCTCTCTCTCTCTCTCTCTCTCTCTCTCTCTCTCTCTCTCTCTCTCTCTCTCTCTCTCTCTCTCCTCTCTCTCTCTCTCTCTCTCTCTCCCCTCTCTCTCTCTCTCTCTCTCTCTCTCTCTCTCTCTCTCTCTCTCTCTCTCTCTCTCTCTCTCTCTCTCTCTCTCTCTCTCTCTCTCACACACACACACACACACACACACACACACACATGCGCACAAACACACACACAGAGCGGGTGGGGCGGTCGCCCTGCTCCGATGTTATCCGCGGCTCCCGTGTTCTGCTTGTATGTGTTCGTTCGGCACCGAGGAGTCAGTGGCCGCTGGTTGCCTCGCCGCGTGTTCCTCGCCCACTGTTTAATTATTTATACCGGACGAGGCCCATGTCTGGTCGATGAGACAACGTGATCCCTTTCACCGCAGCAGCGATGTCGGCAGTCACCTCTGTTTGGTACCGTGAAGTCGCTGGACGTGACCAGCGTGAGCGTATAGGCGTAGGCTCATGTTATCCTGAGTCCAAAGGGCATTTTTTTTTAAAGCAGCCCGAGAGAGAGAGAGATAGACAGAGACAGATGAGTGGAGAAAGACGGGGACAGCCGCTGCGGCAGAGAGCCAGGCAGAGCGCCTGCGGAAGTCAGGATAGGCAGTCCCGCACGACACCCGAGCGTTACGGGCGTGCCTACCGGTCGGGCGCTCGCCGTGCGCAGTAGCCGCTGATATGTCCCCGGCCCCGGCGGCCACAGTGCAGTACAAGCAAAGCCAGCCAGCCAGCCAGTTCTCTTTAACGACCAGCAGAACCAATATCCAAAACATGTAATTTTTCGAAGGGACCATGGACTTGGACGAAGATACTACTATTATTTGTGGGTGCCCCTTTATCATGGCTGGCCTTAGCGGCAGCAGCAGCAGTGTTGTGTTGGGTGTCCCGCAGAGAGAATGGCTCGGCCCACCCTAATTTATGTTGTAACCTGCGGGTCAATATGGACGATCGGTTTACGACGGCACCGCATTCGTTTCCCGGCGGAGGGGGCCGGGGGCCGTGGGCCGGGGGCCGGGGGCCGGGGGCCGGGGCCGGGGCCGGGGGCCGGGGGCCGGGGGCCGGGGGCCGGGGGCCGGGGGCCGGGGGCCGGGGGCCGGGGGCCGTGGGCCGGGGGCCGGGGCCGTGGGCCGGGGGCCGGGGGCCGGGGGCCGGGGGCCGGGGGCCGGGGGCCGGGGGCCGGGGGCCGGGGGCCGGGGGCCGGGGGCCGGGGGCCGGGGGCCGGGGGGGGCCGGGGGCCGGGGGCCGGGGGCCGGGGGCCGGGGGCCGGGCCGGGGGGGGGCCGGGGGCCGGGGGCCGGGGGCCGGGGGCCGGGGGCCGGGGGGGGGCCGGGGGCCGGGGGCCGGGGGCCGGGGGCCGTGGGCCGGGGCCGGGGGCCGTGGGCCGGGGGCCGTGGGCCGTGGGCCGTGGGCCGGGGGCCGGGGGCCGTGGGCCGGGGGCCGGGGGCCGGGGGCCGGGGGCACGGTCCTCAGTCCCCGGTTCTAGCCCTCCCCTCACGTCCGAGCGAGCAGCGTGCAATGAGTCCCTGTGGAGCCTCCGCGGCACGGCGGTGCGCGGTCAGCAGCCGACAGAGCAGCGTCTGCAGACTACTTCTGTTGGTTCGCCCCTGCCGGCCCCTACACGTTGTTTTAAAAGTTCCTCGCGCAGTCTTACTGAAACGTCTTGATGCGAGCTGATAGCAACGGCGTGGCTACACCCAAGACACTTACGAACTCATTTTTGTTAAATAGTTAAATATTAGCTAAATGATTCTGTGAACCGCGCACAATTTTCCAGTACAAAGCAGCAGTGCAACCCTTAAAAGTCAATACAGCCCCCCCCCCCTAGTCTTTCTCTCTGTCGAAAAACGACGAACTGAACTCTTCGGCAGAAGCGAAGATGAAGAACGAGGCGAAAAGGAAGACGAAAAATAAGTGAGCCGCCGCAGAGGCGCGTAATGGGGCTTTTCCCTTCGCGGAGCGCCATCAGTCGCTTTTTTAACAGCCCGGATTCATCAGAGTCCCGATCAGAGTTGTCTCCTCCCCCCTCTGCCCGTGTCCTCTGGGGCGTGGCGCACGGCGCTACTCACCCGCCGTTTGCTCTGGATGTTCTGCAGCTGGCGCTGGGTGCACTCCCCTATGCTCTGGCTGCCCCAGAGCTCGATGCCGACGCGCAGGTAGGCGTAGCCCATCAGGGTGATGGGCACGAAGTACGTCACCACCATGAACACCACGTTGTATCTGCACAAATCGAGTTCAACATTTTTTAGGTGCATACGATCCTACAATTCATTTTACGATGCGAAAAAAGTATGATAAGTTTGTCCCAGCAAATATTTTCAAACTAATATTTCAATGGGTCAGCATTTTCTGCCTTTTGCTCATGCAACGAATTATTTCGCCCTCCGAACTTTCACTTCCCTCAGCTAAACTGCGTTGCCCCGAAAACATCGAACACATTTTTTGAGTGTATATGCGAAGAACGGGTGTTTACTCACATGTACTCCTGTCGGCTGTGCGTGGTCATGCCGTCGGGCCACTCGGCGTAGCACAGCACCCGGTCGCTGTCCACCTCCTCCGTGGTCTGGTAGAACAGCATGGGCGAGGACATGGCCGAGCCCACGACCCAGATGCCCACGGCCAGCGCCAGCGTAGTGCGCTTGCCCAGGCGTCGCCGCAGTGGGTACATGATGGCCATGTACCTGCGCAGACACAACACAAGCGCTCAGCAAACAGGTGGTGGCTGTTTCGAGCTGGTTTGATGACTCGAGCACAGGTGTGTGAGGATTCACTTCCGGCCACACGCAGCGCAGCGCACGCTGACTGACAGACGGGCCCAGCGGGCCGCTGCAGCAGCTGCAGCAGCTGCCGTGATAAGCGGGGTGAACGTAAGGGATGAGGCGGCCGCTTCAAGGCCGTCACAGGCTGAGTTATGGCTTAGCTGATAACGGAGGTACTACGCCCCATCTCGCTCACTTGCAGTGATTTATACCGTCTACCCGCCCTTTATTTCCCTTATTTCTCTTTCATTTCCTTAGTGTGTTTCCCTTGTTTCACAGCAAAGTGTTTTTTCTTCTTCTTCATCTTTTTCCTTTATTTCCATTTTATTTTTTTATTATTTTCTACGCATCGCCTTTCCTCTTTCCACTTTGACAACACAGGGAAATGGACTTGTTGAGTCATCGCGCTGCCGCCCCGCGAACGTTGTCATCGCCGGGATTCGTGAGGTCCTCGGGTCCTCCGGTCCTCCAGTCCTCCGGTTCTCGGGTACTCCAGTCCTCCGGTCACCCGATCCTCCGGTCGCCCGGTTCTCCGTTGACACTCAGTCCTCTGGTTCTCCGGTCCTCCGGCCAGTCCTCATCGGCCCCTCCGCCCCTCTCCTCTTTTATCGCTACTATTCCGCCCCAACCAGCGGACCGCACAGGGGCCATTTCATTTTATTCGACGACACGGACAGATGGACAGACAGGGAGCACCATCAGTGGGGGCCGGCAGCGACCACCGCCCTCTGCAGGAGATAACACGGGCGTCATCACTGTTCAGAGGGCAGCGGCAGGCGATGGGAACCATGCGCTCAGTACTGGACTATTATTGTCGTGGTTTTGAGGCGGATTGAAAGGGCATGACATACGCTCCGATGCAGGCAATGCAAGCACTCTCTCTCTCTCTCTCTCTCTCTCTCTCTCTCTCTCTCTCTCTCTCTCTCTCTCTCTCTCTCTCTCTCTCTCTCTCTCTCTCTCTTCTCTCTCTCTCTCCCTCTCTCTAGCTATCTCTCTCTCTCTCTCTCTCTCTCTCTCTCTCTCTCTCTCTCTCTCTCTCTCTCTCTCTCTCTCTCTCTCTCTCTCTCTCTCTCTCTCTCTCTCTCTCTCTCTCTCTCTCTCTCTCTCTCTCTCTCTCTCTCTCTCTCTCTCTCTCTCTCTCTCTCTCTCTCTTTCCCGCACCGCGCAACCCCACGCCACGCCACCACGCGGATGGATATCATTCCGGCAGTACTTTACGGCCTGTTGCTTTCACTTCGCGAGGTCTGCCTCCCTTGGCCTTGCCTCTACACACACTCACCTTGATAATAAAAAATACAGAAAAGTTAGAGTACTTAAGCGGGCAGAGAGGTCTGCAGGGGCGGTAAGAGCCCCCAGTTAGCAGACCACCTCCCGGCCGTCCCCGGAGGGCCGGGGTCCGTCCACACGTTACAAAAAAGAAAATACTAGGAATCAGCAAATCTTAATTTTTAAGATGAAAAAAGAAGAACAGCCGCTCACAAGGATCTTTCGATCAGGAAACGGAACACTATCGGGCACGGAGGAGCCATAATCAGGAAACCCCATGGTGTACGGAAGCTTGGTACGGTATCATCCCGTGTACGC
Organism: Odontothrips loti; assembly: GCA_038380765.1. Taxonomy (NCBI): domain Eukaryota; kingdom Metazoa; phylum Arthropoda; class Insecta; order Thysanoptera; family Thripidae; genus Odontothrips; species Odontothrips loti. The sequence goes on from CM076245.1 coordinate 19,700,513, forward strand.
GGTTCCGTACCCCTCTACGTACGGACGCGCCCCGTGGTTTGTGAACGCCGGCCCGGTGCGTGTTGGCAGTGCCATATCCCCGGCGGGCCTAAAGGCGTCTGAAGGTGCGCCGCCGGTGCTGAATTCCGGGCCGGGCCGGAGTGTGGGCCCCAAGATGAGGCGCGTGATGGAGGAGGCTGCTGTAATGGGGGCAGAGGCCGCCGCCCGGGTCAGGGGGCGGCCAGGGGGCGGCCGGAGGTGGAGGTTATGGCCCCAGACCCGGGATGTTGCACACGGTGTGTGTGTGTGTGCGTGAGAGAGAGAGAGAGAGAGAGAGAGAGAGAGAGAGAGAGAGAGAGAGAGAGAGAGAGAGAGAGAGAGAGAGAGAGAGAGAGAGAGAGAGAGAGAGAGAGAGAGAGAGAGAGAGAGAGAGAGAGAAGGAGTCGCTGATAGTCACCATTAACGGAGAGCCAGTGGGGTGGCCTTCCGCCGTCCACAACCGTGTACCCGGCGCGCGGCCGACGCCGCGGAAGAGCACCGTAGGGCACGGAGGGCTCTGCAGGGCCCCGCAGGCCCCGCAGGGGTCGGCCGGGGTCCCCAGGGCCTCACCCACTCCGGCCTGCCCCCTATAAAGCATCCCTTAACTGCCGAGTTAGGTGGCGGCGCCTGGACGCTCATCGGTCGTTAAGCGTTCGGTGCAGCCCGCCCGCACTCTGCCCGTTCCTGTCTGATCTGACCTGGAGACCACGCAGCATGACAGCTTCTCGCACTCCCAACTTCCCGGTCTCGCACTCTCTCTCTCTCTCTCTCTCTCTCTCTCTCTCTCTCTCTCTCTCTCTCTCTCTCTCTCTCTCTCTCTCTCTCTCTCTCTTTCTTTCAACTCTCACATTAACTAAGTTCGGCTTGGCGTACAGAGGTCATCGGTCGCACAGGACTATCATTTTACAAATCCAGTAATTTGCCGTTTATGCCTTTTCAGGAGGGAGGGTGAGAGGAAGGGTGGGAGAGGGAGTGGTAGGAGGGTACGAAATTGTCGTGCGTGAGTGTGGTGGCGTGTGGCCGCAGCGTGTTATCAGTGCCGCGCACCCGTGAGGTTGGGCGCCGCGGCGCCGCAGCCCACGGCTGTGTGTGAATGACGCCCGCAAAGAAACCGGTCTCGGATAACAGCTAGCAGACACGTTTGGGGGGGGGGGGGGGGGCAGGGAAGGGCGCAAGGGGCATGAAAAATGCAGCCCCGTGTTCCCGGGTGATACACACACGTTTTCATAAAACACGCCGTGCTTTTTCAGACTGCTGGCGTCGCGCGCCGGCTGGAGTGAAGTAGAGTGAAGGAGTTGGTGCGGCTGACGCGGGGAAGCCAAATAACACGCCGCACGCGGACAGGGGGTTCTGAGGGCAGGGCGGCCGCCTATAGGCCGACACGCACACTGTGATAAATGTAGCCCGGTCCGGGGGGGAGCTAACGGAGTCTCCGGGGACCGCTGTGCTCCCGCCCCGCCTCCGGCGTGTCGATGTCTCCGAACAAAGTGCCGCGGAGCTCCGAAATACTCCCCGCAGTGTAGACCAGCGGAGCCCGCGGGTCCGCCGAGGCCGCGCCCCGTGCGTCATTGTCGTTCAAAGTTCTTACGCGCTCGTCATAAATTGGCCACTTTGCCACGTAAATAGCGGGGGCAAGCGGCAAGCACGCCGCGCGGCGCGGGGCGGGGCGGGGCAAGACACAGCGGCCGGGACGCGACAAAGTTCCTTAAAGCGATCTTCCGCTCGCGCTGCCGGCCGTCGGGGTGGGACGCCGGGGACCCCGGTGGGTGCGGGGACAGTGCGTCAGGGTGCTGGCCGACGGGCCCCGCCGCCGTGGACTCCCTTCTCCCGTCCCACCCACGTCAGCCTCGAGGGGGGAGGGGAAACCACTTCAGGATTCCGGCAGATAGCGGTCGGGTTATCCAGGGTTTCCGGGTAATGCGGGGTAAAACGAGGTAACACGGGTAATCCGTAATCCAACAGTCACAATTTTTAGGAGTCGTTGCCCCTTTGGTGTGGGCCGGGTGTGGCCACGGCCGCTGCTGGCCCCAGCCCGGCCCCACCGCACCGGGCCACACTCGCCAGCTGGCTCCGGCCGGCTCCTAGCAGAAAGGTTCGGCCCCGGCTCCGGCTATCAGCAGGCAGGAGGCCGGAAGCGACAGGAGCTGGCGCGGCGGGGCGCGATATTACGCACAGTCACATGGCGGAATGGAATGAACGGCTTCTGAAAGAAATCCCGCGTCGGTCTTGGGCTGGCAGCAAGGCTGGCAGGCGAGGCAGACGCCGTGACCGCGGTGTGGGGATAGAGGCCACGGCCAGAGGCCTGCTTTGTCTGGGACTGTGAGCTGGGCTAGGGCTGGGCTAGGGCTCGGCCCCGCCGGAGAAACCACACAACGAACTGGGCGTGCCTGACGGGCACCTAAGGGCACCTCCGGGCACCTCCGGGCACCTCCGGGCACCTCCGGGCACCTCCGGGCACCTCCGGACACCTCCGGGCACCTCCGGGCACCTCCGGGCACCTCCGGCCACCTCCGGGCACCTCCGGGCACCTCCGGGCACCTCTGCCGGCGGCACCACGCCATCACGTGCCAAGAGGCGACCAAGACTTGCCCGCCGGAGAGCAGAGCAGAGACCACTACTACTTGCTCCCTTCCTGCCCTTTCCCTTTCGGATATGGTGCGCGAGGTGAGGGCGAGGGTCGGCGCGCACAATGGCCGTGCTGGGCGGGCCGGAGTGGCTGGAGGGGCCGGACCATGCCTCCGGCCCGGGCCGAGCGTGGCCCTCTCTGCCGGTCCACGTCTGGGCGCCAACAGCATTACAGGAGACGTACGTTTCCGGCCCTGCCCGGAGGCCCGGAGGCGAGTTCGCACGGCGTCCGTGAGGTGGGGGAGGGGAGGGGGGCGTCTTCGCGGAGAACGGACTACATGTGAACGCCGCCGAGGCGCCTTCATTTCCCCGTCCACTTCCAGCGAGAGTCACACTTCTGCACACAACACACACACACACACACACACACACACACACACACACACCGAACCGCTTTGCGCCCGCAACACAAGCGACGCAACAAAAGTGGAAACCTCTGCGGTCTCGGGGCCAATTAATTTACCCGGCGCCTGTGGAGAGGGGGGTTTGCTACGCCGTGCCGTGCCGCGGGGCCGGGCTGGGCGGGGCGGCGGGGACGGTGACAAAACGCCAGCGGGGCGGGGGCGGAGCGGGCTCATGAAAGCGTCGGACATCGCCAACGACGCGGCGGCTCTGGCCAGCTATGCGGCCCGAGATAGCATGCGTTGCATCTCAATGTGGCGCCTGAGAGCTCGGCCGCTGTACAGGTGAGACCGCTGGGCGGCGCGCCGTGTTCCGGCCGTGCTACGGACGGCTCCAAGTCACCGGAAGGGGCAGTTCCGGCCCGGCTCTCCTAATTGGCGTGGGGTTGAGCTCAGCAGGGGGTGCCGGGGGCCGCCGGGCCGGCAGAGGCGTTTACGTGTCCGGTGGTGACAGGTGGAACAGGGGACCAGGGGGCGAGAGTGAGGCGAGAGCGAGCCCTACGGGGCCGGCACGGCAACCGGCGGTGCCTGGCGGCTGGCGGCATGTGGGCAGGGGAGAGGGGAGAGGGGAGAGGGGAGGGGCGAGAGGAGAGGGGGGGAGAGGAGGGGGGAGAGGGAGAGGGGAGAGGGGAGAGGGGAGAGGGGCGAGAGGAGAGGGGCGAGGGGAGAGGGGAGAGGGGAGAGGGGCGAGAGGAGAGGGGCGAGGGCGAGGGGAGAGGGGAGAGGGGAGAGGGGAGAGGGGAGAGAGGGGGGGAGAGGGGAGAGGGGAGGGAGAGGGGGGAGAGGGGAGAGGGGAGAGGGGAGAGGGGAGAGGGGAGAGGGGAGAGGGGCGAGGGGAGGGGAGAGGGAGAGGGGAGAGGGGAGAGGGGAGAGGGGAGAGGGGAGAGGCCGTTCGCTCACCCATCCCGTCACGTGATCAATTCGGAAAATGCAGGACACTACAAATACGAGTGACGCACTTTGGTGGCCGTTGGCCGCGCCCACCGCCCGCTGAGGGATTCGGTGTCATGAAACAGCCTTGACATGAAGGCCGGACCAAAGCGAATCATCGGTTCAGAGACAAACAGCGGAAGTGTGTCTCTTCGGCGCGAATGGAGTACCTGCCTCGAGGACAAAGAGGGCGTGACAAACGCGCGGCAGAGGGACCTCGTGAGGGCGGGGGGGGGGGGGGGGGGGGGCCCCGCGTTCGCAGGTCGCGTCCGCGACGTTGAGAGGGTGTAGAAATCTCCTTGTGGATTACAACCCTTACAGGTAGTTTGTGATGGGCTTTGATTTGCCCCTCCCCCTCCCATACCAATTCGCTTTTCGCCCCTCTTTCTTGTGTCGTCTTTCGGCTTTTCGTTTGATGGCCGTCTCTGCCGCGTCCAGGGCGGTGCTGGGAGCTGAGCGGAAGCAATTTCGCTCGGTTGTAATTAACAGGTCGGTATCGGGTGGGCGCGGCGGTGCACGGCGGTGCTGAGGAGCCAAGAGCAGAGCGCAGCCATGGCGCAGCGCCCGAGGCGGCCGAGGCTGCTGTTTTGTTCCTGTTCGCCGGGGACGCGGCCGATTTCAATGGGAAATATTGTTTCGTTTTAAAAGTATTGCACAGCGTGCCCGCTATATGCGCAGCCTGCGTGTATTGCAGGCCGCCGCTGCGTGTATTTTCAGGCGAACGCACAAAGCGATCGCTGGGCCTCGTTAGAGCCGGTGCCGGCGGGCTGCAGCTCTGTCTGGTCAGATTGTAATCCTATCGTGTCCCGTCCAAAACTGGTACACCGTGATCGCACAGAGCTACAGTTCCATATTCCTCACTAATAAATGAGAGAGGTTCTGTGCCACGAAATATCATCTCGTCAAATTATATGTGCAGTGTGCTTGAAATTGCAATGATGCCATTGCAGTTTTCTGCAATATGTTATGTTGCTAAATAATCACAATATAACGTGTAATTGCAAAAAAAATATGCAGAATCGCAGAATTTTGCTATGATCATTGCATTTTTTTTTATCGTCATCGAACCAACGTATGTACTTTACCGAACAGAACATGTCAGGGAGGTAAGGGGCAAGGGGTGTTCGTGAACGCGTGTCGAGAGGGAAACGACGGAGGTAATCCGGCTGACATCGATTTTTCATCCGGGGTAATGCGCGGTAATCCGGGGTAATCCGAGGTAATCCGGGGTAACCCGGGGTAATCCGGGCCAATGTTAACTCTTTTTGTGTACCCCTAATTAATTTTATTGAGAGTAATCCGGGAGTAATCCTGGAGTAATCCGGAGTAATCCGGGGTAATCCGAGGTAATCCGGGGTAATCCCCATCCGGCTGACACAGAATTCGTCTGTCGTTTCCCCCTCGACGCGCGTGCGGTTGTATGCAAACCGCAGGGACTCCCCCCGACTGCAAAGGCGACAGCGCCCACATTTTGTGGGGTCGGCAATTGCGCTTGTTGGTCCGAATCAAACTCTGAGGGGAAACGCAAAGTGCCTTACTGCATACAACAAGTTTAGTCCCTTGTGCTAAGTGCTAAGTCTGCTTTGCCCCGCCTGGCTCGCTGGCTCGGCTTGCAGACCAACTCCCCCTCCCGAAGCCTCCTCTGTCACAGGCCCCGTCAGTACCTGTGGAATCCCAGCTTGTGCAGAATAGACATACCCAGCGAGAGCTAAGCTTCCAAATGTTTGACGCGACTTGTGTCGTCGGAGAGACTCATCGGCGTGCGATTTCTCATACTACCTGTTTCCGCTCCGGAAGTATTCTTCTTCTTATACTTCCGCCCTCAAGCCTCGTTGGAAACGTCCATTGCTCTACGGCGAGGGCGCAGAGGAGAGAGAAAGAGCGAACCCACCGCGGTAGAAAAGGGAAGGAAGCACGGCGCCTTCCGATCGGGCCACGGTGGAGAGAGATACGGTGGCGGCACGGGGCGACCTGGGGCGACCGTGGATCGGGCCAACGCCATCACAACAAGGCGTCACGCTGCCCGACGGAGGTGAAGTGCTTTGGGCACGTCCAGCGGAGCTGCCCCACAAGCTGCCCCACAAGCTGCCCCACGAGCTGCTCCCAGGGCTGCGCCGCTGCCGTTGTGTAATTTCACGCCTCCAAAGCCATATTTCCGCTTTGAGCGGGGCGCGCGATTACCTTTCGTTGTTTTTGTTTTCGCCTCCGGGAGGGGAGGACGGACGGGGGCCTCCTTTAATTTTTAAAGCGCAGCGTTCGCTTGCTTTCGACGCCCCGTGAGAACCCTCCCTGCGGACCCTTTCGAGGGCCCCCCAGGGCCTCCCATAGCCCCCCCACTTGGGGGCGCCGGCCGGGGCCCTGTCAGGCGCTGTCCACCCCTTGACGCCACGCCCTTCGCAGGCCCCGCAGGCCCCGCAGGCCCCACAGGCCCAACAGGCCTCACAGGCCCCACAGACCCCACAGGCCCCACAGGCCCTGCAGGCCCCACGATGACGGTCCCGGCGAGCCCCTTTGACCGTTCGGGACGGTCATTTCGGCGAGCACGACAAACCGCACGCCATCAGGGCAGAAAGCGCCAGTTTGTTACCGCCCCGGCGTCGCTGCGACTGTGCGGGAGGCACCCGGAGCCACCCGGAGCCACCCGGAGCCACGCGGAGCCACGCAGAGCTATTCCCAGAGAAGGTGGACGCAGTAGAGGACGGCTCCGGCTCCGGCCCGGCCCACCGGCCGAACGATGCGAGTGCAAAACTGTGTTATGCCGCCGGCCAGGACGGAAATAGAAAGGTCACGGACAGTTTATGGGAGGAGGCCTGGTGCCTGGGGCCCGGAGACCTGAGCCCGGAGCCCAGAGCACTGCAGGTCAGGGCGCTGCGTTGACCATGGCGCCCCCGCGGCCCCCACCTAGAGCCCCTCCCACGCCCACGCGCACGCACGCTGCCCCCGGCGGGGCACGGAGTGTCGCCGGAAGGAGCTGTTTGTCTGCTTGTTTACTGCCACCTGATACGACCCCCGCTGTACCACTTATCAAACCCTCCCCCTCCCCTTTCCTCCGTCGCGCGCACTCCACTCGCCGTGGCCAGGCCAGACCGGCGCGTTGCCACGCGTTCGAAAACTAACTTAGCTACTGACTGGGTCCTCGGCACTGCCTTGGGTTCCTCGCTGTGCCTCGCCTGCCAGGTGGCCAGTTTGGGGACCCGCTGCCCACACTGTCCGCCGGGACCGACTTTCATCCCTTAACTTGGCCCCTCGCTCCCCTGGGCCCGGCTACACATGCCTCATCCCGACAACTCTCTTCATTTGCGGCCGCTCTTTGGCTCCACTGCCCCACTCTCTGACTAGTCATTCCGAGGGGAAAACGACGGACGAATTCTGTGCCAGCCGGATGGGGATTACCCCAGATTACCTCGGATTACCCCGGATTACTCCAGGATTTCTCCCGGATTACACTCAATAAAATTAATTAGGGGTACACAAAAAACGTAAACATTGGCCCGGATTACCCCGGATTACCTCGGATTACCCCGGCTTACCCCGGGTTACCTCGGATTACCCCAGATTGCCCCGGATTACCTCAGATTACCAGGGATTACCTCTGATTATCCTGGATTACCTCGGATTACCCCGGGTTACCTCGGATTACCCCGGATTACTTCATGATTACTCCCGGATTACACTTAATAAAATTAATTAGGGGTACACAAAAACGTAAACATTGGCCCGGATTACCCCGGTTTCCTCGGATTACCCTGAATTACCCCGGATTACCCCGGATAAAAAGCCGGATTACCTCCGTCGTTTCCCCCTCGGGTCCCCGCCGCGCTCCGGCCCGGGAGAGCAGCGAAACATCTCTGCCAAAGCGGTCGCGTCAGATAGGGAGGCAGAGCCACTGCCAATCCGGGAGGGGGTGGGGTATCGAACTCATCGCGGCCTTCGTGGCTGGGAATATCGGGAAAAGGCGCAGCGATATCTAATCAGCGCGGAGCCCTTTGGAGATGGAAAACTGGACCGAATGGTGCGTCCGACACCAAAACTATTCGAGGACCCCAACGCTCCGAACGCTCCATGCCACCACACCGCGCGCCTGCAAGGTAGGCACACCCGTCGCGCCTGCGTGTCGTGCGGGACTGCCTACCCCGACTTCCGCGGGCGCTGTGCGCAGCGTCTGTCCCTCCCCCACACCCTTGTCTCCCAATCTCTCTCCCTCCCGCCCAGCGTATGTCCGACAAAGTGACTGCTGCAAAGCACGGCGCTGCTCCGTCTCCAGCGCCCTGCCTATGTGCCCTGGGACAGGCAATAAATCTTTCAGGGTGTAACGCAACAGCGAGGCGCGCAGCGGCAGCGCGTGCACACGTGCCGGCCCAGGGCCTGCCCGCGGCTGCCAGGGCCGGAGACAGAGTGAGAGGGTGAGAGTGGCTGTCCCCCGGTCTGTCGCGAGAGAGATGGACGGAGAGTGCGTCGCCTCCATAATTCATGAGGTCAGGTGGTAGTTACTGGTGCGGGTGAGAGAGCGTGGGCCGCCAGGGAGTGTCCTGCCCACACGCACGCACGCACGGTATCTCCGTGGAGGCCGCATGCACGTCCCGCGCCACCAATCAGAGCATATCATAGAGCAGCAAGTGAGGAGACATCCCGACACAGAGAGAGAGAGAGAGAGAGAGAGAGAGAGAGAGAGAGAGAGAGAGAGAGAGAGAGAGAGAGAGAGAGAGAGAGAGAGAGAGAGGACGGCGAGATTAAAACGTGCGCGAGGTGCTCGGGATCTGCTAAAGAGCAAAAAAAGAGTAACATTACCGGCGCGATTGGGGAGATGAATTGGGGAAACGGGGAAAGAAATCGACGTCGCGCACATGATTCCCTGGGGCTGAAGCCAGGAGCCAGCGGCGGCTAGGACGACAGGGCTGGCTGCGACTGACGGCGGCTGAAGCGGCTGAAGCCTCATCGGCTGAAGCCTGACAGGCGGCCCTGCCCTGCCCTGCCCTGCCCTGCCCTGCCCTGCCCTGCCCTGCCCTGCCCGGCACCCGCCCGCACCAGCGTCCGCATTCCCATCGGGTGGCACCTGCCAGGTGCGCGGAGCGTTGCGGTGCGAGTTGAGCGGGAGCTTCGGCGCACGGGGAAAAAAGATAAGTGGTCGCGACTTATTTTAAATTGATTTCGACCAGCAGAAAATTTT